>JAJJMB010012509.1:1172116-1298129 GCA_023531105.1 Papaver atlanticum
AACTTCGTAAGAACGATGAATCCACCCATCTACAGGTAAGATTCCCTGGGAATATTCCTCGAAATCATAAACACACCACAAATTTGTCAAATTCGACACTGAACCTGGCTCTGAGCTAGAAACCTGGCTGCTAGTGTACTACTATAAGTAGGAAACTTCGTAAGAACGATGAATCCACCCATCTACAGGTAAGATTCCCTTAGAATATTCCCCGAAACCTTAAACACACCACAAATTCGTCACTGAACCTGGCTCCGAGCTCAAAACCTGGCTGCGAGTTGACTACTATAAGTCAAAAACTTCGTACGAACGATGAATTCACCCATCTATAGGTAAGATTCCATCGGAATATTCCCCGAAACCTTAAACACACCACAAATTCGTCAACTTCGATACTGAACCTGGCTCTGAGATCGAACCTTGTCGCGAGTGGACTACTATAAGTCAGGAACTTCGTAAGAACGATGAATCCACCTATCTACAGGTAAGATTCCATTGGAATATTCCCCGAAACTTTAAACACACCACAAATTCGTCAACTTCGACATTAAACCTGGCTCCGAGCTCGAAACCTGGCCACGAGTGGACTACTATAAGTCGGGAACTTCGTAAGAACGATGAATCCACCCATCTACAGATAAGATTCCATCGGAATATTCCCCGAAACCATAAACACACCACAAATTTGTCAACTTCGACACTGAACCTGGCTCCGAGATCGAAACCTAGCCGCGAGTGGAATACTATAAGTCAGAAACTTCGTAAAAACGATGAATTCACCCATCCCATCTACAGGTAATATTTCATCGGAATATTCCCCGAAACTTTAAACACACCACAAGTTCGTCAACTTCGACACTGAACCTGGCTCCAAGATCGAAACCTGGCCGCGAGTGGACTACTATAAGTCGGAAACTTCGTAAGAACGATGAATCCACCCATCTACAAGTAAGATTCCCTCAGAATATTCCCGCAAGCCTTAAACACACCACAAATTCGTCAACTTCGTCACTGAACCTGGCTCCGAGCTCGAAACCCGTCTGCGAGTGGACTACTATAAGTCGGAAACTTCGTAAGAACGTTGAATTCACCCATCTACAGGTAAGATTCCATCGGAATATTCCTCGAAACCTTAAACACACCATAAATGCGGAACGAATATTTCTCCCGAAATAGTTTTATGCTCAAAATAGTTTTATCAGAACGAATATTTCTACCGAAATAGTTTTATGCCCAAAATAGTTTTACGAGAACTTCAAATGTTTATGTCTAAAATTGTTTTATCAGAACAGATATTTCTACCAAATCACAAAAAGCCTAAGTTACTAGAATTTAGTGTTTATGCCCAATTTTTTTTTTTTTAGCAGAATAGAGAAAAAATTAGCAGAAATGCATACTAAAATAGTTTTTAGCAGAATAGAGAAAAATTTGAAGAAGTGAATACAAATTTAGCAGAAGCGAATAAAATTTAGCAGAAGTGCATAAATTTAGCAGGACGACAAAAAATTTGTCATATCCAACGACGACCTTTATTAAAGGTTGCGAAAGGGATCGTAGAAAATCTTACATCATAACCATTCATTTTAATCTCTAACCGTCCATTTATTTTTATTTTTTTCTCTCCTAATCTTTTCCTTATCCATTTCATAAACTCTTCTCCTCCACTTTCTCTTATCATTCGTTCCTCCTGTTTTCTGATAAATGAGAGAATGATGGTCGCTGCTGCAGAGATAAATCGAGAGATCCAGAGATGATTGAGATTGAAACGAATTGCTGCTGCTGGTGGAAGAGATCGATGGGTATTAAACGAAGAAACGAGATGTTGCTGTTAAACAGAAATGGAAAAGCAGTCGGTGGTTTTGAAACGAGAAAGGGGAAAAAAGAAGATGATTTCTTTCTGTTGATTTGGGGAGGAATTGATTGAAGAATAATGGATTTATGAGGTGGGTTTAACTTGGATTTGAAGTTTCAGTTGAATAAGAGAAGATTTGGCTCAATTTAGAGAAGACCAATGAAGAAATTAGGGTTTGATGATGTTAATATCAAGCAGGTGTTGGTGGTGGCTTTGCATTGGTGGTTGAAACTGAATTTGGTAATTAAGGTGGTGGTAGTGATTGGTTTAATTTGGTGGTCTGAGTTCAAATCTTCTCCGAATAGCAGCTACGTCAGTTTGTGAAATTAGATCTATGAAGCAACAGCGACAACTGAATCGAGTGGGAAACATACAGGGAGAAGAAGCCCTTGAGTTGATTATGAAATTGTGTCAGAGGGTCGATGGTTCTTGGTGATGGCAATAATTTCAGGCGGTGATTATCGAACACACAGAGAGGGTGAGAGAATGATGTTCATGGCTACCATTTTATTCTTTATCACTTTGTAGCTGGAGTCTGGAAGCGGCAACAACAGATGGAGTTGGAAGTTGTTAGTTGTCTGAATTTTGGGGGTTTCAATTCGAAGACGAACTACTGCATCGATTGTTCGAGATGGGTTCTTACCCAATTTTGGTCGTGGTTTGTATATAGCTTAATTCGTTCTATTTTGGAGGTGGATGGCCTGAAATCGCTATGGTTGTTGTTGAGAAAGAGAAGTGGAGCTGTGGCCGAGACTAGAGACAAAAACTATAGAGATGGTGCTGGTTTGTTGTAGAGGGAAAGTCGCAGTCAGTTGTGGCCTGAATTTAGTGCCGAGAAAAGCAGCGTTGAGTGGTGACTTTGCCGCTGTTTTGTGGTGATGTACGGCCAAGGTTTGGTAACTTTGAGAATCAGTTTTTGTGAATGAATGTGGGATGTGTATGAATTTGGGAACTGCAGGTCAAGAGAGCTATAAGAGTGGTTCGAAATCACGGCATCAGAAGCACCTTCTCACGCACGGAAGCTACACACAACCTGTTTGCTAAATTGCCTGTTAGAAGAATTACGATGGTCAGAGAATTGAGAAGTGGGTGCTGACTTAATTTTGGTCTCGAGCTCGAACTGGTGTTGTATGGATTAATTGGTTGAATTGTCGCAACCATTTGGTGAAGGTTTAGAAAAGAATGGAGATGTATTCGTGGTCGAACTACAGCAAAATGATTCATGGCGTCTTCTTCGTGGTTTCTTAGCAGATGGAGAATAAGATAGATGAGATTATTGAAGCTCTCTACAACAGCAGAGACATCAACAAACGGTAATTTGGGGTTCGTTTGGGTATGGATGGTTTGAATCATAAACTGTTGGTCGTGTTTGAGCATTAATCGGCTGGTAACTGAGAAGCAATACTTGATCAGGACAAATGTATGTCTACGATGAAATCCTCTGTGATTTCTCATTCTCGCATACCCTTTCATTTGAACAGAAAACAAAGAAGCATCTAGCACAGAGACTAGAGAATATGGATGTTAAGGGTTGGATAGGCAGTAGGATATCTCAGTAATGGCGGCAGTAGCAGCAAGAAATGCTCTTCTTAAGCATCTGGGAGTTAATGTTTATGCAAAAAGACAGCTAATAGCTCCATTTGTATGCTTTCTCTCCATAAAATGCTATCTCTGTTACTTTTATGATGTTAATTCTGAGTGAACACCTTTTTTAACTCGCCAATGGAAATGATATATCATTTCATTGCCGGTCTCAAGCCCGGATAAAGGAGAAGAGAATAAGGGATTTATTGTGTTCTATTGGATAAGCTGCTTACTTCAAGTTCAGTGCTGCTTGTTGTATATTTGTTTCCTTGCATACCTACTGGAATCATCACACACTGTTTTTTAATTAGATATTCATGTAGTTTAATTAGAGATTCATGTAGTAGTCATCTTGCATACTGAACTGATTTCTTCGCCTTGGTATAAGCTTAATTAGAGATGCACTGTGATTGTAGAATGTATGTGATTGTTTACAGGAAAGGCTTCGCGCTGTTTGCGGCTCAGTCACTTGAGCCTCATTTTTGAACATCAAATTTTGTTTTTACAACTTTTATAAAGGTTGTCATAAATGTTAGCATAAAAA
This sequence comes from Papaver atlanticum, assembly GCA_023531105.1. Lineage (NCBI taxonomy): Eukaryota > Viridiplantae > Streptophyta > Magnoliopsida > Ranunculales > Papaveraceae > Papaver > Papaver atlanticum. The sequence continues at coordinate 1,176,097 of JAJJMB010012509.1, forward strand.
AGAACCACAAACCTGATGGAATTGTGGTAGTGTAGGCATGGTTGTTGGTGTGGACTTGTACGCAGGAGGCTCAGGATCAAATCCCCGCAACCTCATTTTCCAACATCCTATATTTTTCCTTGAACAACGCTTATAAAGGTTGTTATACATTTTCATTTAAAAAAAAAAATGTTTGAATCCCTCAACATTATTTTTAATTTTCATATTTTGGTTGTCTTCAACAACTCATATAAAGGTTGTTGTACATTTTCATACAAAAATAACACAAAAACCCCAAACTTGTGAAGTGTAAGGATGGTTGATGCAAACTCTTTTTCTTAAAGAGTTGTCGTTTGTTTTCTTGTCGCAACCCTTTGGTTCTAGGGGTGGCTAGTGATGCCATTCCACAACACTTCCTTTTAAAAAGGTTGTAAAACATGGGACGTACTACGACCTTTAACAAAAGGTTGTACTTTTCCAGTTGTAGATGTATATTTTTCCTGTAGTGATGTGAACTTATACTTGTGTAAGTCCAAAATCCTTGAACCAAAGTATGCGTACTTTGCTGCTCAGGATATCCGGAACTAAAGTCAGAGTACCTGTACGCGTACTGCCGGAAGTTCACGTCCCGTGAATTTCTGCTGGAGTTTGTGAACTGAAAACAAACTCAATTCGGGTACTTAAGTATGCGTACCGGTATGCGTACTTGAGTGGGTTATTTTCTAAAAACGGTTTATTCGTGAACTTAAACTTATATAAACTAAGGAATGAATATTTGCAAACCGTGGCTATAAAGTTCATGAATCGATTCGAGTGAATCAAAATCGTTTTTGCTTCGATTGTGTCTTGTATACTTCTATGAGATCTAAGCAATCGAACAACTCTCTAACTAGTTCTTTTGAGTCATTTGAACTAGTTATGGTGAAGATGAATAAGGTTGATATGAAAGTGCTCATATGGCTAACCATTTGGTTAACTACTGTTGAACCAACTAGGTGTACACGTTTAGGTACGGTTACACAAACCTAAATGAACGTGCATTTCATTTGTGTATGACAAGCTAAGTTCGATCTAACAGTTGAAAGATATTAGCTTGAATCTAATCAGGTTTTCATCTAACGGTGAATATTGAATGCTTTGTTACCAAGGTAACTTAGATTGCAAACCCTGATTTGGAGACTATATAAAGGAGAACTCTAGCAACTGGGAAACCCATTCCCCACACCTCATGTGTGATACTAGTTGTATAAGCTAGAGTCGATTCTCCTTTAACTTTAGGTTTCTACCGAGACCCTGTAGGTAACGACTTAAAGACTTCATTGGGATTGTGAAGCCAGACCCAACTATTCTCTTTGTAGTTGCGTGATCTGGCTGTTTCTATTGTATTTGAGTACAATCGTAAGATTGGCTTGAGATTAATTTCTCCGATAGGCAAGATAGAAAAGTAGTCACAAACATCTTCGTCTCATCGTTTGTGATTCCGCAATATATTGTTTCGCTAGCTGATTAAGATTATTGTGAGGTGATTGATAATTCTAGGTTGTTCTTCGGGAATATAAGTCCGGGTTATCGATTAGTTCCTGTTCACCTTGATTTATCAAAAGACGGAACAAAACTTGTAGGTATTTCTGTGGGAGACAGATTTATCTATTCATGTAGACTTTTCTGTGTGATATAGATTTGTTTATTAAAGTCTTCGACTGTGGGTCATAGCAACTCTTAGCTGTGGGTGAGATCATCTAAGGGAATCAAGTGCGTAGTATCCTGCTGCGATCAGAGACGTAAGGAGCGCAATTGTACCTTATATCAGTGTGAGATTGATTGGGGTTCAACTACAGTCCAGACCGAAGTTAGTTTGTAGTAGGCTAGTATCTGTAGCGGCTTAATACAATGTGTGTTCAATCTGGACTAGGTCCCGGGGTTTTTCTGCATTTGCGGTTTCCTCGTTAACAAAACTTCGGTGTCTGTGTTATTTTTTTCCGCATTATATTTTGTTATATAATTGAAATATCACAGGTTGTGCGTTAAATCGATCAATTGGTAAATCCAACCTTTGGTTGTTGATTGGAATTGAATTATACTTGAACATTGGTCTTTGTTAACGTTCAAGTTAATTTCTCTTGTATTCAATTAGACTCGGAGATTTATATTTGCTTGAGTAAGTATTGAATTGAGAAATTGAGATATAACTCCTTGATATACTTTTTATTAAGATTGAGTCTGACTGTCTAGTTGATTCTCTTAAAAGTATATTGGAGTTAGTCCATACAGATTGCTAAGCGAATTATTGGGTGAGGTTGTTGTACCCTCACTTTTTCACGGTCAAACTATCTTTTACCTGATAGTTCGTGTATCAAGATCTTATTCTTATTCTTGCAGGTTTTAGTAATCTTAAATCAGGAACGAGATAGATAGAAATCACAAAGTTCCCTTTGTCTCAGACATTGCGATTACTCAAGATAGATATCTAAACTTTTATTTGATTTGTTTGGATTTTTTTTGATAAGTGGTTAGTAATCTAGGATTCCAAGCTAACTGAGTGTAAGTGTACGGGACTTATGAGGTTTGCTAGACTTTGTCTACTACAAACACATTTCCAAGCCTAGATTGGAAAAAAAAAAAAAAAAAAAAAAAAAAAAGGCTTGTTTTTCATAGGAAAATTGGTATTAAAAGTCTTCACTGAGGTTGAAGCAATGTTAAGATGTAAAGGACATCAGCTAAGGGAATCAATTAGGGAGAATCTTATGAGGTTCAATAGGCATAAGGAACACGATTGCAGCTGAATTGCTTGGAGGGTTAATTTTGTCTCAACTTTATTCCATTCCTATGTCGGATAGTATGATATAGTGTATGTAACGGTTTAATATGGTGTGGTGATCAAAGATAGACGAGGTCCCATGGTTTTTCAGCAGGTGCAGTTTTCCTCGTTAACAAAATTTTTGATATCTTTTGTTTTTCCTTTTCCGCATTATATTGTTTAATCTTTATAATAGGAATAACATAATTAGTATATAATCAATTTAGATGATTTAATTCATTATTATTTGAGTTAAAAAACAAGACTTGGTTTTGTTGAATTCGCATCTTGAAAAATAGATTGCAAGTTTCATACTTGTTAGAGTTTGGATCCTCTTAATTCGGATACGACTAGATTGATCTTGAATATTGATTTTTGAGATCATCCAAGAACTTTTTTACACAAATCAGGTTCACGAACTTTTAGTTTAAACATATTGATTATGTAAGAGAAAGAGAAAAACTCTATATAAAATCTTATTCAAGAGACTATTTTCCTTGACCTACTTGTTATTTTATTAGGTTTTGTCCATACAGGTTGTCGAATGAAAAAGTTGGTGGTATATATTAGAGCACTGCTTGATCGAACTCGCAAGCGTTGCTATCTCAAGCTTGTTGTCAAGTTTTGTTGCCAAAACTATAAGTCTTGATTTCTAGTCTACTTATAGCTAAGTCTCGGATTAGGATAGAAAGTGTAGTTGAGCTTTAGACTTCACGGCGTTCATCGATTGAAGACGAAGAACTACTAAGGGGATCTTATGGAACTTCATCAACAAAAGGTATGTGGATACTTGAACTCATCTATCACTCAAAAGTCTATCTACTCTATCTCCTATTTGAGACAAAATTCGTATAGCTATATAAACTTCGATTATACACATTTGATATTTCGAGCTGAGTTTAACTCGCTTACATATTTCTCGAAATATGTGTTGGGAAGCTTTCGCTTTAACTAAGTTCATCTTATATTCTTGACGAAAGTCAAAAGATGATCATGTGAAAATCTCCTGGTAATATCTTACATGATTTGTGCGATCAATCATTTGATGTAGACTCGGAATGTTTCATATTGATCATTCGATCACTTGAAAATTGTTTTGAAGCTAATAGTTTGTGTGAGACAGCTATTGTCATCTTCGAAGAATGTTTCAATGATAGAAATGGGAGTTTAGAACAAATAACCATGATTGGATATAACATAGTATGCGTACTTGTATGCTAACTGTCGCAAGATATTCCAAGTCCGGGAAACATAGTATGCATACCCGTATGCGTGCTGGTTGGTTTGTGAAAGTCCGGGAACTTAGTATGAATACCGGTATGCGTACTGGCGTGAGTTTCAAGTTCCGAAAATTCAATTGAGTTTTGGAAGATATGTGTACCCGTTTGCATATTGGCGAACCCAAACTTGGTCCGGCCACTTAGGTATGCGTACCCGTTCGCATACTTGAGTAGGTTATGTTCTAAAATCGGTTTTTTCATGAACTAATACATTTATATAATAAGGAATGCAATCTTTTGCAAACCGTGGCTATAATGTTCATGAATTGATTCGAGTGAATCAAAATCGATTTTGCTTCAATTGTGTCTTGTATACTTCTATGAGAATATAAACAATTGAACAACTCAAGAACTAGTTTCATCTGAGTCATTTGAACTAGTTATGGTTATGATGAATAAGGTTGTATAAAAGTGTTCATATGGCTAACTTCGGTTAACTATTGTTGAACCAACAAGGTGCACACGTTTAGGTACGGTTACTCATATCTAAATGAAATCACTTTTCATTTGTGTGTAACAAGTTAAGTTCGATCTAACGGTTGAAAGATATTAGCTTGAGTCTAATTAGGTTTTCATGTAACGGTGAATATTGAATGCTTTGTTACCAAAACATTGATTACAAACCCTTATTTGAAGACTATTTAAGGGAGAACTCGAGCAACTGGGAAACCTAATCCCCACACCTCCTGTGTGATACTAGTTGCGCAGAGTCCTGCTGGGATTCAGAGGCATAAGGAACGCGATTGTACCTTAATCAGTGTGAGATTGGTTAGGGCTCAACTACATTCCAGTCCGAAGTTAACTTGTAGTAGGCTAGTTTCTGTAGCAGCTTAATATAGTGTAGTGTTCAAATCTGGACTAGGTCTCGGGGGTTTTCTGCATTTGCGGTTTCCTCGTTAACAAAATTTCTTTTTTCTGTGTTATTTATTTTCCGCATTATATTTGTTTATATAATTGAAATATCACAGGTTGTGCATAGTTCAATCAATTAGATAATCCAACCTTTGGTTGTTGATATAAATTGATTGACACTTGAACATTGGTCTTTGGTACCTTCCAAGTTGTTTTACATAAAAAATCAGGCTCGCGGATTTCTATCTGTTAGATTTGCTGATTACTTTGTGAAACAGAGATACAACTCTTGGATATATTTCCATTGATTGAGTCTGGGTGTCTAGTTGATTCTCTTGGAATTATATTGGAGTTTGTCCATACAAGTTTGCTTGTAGAGGTTGTTTTGTGAATTTCTCTCACAAACCCATATTTGTATGGAGACTCCAAGCATTATGACTTCTGATGGAAAATAGGTTAATATGATTGTCAAGCCAACAATCATGAAGGAAAAAGATAAATCTCCGGTACCCTCTTCCTTGAAAAGAAAAAGGAGGAATGTGAGGAAACCAAGGGCTGTTCCATCAAATCTTCAGAACTTTTCTGGTGTTCTTGAAGAGTTGAAGGAAACAAGAAAGGAGATTCAACAAATAAAGGCTATTGTTTTTAGGACTCTTGAAATTCAGAAGGCCCTTGTTTGGCATCAGCCAAGAAGGTTTGTTGAAATTGAATCCTATCTTCATGAACCTTATGTTCCTATGGCTGTTGATGACAAGGAGTTCGATCGGGGACGATAAATAATTTTTCAAAGGTCTTAATGTATAGGAAGCTTCTTATGAGAATTTATTCTTGTGTTTTAAGAAGGATAACTAGGTTTTGGAATAACAATTATTGTGAGTACACATAGCTATTGCCAACGATTTTCATCTTGCAATGTTCTTAGATTTATTTATTTAAATTCTTAAGTTTATTTTTGAAGATGATTTTGCAATATTAATCTTTATAGATTTTATATATTGCAAAAATTGTTATGGGATATGTGTGTTTGCGTCCGTGAACTATGATTGACCCATATATGTAAAAAAAGTTAAGTCTATTATGTCATTATGCAAATATTGATGGAAGATAGGATGAACTTTTGATTGCAAAGATTAAGTCTATTATACGTATTTATGCAAATATTGATGAAAAATAGAATGAATCTTTAAATATTTCGCAGTATTGATCTTTCCCTGATCCAATTCTATGTGAAAGTACTGTGTGGCTCTGTAAGTTCTCTTATGTTGAGTTTTTCCGATTAAATTAATCATGGGTTCTCTTGTGGTTAATTTAATTAAGTTTTCTGGATACAAATTCATGTTTCATGTAATTTTGTAATGTCCAAAGAAATCCTTCTTTTCTTGTAAAAGTAAGGTCGCTCTTGTTGTTCTTTCGGGAATGATATTTTATGGGGGAGAGTTCTTTATTGAACATGTGCTTAATTGCCAAATCTTTGTGGGGAGTGCAGTTGTGGAATATTGTAGGAGTTTTCTTATATCTTTATAAATTCCTTGATGAATACACTAAGTTTCGACTATGTGAAATCATCGAAACAAAGTTGATATGTTCTCTTTTAGTCATGAAGTATGTCTATGAGAATTTCATTATGATCCCACTAGTTTTCGTACCTTTGCCAATTTATATTGACAAAAAGGGGGAGAAATAATGTGTAGTTCACACTACAAATATATATGTTTTACAGATCATTATGTAAGGGGGAGTGGTTTTCATTGTGAGATGAAGTATTGACTAAGAGGGAGTGATACATATCACCATAGTATTGTTGTCAAAGTTGTGATACAATTGGACTTTGATGCTGTGTAATAATACTATGACACTGTATAACAATGTTTGAGAGCTATTGTTTTCTCATTGTTATAGCTACGGATCTTTAACAACTATGATACTGAGTTGAACACGTTTGGAATCACTAGAGTACTTGGAAGTGACGAAGATTTCGAGTAATGTTGAAGAACCAAGGAAATCAAGCATTTGGATGAGAAGCTACAAAGTTTATTTATTTTGTAATCCGTATGTATTGATAGTTTTGTCACTAAAATTGACAAAGGGGGAGATTGTTAGAGCACTGCTCGGTCGAACTCGCAAGCGTTGCTATCTCAAGCTTGTTGTCAAGTTTAGTTGCCAAAACTACAAGTCTTGATTTCTAGTCTACTTATAGCTAAGTCTCGGATTAGGATAGAAAGTGTAGTTGAGCTTTAGACTTAATGGCGTTCATCGATTGAAGACGAAGAACTACTAAGGGGAGCTTGTGGAACTTCATCAACAAAAGATATGTGGAGACTTGGACTCATCTATCACTCAAAAGTCTATCTACTATATCTCCCATTTGAGACAAAAGTTGTATAGACATATAGACTTCGATTATACACATTTGATATTTCTCGAAATATGTGTTGGTAAGGTTTCGCTTTAACCAAGTTCATCTTATATTCTTGACGAAGGTCAAAAGATAATCATGTGAAAATCATCTGGTAATATCTTACATGATTTGTGTGAGACAGTCATTTGATGTAGACTCGGAATATTTCGTATTGATCATTCGACCACTTGAAAATTGCTTTGAAGCTAATAGTTTATGTGAGACAGCTATTGTCGTCTTTTTCCGGAAATTCAACTGAGTTTTGGAAGGTATGCGTACACGTTCGCACACTTGCGAACCCAAACTTGGTCCGGCACTTAGGTATGCGTACCCGTTGGCATACTTGAGTAGGTTATGTTCTAAAATCGGTTTGTTCATGAATTAATACATTTATATAATAAGGAATGCAATCTTTTGCAAACCATGGCTGTAATGTTCATGAATTGATTCAAGGGAATCAAAATCGATTTTTCTTCAATTGTGTCCTGTATACCTCTATGAGAATATAAACAATTGAACAACTCTAGAACTAGTTTCATCTGGGTCATTTGAACTAGTTATGGTTAAGATGAATAAGGTTGATATGAAATTGTTCATATGGCTAACTTCGGTTAACTATTGTTGAGCCAACAAGGTGCACACGTTTAGGTACAGTTACTCATATTTAAATGAAATCACTTTTCATTTGTGTGTAACAAGCTAAGTTCGATCTAACGGTTGAAAGATATTAGCTTGAGTCTAATCAGGTTTTCATGTAACGGTGAATATTGAATGCTTTGTTACCAAGGTAACATTGATTGCAAACCCTGATTTGAAGACTATATAAGGGTGAACTCGAGCAACTGGGAAACCTAATCCCCACACCTCCTGTGTGATACTAGTTTCGACTAGAGTCGATTCTCCTTTAACCTTAGGTTTTATCAAAAACCCTTTAGGTTAACGACTTAAAGACTTCATTGGGATTGTGAAGCCAGACCCAACTATTTCTCTATAGTTGCGTGTTCTGATCTTGCTGTTTTCTATCGTGATTGAGTACTATCTTCTCTAAGATTTTCTCGAGATTTAATCTCCAATAGGAAAGATAAAAAGTAGTCACAAACATCTTCTTCTCATCGTTTGTGATTCCACAATATCTTATTTCGCTACCATACGATTAAGATTATTATGAGGTGATTGATATTACTAAGCTGTTCTTCGGGAATATAAGTTCGGTGTATCAATTGGTTCCTGTTCACCTTGATTTATCAAAAGACGGAACAAAAACTCTTAGGTATTTCTATGGGAGACAGATTTATCTATTCAGTAGACTTTTCTGTGTGAGGCAGATTGGTTTATCAAGTCTTCGACTTTGGGTCGTAGAAACTATTAGTTGTGGGTGAGATCAGCTAATGGAATCAAGTGCGTAGAGTCCTGCTTGGATTCAGAGGCGTAAGGAACGCAATTGTACCTTAATCAGTGTGAGATTGGTTAGGGCTCAACTACATTCCAGTCCGAAGTTAACTTGTAGTAGGCTAGTGTCTGTAACGGCTTAATACAGTGTGGTGTTCAAATCTGGACTAGGTCCCGGGGTTTTTCTGCATTTGCGGTTTCCTCGTTAACAAAATTTCTGGTGTCTGTGTTATTTCTTTTCCACATTATATTTGTTTATATAATTGAAATATCACAGGTTGTGCGTAGTTCAATCAATTAGATAATCCAACCTTTGGTTGTTGATATAAATTGATTGACACTTGAACATTGGTCTTTGGTACCGCTCAAGTTGTTTCACATATTAATCAGGCTCGCGGATTTCTATTTTTTTTATTTGCTGATTACTTTGTGAAACAGAGATACAACTCTTGGATATATTTCCATTGATTGAGTCGGACTGTCTAGTTGATTCTCTTGGGATTATATTGGAGTTTGTCCATACAGATTGTTAAGCGAAATATTAGGTGTGGTTGTTAGACCCCCTCTTTTTTAGTGTACTTGGTACCTTCTCATTTTAAATGGTTGTTACATCAGCGCGTAGTATTTTTACCTACCTCAAAGTACAATGGTACCAAAACTTTGAATTCATACTACGGTGATATGTTCTCCCCCTTAGTCCTTACTTGTCTCTTTAGCATAATAGGTGAAACTTACAGCTTGTAATTCACTCCCTCTTACATAATGCTCTGAAAAGCCATATGTTATAGTAGAATACTACTGAATAATTTCCCCCTTTTTTGTCAACAAAATTGGCAAAGGTGAAAGAAAAAGGATCTCAATGAACTAGACAAAAGAGTTATCGAGATTAAAGATAACATACCAAATTTTTATGATGATTCCACTAAGTAAACTTAGCGTCTTCATCAGAGAGATAAATGTACCGTCATCTCATATAATTCCACAGCCTCACTCTCCACAAAGATATAACAATTAAGCATAAGTTAAAATTGAACTCTTCACCGTTTAATGTCATTCTCAAGAGAACAACATGCGCGACCTTTCTCTAACAACAAGAGAAGGATTTCTTGGACATTAACAAATTTACAAGTAAATTTGTATCCCAAATATTTTTCTCTCTTCTCGCCAGTTACGGACAAAAAGGTAGAAATATCGATCTTAATGTTAGAGGTACTAAGAAACATTATTTTCGTGAGAAAAATAACATCGACATAAATCATTCTCTAGGCCAGTTATGAATTAAAGAGCATAATTTTAATGATATGACTCACCAAAAGAATTATATCTTCTCTAGCCATGTACAGATGTAGAGATTAAAGTTCTCGATGTTATTCCCTTCCAGTTACTGTTTCGGGGAGGAAATGCGATAACTAAGACCATCTTATGGAATCCCTGCAATATATTCACAAAGAGTAATCGCGGGAAGATCAATATTGCAATTCTCAAAATAGTTTACTCCTCTTTATCCAGTTACAAACAAAAAGAGTTAAGAGCTTAACCTGTGAGAACATATGAGATACATGTTCTAATCATTAGAAATATGATACCAAAGAACAAATTTCAAAAAAATAAGAAATACACATAATAATCGATAAAGATTAGGTATTGCAATAATTTTTGCAAAATCTAACTAAATAAACCTTAATAATTGCATGATGATAACATTTGAAGTAGCTAATGTATATCACATAAATAGGCTACTTCAGAAGCTAGTATTCCTTCTTAAAACAATAAGAATATAAATTCCTATAAGGAGTTAACTAGAAAGGTACATCCTTAAATAATTCTTCAAATTCCCGAGCTCATTGTCAACAACCGACATTGGAACATAGGTTCATGATTGTGGATTTTGGATCCTTCAAACCTATTAGGTTGTTTCTTGACAAGTGCTTCTTGAATCTCAAGAGATTTTGTTAAAATACCTTTAATGGACTACACTTACATCTTAGTCTTCTTGAGTTCTTCAAAAAGGGTTGCAAATTTTTGATTGTTGAAGCAGTTTGCTCTTGGCTTATTCATATTCTTCTTCTTCATTTTAGAGAGTGAATCTTTCTCCTTAGGGTAAGATTTTTCATTTTCATTAGTAGCTGTGAGATTACCAACAACTATAAGGATACATGGCTCACTGGAAGAGAGTGTTTGGAGGATCCATAATTTCTCAAAGGATGTGATTTTAGAATTCTCATGAATAACACACACATATACACATATTTGTATATATATATAGCATTCCAATATAAAATCTTTGGAAGAATTCGAAAAAAGAAAGTGAAAATAGAAAATAAGATGACCGACCGTGAGGAATTACAGAACGACAAAAATTCTTAATGACAAGGATTTCGTTCACGAACTAGTACTAAAACATGAAGGGTGAAATACCAATATTAGCATTTCTTTCAAATTTGTACAAGAAGAAGTTTTTTCAACACCATTACTTGAAATATTGAGAATATTGAAGATGTTTAATCGATGTAAACATTGTGTCCCAAGAGTATATGAATATCTCATCAATTAATGCCAGAAGATTTTTAAGTTTGAGTATCAATTGTATGATTCGATAATTAATCTAAGAGCATACATACTTTGTATCTTACCTAGTCAAGCGGAAATTCCCATGAATCCTATTATCCTTTGTTGCTTATGAGTTAGATAGGCAGGGAAAACTTCATACTAAGAGCATAAGATTCATTGATACCCACATAGAGTAATTACATTTTGGACTCACTATTAACGATGTGGTAGCACTAAGTCATGGAATAACTTACAAATGGTGCGTAAAGAATAATTTAACATTCTAGTTTTTGCAACTAGGTCAATAACCAGACAGGATACGTGACCATATACTGGACTCATATCAATGGAGCAAGGATCGACAATTAGAGATGATTTTTTTTTATTCTCTCTTTGATGTCACAAAACTAGAGCCCCAATTTATTGCGAAAAATAAATATGAAAAAAAGAAGAAGAAGATGGGATTTCAAGTAATAATATTCAAGACACAAACTAGGTTAGTTTGTTTCAAAGCCCTTGTCGTGCACATTTCTTGTATCTTTAATGGGCACATGAGACATGGATGCACATTTCAACGCAAATATTTGTATTACGGTGAGCACCTGTAAGCTCACCACCGGATTCCTGCACGGATTGGTCAACTTCCATATTTATTGATTGTTTATATATAGTTCTCTTCCTTCTTTTAGGTCTATCCTTTCCCATATAATCACTCAAACTTTTAGGATAAGATGGTACAGCCTTACATACCTTGGATTGATTTGGCTTTTAAAAGAGTTGAAGCATATTTGTCAAACAAGTAGCCCCGTTGCAGTTTGTTGACATATCTTACTTTTTGTTTGTACTTGAAAAACTGTTTAAGATCATGTCCTTGAGTGGTACAATAAGAACAGGTTCAGTTGGAGAGAGATTCGGGAACACCACCTGGTTCTGCAGACATACAAATTTGTGAGCTCTCACCAGTTTCTCCTCAGACCTACCCCCACCCCAGCAACCAATCTTATTATTTTCTTGGATCTGGTTCGTGATATTGCGAAAAGACCCATAAAATTCAATATGAATTCTTTTATCTTGAAATGTTGAAAAAGGAATTTTCATTAGTAAGTGTCAAGATTAATTTAATTATTGCTAAATTCTTTAAATTGGCGTATTCATCCAAGAGGACAACACTGGAAGTTTCTTCCCCTCCAGAGTCATAATGATCAGAAGTCTCATCAAGCGTTTTAACAACTCCCTTGATGCCAGTGTAATTTCTGCGATTAGGACACACTCATTAGGAAAGTGACCACAACCTCTATACTTGAAGCATATCCTCATCATCACTATAGTTGGATTCCATTTTTTTAGGAGGAAAACGATTGTGTGGCTTGTTTGACGATGAAGGCTCTGGAGAAACCTTTATTTATGTTCATAAGAAGATTTCTATACTGTCTTGTGATTAGAGACACAGAATTGTCAAGATCTTCATCTGTCAATCCGCAATCATCAACATGACATCTCTCAGATCCACTGACACTCTCCATTTTATCAAGTACCTCAGTATTCTTTAAGACTTTAAACGCAATGTCCTTTCCGGCCTTACCGTGATGTTCATTGTTGAGGAGTGATTTTAGTTTTGGTTCTACCCGTCCTAGTCCCACCAGGTGACTTTTCTTTACTAGGAATGGTAAGAGAGAGAGTTCCCTCCCAATTGTACTTTTTCCTTCCTTATATAGACTTTCCTAAAAGTCCCTCCTTTTATGACATCATGACACATGTCCTAAACCTCTTTAATTACCTCTAATGCCATTCCTTAATATAACCTCCTCCTTATCTCTTAATTCCTCCTTTGTCCCTCCTATCTCATGGGTATTTTTATCATTGGACTTGGGCCTAGTCCCCACATCTCGTACTAGGCTTACCTCCCCTCTTAGGGGCATCCTAAACCCGTTAAGGGATATTATTTTTCATGTATCAACATTAGTCCCCTGACTATTGGGTTATTTGTAAAATACCCCGATAGTCATAGGATTTTTCGAGCGCCTCATTTTTATCGATTCCACGATCTTAAGCGACGTTTGACATCTTTTATCGTGCAAACTTTCCCTCTTCTTTTCAGTTTCTGCCGGTTACTATTCCCTTTTCATAACCGCCACGTTCAGGCTTCAGGACCCCCTATATATAGACTTTTTGGTTTGTTTTTCCCCTTATCTTTATTCTCTTCCCTTCCTTTTGAATATACACATACGCTCGCCATGTCTAATAGTTCTTCCAGTAGTTCATCTGAAGAATCTGACGAGTCCGAAGGAGCCATGAGCAGGGGTTCCGAGGAGACCGAATACTCGGAACACGATGAAATTCTCCTTCCTCCTCCAGTGGATGGCAAGTCATATACAATTGCATAGTTTACTAGTGGACCTGATCTAAAACGCGCGCTAAAGCTGAGGGAGCTCCGCGGAGGTAAGCGCGTCTTCCCTCTTGATGATATCTTGGTCCCTCGCCTTCTAAATCCTCCTGTGTTACCTTATCCTTCTGCCCCCGGCTGGCTTATGCAACCCGCATCGGATACCATGGATGCTTTTGCGTTCAAGATAGTGCCGTGAATGGCAATCCACAGTGGCGATTACGATCTTCCTGTCATCGATATTCGCTCCAAATCAAAAACCCATCCGATATGGACGCACTGGACATCCTATAAACGTTCCAATCTTGGTCACGCGGCCATCCTTCGTGAAGCAGGTATTGACGAAGCCATAAATTCATCACTTAAACGGGAAGTGAATAGGTGTAGGCGCGACATAACACGTCTCTTTTGTCGCTGGACTTCTCCTATTCATACCCTTCTTATGGCATGGGGGGAAACAACCATTGTTATGGAGGATGTAGTCGCCCTCACAGGGTTGCCTATCCATGGTAGTCATTCGTATGACGAGGCAGCTGTTTACGGAGCGCTGGACGATGAGGATAAAGCGTTGTGCACTTATCTGTTAAATTGTAAAGATGCTTCCCGACGTGAATTGGTGCGGAAGGACCAGGCATCATCGAAGCAGGGCGAGGACAATAAGATTTCCGGCGCGGGCAAGAAATAGGCGCCATCATCCGCCACAAAGGGGAAGACCAAATTGGTCGAGGAGAAGAAGACTCCTTCGGCGCGTCCAACAGGTGAGCGATTGCTTGCTAGCTCCATCCATGCACATGAAGCGATTCATGGCTCGTCAGCTCTTTCAGCAGAGTCCGGTCCTGAGTTGGTTACCAAGACCAACCGCCGCACTTCCTTCCCTCTTTGGATCAAGTATTGGGCTCCGCGGTTAGTAGATGGAAAAGTTCTTCCCCCCAAACGATAAAAGGAGGACTCTCGCGCGGAATTGGCTGCTTACATTCTATTCTGGCTTTGTCATGATGTGTTTGAATACAGTCCCCAAGATACCATTAAGAGAGAACTTGTGCCGATGGCGGTGTTGCTATCCCGCGGCATTTCTTTTCCGCTTACGCCGATGTTCTTAGGCAGCTTGTATCGTCATCTAGATCTGTTCTGTCACGACCTTCAAACGGTGGGTTCATCCCATAAGATCGAGACTTATATCCCAGCCTCTTTCATGCAAGCATGGTCATGGGAGCATGTTCCCCCATACGCGCCTGATCCTAATGAACTAGCGATTCATCGCGAAGAAGATGTTAGACAAGATGATGGATCGGTCAAGAGGGTCCCCATTGCTTACGGCTATCCGCGGATGGATCTTTTGCATCTCAAGGGTAAAGTTCCCAAGGGTGATATTGCCAAGCATCTGGACGTGGCTAAAGACTTTGTACCATTTCCTTATCAAGACGGTCGACCGGGTCCAGCGCATTACGACTTCACTACGCCTTTTGACACAGAGTTGGACTCGACAAAGCTTTTGGCAGAGGAAGATTTCGATTCAGTAATGGCTGTATTGCCTGGCTATCGCCCTGGTTTCCATGCTGGCAAGTTCATCGCCATGTCTTACAACCCCGATCGTGCAGCCCGGCAAGTTGGGTTTGACCAAGGAATTCCTCGTAGGTTTCCTCCTTGGGGAAGCTCTAATATCGGGAATATTGTCTCCAGTTTTGATCGTTTTGTCTTCAAGGGACCGACATGTCTGTCCGATCGAGGGATTAACTTTTCATTCAAGCAGCCTCTCCCCGAGCTCCCCTTGGCCGTTACTGAGGGAACCCATGAGTACCATGATTTCATACGTCGTCGGGCTATGAATTTTCTTTTGCGTGAATCATCTCCTCCCCGTGACCTATCCGTTCAAGACCTTTGAGCGCTACATGCATCTGGCCGGATTAAGCTTGATGATGTTGTAGCTGTTGCGCATCGTCTCGTTCCAGCTACCAAAGGTCTCCCTTTGGAGCCTTTAGTGACTTCTTGGGCTCCTCCTTAAGGTCATGAGCCCATAAGGCCAAAGAAGGGGTTGAGGTTGTTTTCCGATCGTAAGCCCCCACAGATAGAGGTAGTAAGACCATCTGCCGATCCTCTGGCAACACAGGTACTTGCTGTTTCCTTTGCTTTTCATTCGTCTGTTATTTATCGTTGCCCCCTTTTCTTTTTGATAAAATGAGTGGCGGGGATTACGTTCTCAGAAAGATCCTCATTCCAATCGCGTGGGGTGGAAGGTCCCTTCTTATGTGATGGAAGAGTACTTGAACATGCCTGAGAGTGATTGAACTGAGAAGAGCCTTGCAAAGAAGGCTAGGCGAGAGGCAGCTAAGTTGTCTTCTCCGCGCCCTTGCTCTTCTGCTAACATCTTATCCTTACAACCTCAGCAGGGTCGTCGGAGGAGCGCATCACAACCTCCTAGGAGCATAAGTAGCAGTCCGACTCCTTCGTTTGTAGACCAGCTAAGAGACCTTGGGGTCAATCTTCCCACGGGGACCGGTTAGGTATCTTCGCGCCTTCGCATATCATCAGTTCATCCTCCTCGGGTTGAGACTGTTCGTGCTAGGGGCGGACCTACGGTGTCCCCTAGTGCCGTTCTGCAATCAATGAGCCCGTCTGGGTCCAGCCGATCAGTTTTTGGTGAGTCCTCATCCCACGTGGACCAACCGTTAATGATCCTGCGGGTAACTTCAGATTTAATACGTGTCTTCATTTTTATCATTCTTCTTTCCTCTCTCTTCCTTTTTTTTTTTTTTTATAAATCTAAGTTATTTTTCTCAATGGTGCTCATCTCTCATTTTTCAGTCTCCACTAGTGATTCTGAATCGTCTTTTAGTTCTTCCACGTCTCGTCCTAAACCTGCTGACATCCCTTTTGATTCGTCGATTCCTGAGGTTAGTTCCTTGCCTCTTTCTCCTCTTTTTTTTTTTCATTCGTTTGTCTGCTAAAATTTGGTCGTTGACGCTAGGATATGGGCAAAAAGCGTAAAGAGATTGCTTAACATGATACGGACGGTGTGTGGCGTGTAGTCTCTAGTGGCGATGGGTCTGTTAGGCGTGCCCGGATGGATGTTAGTGGTTCTTCTGCTCCCTCAGAGAAGAAGACCGATGTTCCTATTCCTGATATACCAGCCGTCCCTATTGTTCCAGTAAATTCCGAGGACGCTCAGCTTCGTTTCCCTTTAGTGGTGAGTGCTTCTGAGGACGGAGTGGATCCTGACACCCACACAATCATTCACGGCTTTTGGGTGCCAACTGTTTATGCCGCTACTTATATAGACATTGTGGAGCATGGTGGTGGTCATATGACGAAGGAAGGTCTCCTGGATGTTCGCGTTTTGTGCTATATGACTAAAAACCTCTTGGAAATCGCCGACCAACTCACACGTGTAGGAGATGATCCTGTAGACACGGTGACAATGCGTGGCTGGTAGACTGCCATTCGGTCAGCAGTCAACATACAGTTTCTGATACAGTGGTTGGAGGAATTGTTAGCGAAGGTGAAGGGTCGTAATGACCCTCGTGGATGGCTTACGAGTCATATTTCTAAGCTAGAGAAGGAGCTGGAGAAGCGCTCTGAGGAAACTGTTAGTAAGAAAGAGGTGCTGAACTTATTAGTTGCTGATGTTGTGGTGGCCAACGATGAGGTGCTATGGGCTGAGACCGCAGAAGCGGCGGTTCGCGCGGAGCTTGAGGAGAAACGGAAAGAGTTAACTAATCTTCAGTTTACTTAACACGCTTCCTCTTTATGTTGTTATTTCCTTCATCTTTCTTTGGTTATGTTGGACCCTTGTCTCTCGGATGATTTGTTTGTTGTGCTTGTTGTTGTGGGATATTAGCGTGGTGCTTGGTTAATTATTAGTTCGTTGTTGGTTTTTTTTGTTATTCTTGATTTCATAAAGCATCGACTACTCGTAGTCCTCTTCTTTTGTTTTGGAAGGATATATGGGGTTGAGTGAGCGTTTTGATAACGCGCCTACTCCTCCCTTCCCCCCTCTTTTTTTTTATGTGAATGGTGTGATGGGATGGGCGGGCGTTTTAATAACGCGCCTACTCCTCCTTTCTTTTTTATCTAAAGGATATGGTGGGATGGGCGGGCCTTTTGATAACGCGCTTACTCCCCCATTCTTTTTATCCAAAGGAAACGATGGGCTGGGCAAGCGTTGATAGAACGCGCCTACTCCCCCCTTCCTTTTTTATCGGAAGGATGCGGTGGGATGTGCAGGCGTTTCGATAACGCGCCTACTCCCCCTTTCTTTTTTGTCTGAAGGATGCGGTGGGATGGGCGGGCGTTTTGATAACGCTTCTGCTCCTCCTTTCTTTTTATCCAAAGGAAACAATGGGTTGGGTGAGCGTTTTGATAACGCGCCTTCTCCCCCTTTCTTTTCATCCGAAGGATGCGGTGGGATGGGCGAGCGTTTTGATAACGCGCCTACTTCCCCCTTCCTTTTTTGTCTGAAGGATGCGGTGGGATGGGCGGGCGTTTTGATAACGCGCCTGCTCCCCCTTTCTTTTTATCCGAAGGAAACGATGGGTTGGGTGAGCGTTTTGATAACACGCCTACTCCCCCTTTTTTTTTATCCGAAGGAAATGATAGGTTAGGTGAGCGTTGATAAAACGCGCCTACTCCCCCTTTGGGATTCCCATAACCTGTTGTGGGTGTCAGTCGATCGAGTGCCTTTGGCATTCCCATGGCCTTTTGTAAATTTGTCAGTCTATTGGACGCCTTTGGCATTCCCATGGCCTTTTGCAGATTTGTTAGCCAACTGGGCGCCTTTGGCATTCCCGTAGCTTTTTATAGGTTTGTCAGCCGACCGGGCGCCTTTGGCATTCCCGTAGCCTTTCGTAGTTTTGTCAGCCTATTGGGTGCCTTTGGCGTTCCCATGGCCTTTTGTAGATTTGTAAGCCTATTGGGCGCCTTTGTCGTTCCCATGCCCTTTTGTAGATTTGTCACCCTATTGGGCGCCTTTGGCATTCCCATGGCCTTTTGTAGACTTGTCAGCCGACTGGGCGCCTTTGGCATTCCCGCAGCCTTTTGTAGATTTGTCAGCCGACCGGGCGCCTTTGGCGTTCCCGTAGCCTTTTGTAGATTTGTCAGCCGACCGGGCGCCTTTGGCATTCCCATGGCCTTTTGTAAACTTTTCAGCCTATTGGGCGCCTTTGGCATTCCCATGGCCTTTTATAGATTTGTCATCCTATTGGGCGCCTTTGGAATTCCCATGGCCTTTTGTATATTTGTCAGCCAACCGGGCGCCTTTGGCATTCTCGTAGACTTTTGTAGATTTGTCAGCCGACCGGGCACCTTTGGCATTCCCGTAGCCTTTTATAGATTTGTCAGTCAACCAGGCGCCTTTGGCATTCCTATGACCTTTTCACACCATATTGCCCACGAATTCCAAAAAGAGAAATCATTCTTACTATAAAAGAGGGATGTTTACAATTTGTGGTCTCATCTTTCGTATTCTTATCCTTCCCCCCACCCTTTTTTTGTTTAGTGGCAGGGAAAGGGGTGGTACTCAATCGCCTGCTTAGTTGCCTCAAGCTCACCATAGGCGCGCTTGCGCTCGAATATACTCCTTATGGCAAAACATTCTTCTGTCGGGTGTCCCAACCTTCGATGGTAGTGGCAGTACTTGGCGGAGTTCTTATCCATTTTGTTGACGTCTACTACCGTCGGGGGCAGTTGGATTTCCTTTCCGATGACCCACTGGTTTAGTAATTCAACTGCGCTTTTCTTGCTATAGGGCATAGGGGTGGTGGGTTTGAGTCACGCCTGGTCCATCCGTTTCTTCCCTGGCTCCCACCGACAGTTTGGAACTGGTCCCTTCTCTTCCTATTAGTGTTGGAACTGATCCTCTCGACTGCTTCTTCTAGCTCTGGAACCTGAAATTGATCAAACTACCCTTGAAAGCTGGGATCATTCCTCGCACACAAATTTCGACGAGCGTTCCCTCATTGATGTCTTCATGACAGTCTAGTGCCAAGCGCCGGAACCATAATATGTACATTCCTATTTCTTCTCCCATCCGCTGTTCGCTCTTGCTCAAGTCTATTTCCGTGATTTTCCTCTTGGCCGAGTAGAATTTCCCGAGGAAGAGTGTGGACATGGTTGGCCAAGAATCCACACTTTCCGCTTTTAAGTTGTCGTACCAGGTGAACGCCATGCCTGTGAGTGATTTGGGGAATTTTTTTAGACACAGTTTTCCACCGGAGGCTCGGTCATTCATTGCTGATAGGAATCGGCTGAGATGTTCTCGCGCGTTCCCTTGTCCATAGTATGTCTTGAATTTCAGAGAAGTGTAGTCCTCGGGGTATTGGTATTCTCGGATGTTCGCTGGGTATGGACTACTTACGAGGCAGTGATTGTCTTGTTTTATCACATGATAATTTTTCTCCAAGTATTTTGACATTTCTTCCTATGACATCGTTGTTGTCTTTTCGTTTTTGTTCCCTTCGCCTTTCGTCATTTCTTCAGGAGTGTTTTGTCCCGCTATTACCGTCTGTGCTATCCAGTCTTCTAACTCCTGCCTTATTCGTGAGCGCTCTTCTAGTTTCTTTTGAATGTCCTACAATGCTGGCGACGTGGGTTTTAGTAGCTGGGTCACTCGCGTGTTCTTTCCTTTTATTGCTACTATCTCTCTATTTTGGGATCCATGTCCCGCCGATTGTTTGATGGTGTCCTGGGCCAGCGTTTCTTCTTCGCTGTCATCGTCCTCCATTGTTACCTCGTCGAGGTTGATAGGATGATTGGTCGCTTGGTTTCCTATCGCGCCTAAGCTAGCGCCTTCTGGGTGTATTATGGTGAGCTAGGCACGAGCCTCCGGGTGTAGTCGCCAAATGTTGAGGAGTGATTTTAGTTTTGGTTCTACCCGTCCTAGTCGCACCAGGTGACTTCACTTTACTAGGAATGGTAAGAGAGAGAGTTCCCTCCCCATTGTACTTTGTCCTTCCTTATATAGACTTTCCTAAAAGTCCCTCCTTTTATGACATCATGACACATGTCCTAAACCTCTTTAATTACCTCTAATGCCATTCCTTAATATAACCTCCTCCTTATCTCTTAATTCCTCCTTTGTCCCTCCTATCTCATGGGTATTTTCTCATTGGACTTGGGCCTAGTCCCCACGTCTCGTACTAGGCTTACCTCCCCTCTTAGGGGCATCCTAAACCCGTTAAGGGATATTATTTTTCATGTATCAACATTCATGATTAAAGATCTTTAATTTTTTAGCGTGGTTGCTTCTGGAAAAAGCTGACAGATTGTATCCTTCAGTGATGATATGTTTTCTTAGACTCATATCGAGATGAAAAAGTGAAAAGATGAGGGTACCCAAATATACCATAATCTTTTATTTATCTACCTATAAGTCCTCTACCGAAAGTGATTATTGTCTATAGACTGAGTCGATACAATACAACAAATCGGTTCACACTTCATGTGATCGTCTATAGATACGAGATCGAGACAATATGACAACAAGATAACTTGTGTGATTGCTTATGGATATAAGATCGAGACAATACAACAACGAAGTATGATACTTGATAATAGGTTCGGACTTAACCAAACTCTATAAGATCACTAACAAGTATATCGGAGTTAACGTTTGTGTATTTCACTTTTAATTATAATACAAAATTATAATTGTGGAAATAGAAAAGTAAAAGACACAACAAGATTTTGTTAATGAGGAAAACTGCAAGTGCAGAAAAACCCCGGGACCTAGTCCATAATTGAATACTCTCATAATTAAGCTGCTATACAAAATCTACACCAACTTCGTATAGTTGAGACCAAGCAACTACCCCTAGTTCACTTAGTTTCCTTAGTATCCCTGCGCTTCCGTCTTCAATGAGTGCACGCACTGGAACAATTCCTTTTGATCGTTTTCCAAACAGTAAAGGAACAATAAATCTGTTTGGTAACAACTCTTTCGATTCTTTCAAGATAAAGATATCTCAAGTCATATGCAAAGGCTCTTCCATTTAATCTAATAAACTCCTTTGCCTGGTTAGATCAATTTATCCAATAACTACCAAAGTAGTAAAGTTTAGATTCACACTCAATCAAAATAAATCTCAAAGAGATATACTGAGAATGCCGATCTCAAGCAACTAATCAATCGAATAAATCCGATTCTAGTTGGATCCCATCCGATCAAGGTTTGTGCACACACAAAGATATGAGAACTAATAAGAAATCTTTTTCGTATTCAAATCTTCTTTAATCTTCGATTAACACCTGCACAACACCACTTGAATCTCTTGTGATCAATCACACACAGAACGGAGTCTATTAACAATGGATTATCACAAGATGTCTTTAGATCTACAAATAGTTCTAAAGATCCTGTTGATACTTCGATCTAGTTTGAGTGAATCTTATATCAGAAGAGAAGATTCTCAAGAATAAACAAACTAGGTGCAATCAAAGTTTCAACAACCGTTAGCCAATCAAATCAATCGAAAACTAATAACACTGCAATTATCTAGTTTCCCACCAACGGTACTCGTAGAGCTTCTTGATCCCACAGAAGTATTTAAACGAGCAGTCATAAGAGATTTCATCTAATTAGGATACTTTCCTCTCCGAATAAACGGCTCCACCATAAAAAACAAGAATGAAGTTTGCCTGGCTCTTAGGATAGTTTGCTAGAAATGCAAACTTAGGTATTTATAGACCAAGGATGTTTGGACACCAAGGAATTTTAAAAACCAAAAATATTCTCAAGATATGAAATGAATAACAAAATTTGGTTTTCCTAATTCCAATAATTGCTCGTCCAAAATTTCTGAAATCTCTCAAAAGAAATTCTCCAATTAGTAAATGCACATTACTAATTTTTATTCTCTAGAGATATGCATTTAATTGCTGGTAATTAAAGCATATAAAACCAAAAACCTTAATTAAAAGATTCTCAATTTATTTCGGCACAGGATCTCCTTGAGTACTAAGAAATATCTTTGAACAAGAAATGATAAGAGTTACTGTACGTGTTCAAAGTATGTTGACATCTTTTCAATGTAAATCCTTATTCTTATTTACATGGATTTACATTATTGGAATCGGTTATACCACACTTCCAAACAAGTTTAGAATTGGTTCACCTGTATTCCAAGATTACTATGTGATTGATCAAATATCAAATCACATACATGGGTTCAATCGGTTCTACCAATCACTAGGATCGGTTATACCTCAATATGCAAATACTTGTGATCGGTCACACAAGTTACCAGGACCGGTTACATTAGTTACCAGGATCGGTTACATCAATTACCAGGACCGGTTACCATATTCCCATGGTATTGCTTGTGATCGGTCACACCAGTTACCAGGATCGGTTACACTAATTACCAGGATCAGTTACACCAATTACCAGGACCAGTTACCAATTACAAGGATCGATTACACAAAACTCTGTTTTCGGTCACACCAATTACTAGGATCGGTCACACCAATTACAAATATCGATCATACCATCTCATGGTGATTACTTAGGATCGGTTACACCAATTAATAAAAACTAGTCATACCAAATCATAAGTCAGGCATTGTGATTAGTTATACCAAAATACATAACAAAGTTACTATTGGTTATACCATCTCACACATATTGGTAATCCAAAGATTTGCAATAAATAGTCGTACCAATAAGCCTAACGATTTCCTTTTCGATTCATAAAACAAGTTCATGAATGTACTTCCTTTAAACAAATGTAAAACATTGTTTCCTAGGATGAAATCTTCACCATAACCCATTCACATAATCATAACAGTATATAAAAGATTATGTCGATGTCATATCTACGAAGTTCAAAAGATAAGCGTTATACTTCGTAGTCTAATTCCCTAATACTATGATCATACAAATATGACCATGTCACATCACTAGAGTATTATACAATATGTATAGTATATACAACTTCGCAGTTAAGTTTTCAATATAGCATTACTTGAAAGATACGTTAGGAATGAAACAGTTCAAGTCAATATTACTAACCTCAGGAGGAAGGATGATGTTGTCGTTGTAGTTCGCTTCTTCTTCACATTCTTCAGGTCTTCGGAGTAATACTTGTATGTCTCAACATTCCTATAATTTGTAGTCTAACCTAAACGAAGTTGACTCTATTATATAATCAAGCGACTTTAGATGAGTTTTGACACACTAAAATATGACAACAAAACTTGACATACCAACGCTTGGTGAGTTCAACCGAGCTATGCTCTAACAATCTCCCCCTTTGTCAATTTTAGTGACAAAACTCTTATTACATATGGATAAATAAATTACATGAGAATTCATTTTACATCCGCTTGATTCAAAGTTTCAACAACACAATAACCTGCATATATGCAATCAATAAATGTCGTTGTTGACATTTGAATAACAAAAGCTTATACTCCCCCTAAAGGTAAGCTAGGTAAATATTCAATCTGAACATCTTTGTTATTCCCCTTTTGTAGTCAGAATTAGTACACAACAATATGATATGTTTCTCCCCCTTAGTCAATGTTTTACTCTTTCGTTAGATATAACGTTTAAGCACAATTATCCTTTCATTACTGATTGCAAATCACTTGTTTACTCCATATATTTCTCCCCCTTTTTGTCATAAAATTACAAAGGTTCGAGCAAATAAAGGACAAACAGAATGGATCTTACAAATCTAAAAGATTTGTAAACAACCTATAAGAGTAAAGCACGAAGGTTTCACATACAACTTTAGATAACCAATATTAAAACCGAAACTACAAGTAATTTAGTTTTAATATGTTATCAAGGAAACAATTTCCCGAAGCAATTTTCCCTATTAGTTTAACAAATCGACTAAGAAAATAAATTCCCTTGTTAAACTGATTGCAAACATACAATTGCTTATTTTGATAAGACCAAAATAAAGATCAGAATTAACTTTATTTCTCTCATCAGGCTCCAATTATTCAGACAATAACTTAGACTTATATTCCCGAAGAAAAGCCTAGAATTATCAATCACCTCACAATAATCTTAATCGACTAGCGAAACAAGATATTGTGGAATCACAAACGATGAGACGAAGATGTTTGTGATAACTTTTCTATCTTGCCTATCGAAGAAATTAATCTCGAGCAAATTTTATAATTGTACTCAATACGATAGAAACAGAAAGATCAGATCACGAAACTATAGAGAAAATAGTTGGGTCTTGCTTCACAATCCCAATGAAGTCTTCAAGTCGTTAACCTACAGGGTCTCGGTAGAAACCTAAGGTTAAAGGAGAATCGACTCTAGCTTATACAACTAGTATCACACAGGAGGTGTGGGGATTAACTTTCTCAGTTGCTAGAGTTCTCCTTTATATAGTCTCCAAATCAGGGTTTGCAATCTAAGTTACCTTGGTAACAAAGCATTCAATATTCACCGTTAGATGAAAACTTGATTAGATTAAAGCTAATATCTTTCAACCGTTAGATCGAACTTAGCTTGTTATACACAAATGAAGTATACGTCATTTAGGTTTGTGTACCCGTACCAAAACGTGTACAAGTCGTTGGTTCAAAAGTAGTTAACCAAATGGTTAGCCATATGAGCACTTTCATATCAACCTTATTCATCTTCACCATAACTAGTTCAAACTAGTCCAAATGACTCAAATGAACTAGTTCAAGAGTTGTTCAATTGTTTAGATCTTATAGAAGTATACAAGACACAATCGAAGCAAAATCGGTTTTGATTCACTCGAATCGATTCATGAACTTTATAGCCACGGTTTGCAAATATGAATTCCTTAGTTTATATATATTTAAGTTCACAAATAAACCAATTTTAGAAAGTAACACACTTAAGTATGTGTACGGGTATGCGTACTTAAGTAACCGGATTTGAGTTTGTTTTGGTTTCCAAACTCAGCAGAAATTCACGGACATGAACGTTCCGCCAGTATGCATACGGGTACTCATACTTAGGTAACCGGATTGAGTTGGTTTTGATTTCCAAACTCAGCAGAAATTCACGGACGTGAACTTCCACCAGTATGCGTACGGGTACGCATACATACCCAGTCTCCATCAACTATTTAGTACACACACAAGTATGCATACATTTGGTTCCCGGTTTTGGACTTATACACTAATGCGCGAACACATAATATGCTTATATCCAATGATGGTTACATGTTCTAAACTCTTTATTTCAATCATTGAAACATTCTTAGAGGATGTTAAATACAGGTTATTCACACACTATTTTTCATCAAAGCAATTTTCAAGATATTGAAATAATCAACATGACTTTCGTCACTTGTAAAGATGAACTTGGCCAAAGCGAAAGTTTACCAACACATATTTCGAGAAAAATATAAGCGAGATAAACTCGGCTCGAAATAGCAAATGTGTATAATCGAAGTCTATATAGCAATACGACTTTTGTCTCAAGATGGGAGATAGAGTAGATAGACTTTTTGAGTGATAAATAAGTTCAAGTCTCCACATACCTTTTAGTCGATGAAGTCTCCACATACCTTTTAGTCTTTGTATGATGAACGCCGTGGATTCTAGAGCTCAACTACACTTTCTATCCTTGTCCGAGACTTAGCTATAAGTAGACTAGAAATCAAGACTTATAGTTTTGACAACTAAACTTGACAACAAGCTTAAGATAGAAACGCTTGCGAGTTCGACCGAGCAGTGCTCTAACAATCTCCCCCTTTGTCAATTTTAGTGAAAAAACTATCAATACATATGGAATACAAAAAATAAACTTTGCAGCTTCTCTTCCACAAGCATGATCTCCTTGGTTCTTCAACATTAC
Source organism: Papaver atlanticum (assembly GCA_023531105.1). Taxonomy (NCBI): domain Eukaryota; kingdom Viridiplantae; phylum Streptophyta; class Magnoliopsida; order Ranunculales; family Papaveraceae; genus Papaver; species Papaver atlanticum. The sequence continues at coordinate 1,202,515 of JAJJMB010012509.1, forward strand.
TCGAAATCTTCGTCACTTCCAAGTACTCCAATGATTCCAGGTTGTAAGTTCAGGATCATCGTTGTTGAAAATCCGTAGCCATAACAATGAGAAAACAAAAGCTCTCAATCATTGTTACATAGTGTCATAGTATTATTACACAACACCAAAGTTCAATTGTATCACAACTTTGAAAACAATACTATGGTGATATGTATCACTCCCCCTTAGTCAATACACCATCTCACATGGAAACCACTCCCCCTTACATAATGATCCGAAAACCATATGTATTTGTAGTGTGAACTACACATTAATTCTCCTCCTTTTTTTCAATAAAATTGGCAAAGGTACGAAAACTAGTGGGATCCTAATAACATTTCCATAGACACATTTCATGACCAAAAGAAAGCACATATCAACATTTTTAGATGAAATCATATAGTTGAAACTAAATGCATTCATCAAGGAGTTTATAAAGATACAAGCTAACCCCTATAATATTCCACAGCCGCACTCCCCATAAAGATTTGGCAATAAAGCACAAGTTCAAATAAGAACTCTCCCCCATATAATGTCATTCCCGAAAGAACAACAAGAGAGACCTTACTTTCACAAGAAAAGAAGGATTTCTTTGGACAACAACAAATCATATAAGAATATGAATTTGTATCCAAAATACTCAATTGAATTAACCACAAGTGAACCCATGACTAATTCAACCGGAATACTCAACTAAACTAACCACAAGAAAACCCATGATTAATCTAATTGGAAAATGCTCAACATAAGAAAACTTACGGAGCCGCACAGTATATATATATAAATTATGGATTAGGGAAGATCAATACTGCGAAATAAACAAAGATTCATTCTATCTTTCATCACTATTTGCACAATGACATACAATAGATTTAATCTTTGTAAACAAAAGCTCATCCTTTTTTCCATCAATATTTGCATAATGACATAAAAGGCTTATCTTTTGTTTTTGTCAAAAGTTCATTCATTCTTTTATCAATACTTGCATATCGACGTATTAAAGACTTAACTTTTTACAACGTATGGGACAATCATAGTTCACGGACGCAAACACACATGTCCCATAACAAATTGCAATATATAAAACCATAAAGATTAATACTGCAAAATCATCTTCCAAACAAACTTTAGAATCTAAACAAATAAATCTAAAAACAGTGAAGATGAATATCGTTGGACATAGCTATGTGTAATCACAATAATGGCTATTCCAAACTCTAGTTATTCTTCTTAAAAACACAAGAATAAAATTCTCATAAGAAGTTTTCCTAAACATTAAGAGTAAAAGAGATTACTCATCATCTTCATCTTCTGAAACCATCCAAGAGCCTTGTATAATATCCATGTCTTCCTTGATTTCAGGAAACTTGGTTGCAATCAAACACAATTGTTCTTGCACACACTTTACCCTTGAATTGATCTTAACCATACCTTTGTGAATTTGTTGAAGAAGACTCAAAGTGGTAGGATCACAGATGTTGTCAAGGGAATCACATCTTTGTCTTTTACACACATTCTCATTCATACGCTTAAAGGTACATGGGCGAACGAGTTTTGGAGTTCCAAGAGAGTTTCCAATTGGAGCAAATGAGAGTGCTTGACAAATTTTTACAATTAAGCAAGGGAAGCCTAACTTCTTGTTGGGCGAAGTCATCCAGATCATTTTAAAAATGATAAACCCACAAATATCGAGACTTGGGGTACCCAATTCAAGGAAATAAACCAATTTCGTAAACTCGCGACTCCATCAAGAATTTTTAATTGTGGAGGGACAAAGATTAGAGATACCAAGCTTTCCGAAGGACATCAAAGAAAGACTAAGATAATTTGTAGGAAACTTTCCTTCATTCCAATTAACACTCTTGCCACTAAGACCATGAGAGATGGCTTCATATGATGGGCTTTCATTACTTGGTCTAGAGAGGCAAAAATTACCCAAAGGAATTTTGGTAATCCTTGATATCAACTCTCTATCTACAAGAAATTTCTCTTTTTTTTTATCATGGTTTTGAATTCCATGTTCTCAAGATCAACATCATGAATGTTGGCATAAAAAATCCTTGTGAGAGTGTCAAAACCTTCACCAGGACCATTAAAGATGTTTCCAAGATTAAACTTTTCAAAGAAAATCAAATCTTCTTTATGACCACTAGACCAATCCAACTTCTTTTCAAGAATGAAACCACTAGAAGCAATCCTTTCAAAGATCATACTACTAGAATCATTGACAAATCTAATTCTAATAGAGTCTTGAGATTGAGGAAGAGTCATGCTAGAAGAAGATGCATCCAAACTTTTTGAAACCTTCTTTGAAACCTTGAAATTTCCCATAAAACCTAGAAATTAATAGTACAAGGTGAATGAAGAACTTACTTGATTTGTCTCTTGAAAACCCTTTCACTTTTTGTTCTCCAAAAATGCTTTGATAGAGGAAATACATGAACCCTAGAAAAGTTCACGTACGCGGACGTTACAAGGGAGAAGAAGGGTACGCGTACCAGCTTCTTATGTAGCCTCAAATGGGATTGGATCCGTTCACGACCCGTGACCCATAAAAAAAAAGTAGGATTTTTTTTTTAAACGTTTACCATCCAAGGTACGCACACTAGAAAAGATCAGTATAGTGCAATAAAAGAATAGCAGGGAGCCTACAAAACTTTTTGTTGACCTTGGAAGGAAGAAGTAGAAAAAGATTTATAAAATAAATTAACCCAGACAACACAGTCAACCGTTACTTTCCCCACATCAAGTTATATATAGATGGGGTATAGCCAGTCTTGTTACCAAGAGGCCAAATGTGCATAGAAATTCTCATGCAAATTTTCCGGTTGATCTTTGTGAACAGTATCACAGTAAAGATGATACTCTAGATTAATAGAGTGTTTTGAATCCTTTTTCTTATACCCAAGAAAAGACTTTTTCTGAAGATTAGAACCTATGTCGAACTCACAAAATATATTTTTATCAATTTCACATGAGTTGGAGATAGATCTAGTTCGTACATCATGAATGCATGATTTAATAAGTACTGAACTTTTATCAGAACTATTCTTATTCTCAAAGGAATTAAGCTTTACTAAGAATTTGAAAGCGCTTTCAAATGCTCTAAATAAATCTTTGTCAATTGATCAATTACGACAGTATTCCTCATAAAGATTAAGAGTTAATCTAGTGAGATTCCATATCCTTGAGCTTCGACTACGTTTTTTTAAGAGACCCTTCTTAGAAGAACTTTTAATTTTTCCTATAGATTGTTCCTCATTATATAAGCTTTCCAAGGACTTAGATGAAGCGAGATTATCACAAGAGACTAGAGGTCTAATAAATAATCTTTGAACAATCTTTACGGAATTCTGGCGTGCGTTAAAGATGCCAAGAGCAAGTTTCCCAACAAAATTTCTCATAGGGATAGACTTTTAGGCATCAGTCAAACACAAACTTATTAGGTTTAAGGTGTTTGCCTGCTCTGATACCAATTGAAAAAGTGGGGGTACAACAACCTCACCCAATAATTCGCTTAGCATTCTGTATGGACTAACTCCAATATACTTTTAAGATAATCAACTAGACAGTCAGACTCAATCTTAATAAAAAAGTATATCAAAGAGTTATATCTCAATTTCCCGATTCAATCCTTACTCAAGGAAATAGAAATCTGCGAGTCTAATTGAATACAAGAGAAATTAACTTAAACGGTACCAAAGACCAATGTTCAAGTATCAATCAATTTCAATAAACAACCAAAGGTCGGATTTCCCAATTGATTGATTTAACGCACAACCTGTGATATTTCAATTATATAACAAAATATAATGCAGAAAAGAAATAACACAGACACCAGAAGTTTTGTTAACGAGGAAACCGCAAATGCATAAAAACCCCGGGACCTAGTCCAGATTGAACATACACTGTATTAAGCCGCTATAGATACTAGCCTACTACTAACTAACTTCGGTCTGGACTGTAGTTGAACCCCAATCAATCTCACACTGATCCAAGGTACAATTGCGCTTTTTCCGTCTCTGATCCCAGCAGGATACTACATACTTGATCCCTTAGCTGATCTCACCCACAACTAAGAGTTGCTACGACCCAAAGTCGATGACTTTAATAAACAAATCTGTATCACAAAGAAAAGTCTACAAGAATAGATAAATCTGTCTCCCACAGAAATACCTACAAGTTTTTGTTCCATCTTTTGATAAATCAAGGTGAACAGGAACCAATCGATAACCCGGACTTATATTCCCGAAGAACAGCCTAGAATTATCCATCACCTCACAATAATCTTAATCGACTAGCGAAACAAGATATTGTGGAATCACAAACGATGAGACGAAGATGTTTGTGATTACTTTTCTATCTTTCCTATCATAGAAATTAATCTCGAGCAAATTTTACAATTGTACTCAATACGATAGAAACAAAAAGATCAGATCACACAACTACAGAGAAAATAGTTGGGTCTGGCTTCACAATCCCAATAAAGTTTTCAAGTCATTAACCTACAGGGTCTCGGTAGAAACCTAAGGTTAAAGGAGAATAGACTCTAGCTTATACAACTAGTATCACACAGGAGGTGTGGGGATTAACTTTCCCAGTTTCTAGAGTTCTCCTTTATATAGTCTCCAAATCAGGGTTTGCAATCTAAGTTACCTTGGTAACAAAGCATTTAATATTCACCGTTAGATGAAAACCTGATTAGATTCAAGCTAATATCTTTCAACCGTTAGATCGAACTTAGCTTGTTATACACAAATGAAGTATACGTCATTTAGGTTTGTGTAACCGTACCTAAACGTGTACAAGTCGTTGGTTCAACAGTAGTTAACCAAATGGTTAGCCATATAAGCACTTTCATATCAACCTTATTCATCTTCACCATAACTAGTTCAAACTAGTCCAAATGACTCAAATGAACTAGTTCAAGAGTTGTTCAATTGCTTAGATCTTATAGAAGTATACAAGACACAATCGAAGCAAAATCGGTTTTGATTCACTCGAATAGATTCATGAACTTTATAGCCAAGGTTTGCAAATATGAATTCCTTAGTTTATATATATTTAAGTTCACAAATAAACCAATTTTAGAAAGTAACACACTTAAGTATGCGTACTTAAGTAACCGGATTTGAGTTTTTTTTGGTTTCCAAACTCAGCAGAAATTCACGGAAGTGAACTTTCCTCTTAGGTAACCGGATTGAGTTGGTTTTGATTTCCAAACTCAGTAGAAATTCATGTACGTGAACTTCCGCCAGTATGCGTACGGGTACGCATACTTACCCAGTCTTCATCAACCATTTAGTACACACACAAGTATGCATACATTTGGTTCCCGGTTTTGGACTTATACACTAATACGCGAACACATTATATGCTTATATCCAATGATGGTTACATGTTCTAAACTCTTTATTTCAATCATTGAAACATTCTTAGAGGATGTTAAATAGAGGTTATTCACACACTATTTTTTATCAAAGCAATTTTCAAGATATTGAAATAATCAACATGACTTTCGTCACTTGTAAAGATGAACTTGGCCAAAGCGAAAGTTTACCAACACATATTTCAAGAAAAAGATAAGCAAGATAAACTCGTCTCGAAATAGCAAATGTGTATAATCGAAGTCTATATAGCAATACGACTTTTGTCTCAAGATGGGAGATAGAGTAGATAGACTTTTTGAGTGATAGATAAGTTCAAGTCTCCACATACCTTTTAGTCGATGAAGTTCCACCAGTTCCTTGAGTAGTTATTCGTCTTTGTATGATGAACGTCGTGGAGTCTAGAGCTCAACTACACCTAGTCCGAGACATAGCTATAAGTAGACTAGAAATCAAGACTTATAGTTTTGAAAACTAAACTTGACAACAAGCTTGAAATAGCAACGCTTGCGAGTTCGACCGAGCAGTGCTCTAACAATACCCATAAATAAAGAATACAAAATAATAAGCCAAATAAATTGACACAGTTTTTCTTAACCGGAAACAATTGAATCATACACACACACATCCATACACAATAATTGAACATATCAATTGTACCGAAATTTTGTTAAGCAAAAGAAAAATATATGCAATATAAACAGGCTTTTCTTAAACAAAAAAATGATTAACTAACGAATTCGTTACCTCAGATTCCGCAGCCTCTTCTCCCCAGAAATATATATCATTAAGCGCAAGTTCAAGTAAGAACTCTCCCCCAGTATGTTGTCATCCTCTCGCAAGAATAAAAGAACAACAACAAAAGCAACCTTTACCAGAGAAAGGTTGAAACGGTTTTAACTAATGCGTGCCAATAGCAAAAGTTGAAAACCCGAAACACATATGTTATGCTAAACACAACTCATGTAAACACAAATTGATTCAACATATTGTGACTTTTCACATATGAGTTTCAATCGGAACACCTTATGATCCTTTGATAAAGCCTACCAACATGGGCTAGAACTTAATCCTTCTAAATCAAAAAGCCACACAAACCATAAGGGTTACATCATATGAGATCGAATATTAATGTTAATGAAAACCGAAATCAAACTTCTTATAAACCGAATACACATAGCAAAAATATAAACATTCATTCACAGGCTATGTAATCAGTAACTATCACAAGAAAAATTATAAAGAAATAATTTTATTCATAAATAATGATAGTTTTATTCAAAATAGACCTTATACAATAATTGAAGCAAATCAAATATTGATGTCTATTTTTCTTTTCTAATCGTGTGTCTTGTGAAGATCGCTTTTGAATTATGGATTCAAATTCTTCTAAGCACTTTCCTTTCCAATAGAAAGTTTTTTCATCTCGAACAATTGAGATAGAAGATCATCAAGTACTTCTTTTGAATCCTTTATCATTAGCTCATGATGTCTGATACAACTTCTAACAGTAAGAATATGTTTTCTCAGCGAATCTTAAAGATTATCGGGTTGTAGAACATCTTGAGTTTCAGTTATAACCGATGCACATAGTGGCAAATCATATAGAGATGATCCTTCTTTCACCGATTTCTCCATTGAAGCAATGTAGTTTTCTTTCGGACAAGAAGAATATATATATAGACTAGGAGAAAATCAAGGAGCGATATAATTTGGTTTAAGGAAACCGAATATATTTATCCCAAAGGTAAAAGATATCGATCATGAAATTATTGTTACCTATTAAAATAACATACTTACAAATTCTGCCCAGATTTTATGCCTCCTCACAAAAGATTTTTGGCAACAAGTGAGGATGCATTTTTTCAACACAATCAGTGTGTGTTGAGGTGAGAATTATTCTCACCACAGGTAACAAAAACATCCTTAGGATGATTTATGAACACAATATGTTGTGTTTCTCTGGGTTCTTTCTTTCTCTTGTTATTGCAAAAGTCTGCAACTTCTTTTCCGGATCTAATAAACTCATTAGTCTTAAGTGCCTTGATGAATTTATTTTATTGGAGATTCCAATAGAAATTTGCAGAGTGGCTATCTCTTTCACATAAAGAACTCGGCACATTGTAAGAAGAATTTGAAAGTGAATTACCTTTTCCTTTGTTAACTTCTGACAACTTTGGTTGATTAATGTCAACCAGTTTCTCTTGCTCAGACCTTGCCCAGCTCTTGAGTTTTATCTGACAAGGTTTTTCTAAGGTTATCAAGTTTCCTGCATAACTTTAGATTTTCCTTAATTTCCAACTCAAGTTTTCCAAAACAGTTCTTCAGGAGTTGATTAGACTCGCTAGATAGATCACTATTAGTTTTGGCAAAAAGTGCATTGCAACTTGATATCCCTTCATAGGGTTTCTCATCTGGAATATCATCTAGGGTAGTAACATAAGCCTTATTGCACTTCTGAGCCTTTTTGCTAGAACAATACTTTGCCATATGTCCAAACCTACGACACTTGAAACATTGGATTTCTCCATTACCTTTTTCATGAAAAAAAGATAATGCATCGGGACTAGATTTATTTTTTAATAAAACATCCTTAATTTGTTGTGTAAGGAGTACAATTGTTGAGTCAAGCTCTTTTTAAACAAGTGTTTTATCCTTTTGAAAACGTTTCTCCGTCTGATTTATACTTACTTCTTTCGAAGATTGATTAGTATTATCTGAGACATTAGATCCAACATTTCTGTTCTTCAGCAAAATTTCTTTATCAAAGATCTTTAACTTTCCTATAAGAGAGCTCCGAGAAAGTATAGAAAGATCATTAGCTTATATTATAGCATGTTTCTTAGACTTGTATCTGGATGGTAACGATCTGAGAACCTTGCATACTATTTCCTTTTCAGGTATATTCTTTCCAAGTGAGAAAGAAGCATTGACAATCTCAGAAAGTTTAGTGTTAAACTCCTCGAAGGTATTGTCATCATCCATTCTAAGGAATTCCCATTCAAGTTATTTGTTGTCAATGTTAGATCTACAAAACTATATCTTGATTTCTAATATACTAAAGTCAAGTCTTTGACTAGGATTAGAGTATGCTAGTTGAGTATCAGACATCACAGAATAACCGTCGAAGATTGAAGACTGGAGAACAAATGAAGACATTTGCTAGAACTTCATCAACAAAGAGGAATGTGAACACCGACCTACCTTATTTACTCACGACATTTACCATTATATCTTATGAAAGTATATCGTATGTTTTTAGTAGATTTAATATTGCAAATAAGAAATTTCGAGTTCAAGCTTGTCTTGGTTAAACCCTCGAAATATGATTCAAGCAATGGATGTTCTACATCCTTAACAATCTTAGTTAAAAACAATTTAGTGTTCAAGAACTATTTTTGTTTCAAGTTGATCATTTGGAAATTGCCCAAGCAAAAGTGCATATTGTATATGGCTATTTGGGAATGTTTCAAATCATTTATGTGAGAAAAAAAAACTGTCTGGTGATAGGTAAACATACTTGTATGATTTACAAAAGTCAGTCTGAATTCCGCAAACTGTATAGGTTCGCAAACCCGGTTTGCAAACAATGTAAATCTGAGTTCGGGAATTAGGTAGGTTCGCAAACCCGGTTTGCAAGCCACTACCATCTGACTTTCGCGAACTGCCAAGGTTTGCAAATCTTTGTTGTTAAATAGTCCCACATCGCCTAGGACAACCTAGGTCGTGTACTTAATAAGCCCCAGGCAATCCTATCCTTGCAAGCCGGTTTTCGAGGTTAGTTAGGCCCGAGAATTCCTAACATGGTATCGGAGCCAGACCCCCACTCAGCGCTACCCGTGTCCATCTGTGTGTTCGTGGTTTCCGTACCACTCCGTCTCCGCTTGTGTGTGTTCGTGGTTTCCGTAACACTCCGTCCATACTCCATGGCTTCCGTGCCATTCCGTTTGTGTAGCCATAGTCGTTGAGGGGGGTGTTAAATAGTCCCACGTCGCCTAGGGCAACCTAGGTCATGTACTTAATAAACCCCGGACAATCCTATCCTTGTAAGCCGGTTTTCGAGATTAGTTACGCCCGAGGATTCTTTGTGACATGACTTTCACGAACTCGGTTTGTAAATCCTCATGGTCTGACTTCACGACCTGTCTAAGATTTACAAACTGGTTTGTAAACCTGTATGTTGTATGATTGCTGGTGTATAAATTATTGATCCACAACAAAATATTAATTGTTCACAAAAATTTGATACTCAAAACGGGAGGCATCGAATATCTTGATAGTCCTATTAATTGCCCAACTGCCTATTAATTTGATACTCTAAACGGGAGGCATCGAATATCTTGATAGTCCTATTAATTGCCCAACTGCCTAAACAACCATAGTACTCTCATTCAATTTCTACGTTTTTTAAATAGTATTATATACTGTAAAACTTACAAGCATGCATACCTCCAGATGGAATCTTCATCTATCTAAATATAATCGCTGTTTACTTCAAAAGGTTCATGATTTTGACTTTTCACTGCGGTTATGTCTCCTCGTTTAGCTGTCACTCTGTCAAACAACTTGGAGAGTACATGTATTCTTTACTGTCTCGAACACTGCAAACATAATGTAATTGTAAACCTAACTTTCAACTACAATGCTGGCTCTGAATAACCAGTGCAAACATAACTCTCAACAACAATACTCGCTCCGTACAACCAGCGCAAACCTAACTCTCAACAACATGCAATATATAGTCGATTTTTCATATATAAAGTATCCATCCATGCTAGGCGTTACATTACAGCAATTGGTACGCATAAAAAGTGGAGTGATCCGAAACACCAAAAACTTAGTGCAAGTTCATTGGCGGCTTCTCTCAACACTTGCACAGATTCAAAAAAATCCTCTCATCTAAACTCAGCTACCACTGATGAAGAGCAAAGAACCGATGATATCCATTTTAGAATACTGGTCAGTGATACTATTAAACGTAAGGCTCTCTCACTTTGTTTTAGCTTTGATACTTCTCTTCATTGTCCGTGCCTTAACTCAGAGACTAACGAACAAAGGTCCCATGATATGGCCACTCATGGGTATAATACCATCGGTTTTACTCAACATTAACGATGCGTTCAATTATTTCGCTGAAGCTTTGAATCAGTGTGGAGGAACGTTTGCCATCCGAGCGACTTGCATGGATCGCTTTTGTGGAATCATGACTGTAGATACTTCCTCCATCGAGTACATTTTGAAAACCAACTTCGTAAATTATCACAAGGGAGAGGCTTTTATAGATTTATTTTCTGATGTTTTTGGGAACGGTTTTTTTGTTGCTGATGGGGAAACATGGAAAGAGCAAAGGCTTGCGTTAACTTCAGTTATGCACACTTCTTGGTTTGTAGAGTCTTCTCATTCTGTCATACAAGATCTAGTGCATCAGAAACTTTTAAGGTTGATAAACAAGTTGGTAAAATTGAATACAGTCACAGATCTACAAGGTTTGCTTCTTCGATTCACGTCTGACAATATCTACATCACTACATTCGGCATTGATCCAGGGTGTTTATCCATTGAACTTCCAGATGTTCCTTTTGTTACGGCTTTCGAGAGAGCTGCAGACCTCTCATATTACAGGGTGTTTACTCCTACATTTATATGGAAGACACTGAAATTCTTCAGTGTTGGACCAGAGAAGAAACTAAAGGAAGCCGTTGGAATAGTGCACAAGTCTGTATCGGAGATTGTTAAAAACAGAAAGATCGATCTCCACAAATCAGGTTCTGTAAATGATCGGTCCGACGTATTATCGAGGCTCATAATTATGAAAGACCCGGAAGATAAACAAAACTTGAATGATAGATTCAGTGACGACATGCTAAGAGATTTGTGTTTAAGTTTTATTCTAGCTGGCCGAGACACAACTTCAGTGGCACTAGTATGGTTCTTCTGGCTCATAAATGAACACCCACATGTAGAAAACCTAATTCTCAACGAGATCAAAGTAATTTTAAGCCACAGGAAGTGTGGCATGGAAAACATAAATGAAATTGTGTTTACAGCTGATGAGCTAAAGAAAATGGTGCATCTTGAAGCTGCTCTATCAGAAACACTGAGGCTCTATCCGTCTGTGCCACACGATATCAAGGAAGCTAGAGAGGATGACGTATTGCCTAATGGTACTGCTGTTAAAAAGAAAGATTTGATAGTCTACTCCATGTACTCCATTGGCCGAACTGAAGCTATATGGGGTAAAGACTGCAGGGAGTTCAAGCCAGAAAGGTGGATAAAAAACGGGAAGTCTGTGGTGGAGAGCCAGTTCAAATTCCTGGCATTTAATGGAGGACCCAGATTGTGCGTGGGTAAGCAGTTCGCTTACATTCAGATGAAAATGGTGGCAGCTTCAATCTTGCTTAGGTACTCTGTTAAGGTTGTTGAAGGCCAAGCAGTTGTTCCAAAAGTGAAAACTACACTGTACATGAAAAATGGGTTGTTAGTGAATTTCAAGCCTAGGTTGGAGCATAGCTTCGGAAGCACCACCCACAAGAAGCCATGTAATTGATTACTCCATATGCTTTTGATTGTAAGGTTCACTGTGTATTGATTGCTTTTCAGGTGAAAATATGTATTCCACTAGAGTATGACCCTTGTCATGCGTTGTGATTTTCTTCTTTTTTTTGCTCAATCATTGCAAAACTTTTAAGATAAAACTCAATTCTTCAACAAAGAGAACAACAAGAACAAAAGAAAAAGCAAACAGACAACAAAAGACAAACTATACACAAAATCTGAAGTACGCCACAGCCGGCATCTCAATAGTCAATACTACTAACCCGAACAGGCCTGTCACGGTGCTCCTCCCTGTCTCCTCTATTCTTTCTTGAACTCTTTTTAGCTAAGGCATCAGCGGAAAAATTTATCTCTCTGTACATATGAGTGAGCATGATACTTCTCACATTTTTACAGGCCAACTGCCGGACACTCTGCCTTGTCTAAATTCCATCAATACAGATATAGAATCAGAAGCAACCACAATTAATGAATTAGTACTACAGAGCAGTCATTGACATCGATAATAACTACTTATGTGTATAGTTAACTGTCATGCATTGGTGTGGTACAATTAGCATTTGTAGTACTTAGCGCATGATACTTAATAAAATGTTTGACAGTTTTACTAATATTTTTACAAGCTTGAAATATAGAATGTAATTATTGAACTTGATAACCGTTTTCTCATTCTGCTATAAATGGATGCACTCTTGAAATGTGAGAGGTGTTTAACATAGAACATTTATAGATAATGCGAACCCTCGTATAAACCTTAATCAATTTGTACAATCATTTTGGTCGAGATTTGTGCATAAGTAACGACATAGACTGTGCATGGGAGAATTGCCACAGATGATAATATGCAAGGGGCTGGCATCAGAACAGTATCAAGTTGTTCTCTTTGTCATAGGCATAGTTAGTATGAAACTTACACTCACCTTTTCTTTAATTGTGGATTTGCTACAGCTGTGGAGGTGGCTTGGGAGTATTTTTGAAGTGGACTTAGTTTATCACTCTGTGCGGCGGTTGTTTAACATTGTGAGGGGATACAACGGGTCTTCTCGAGTAAAGAATATGCTATGGACTGAGGTTATTAGCTGTCCATGGCTATTATGACGGAGTAGGAACCAGGTCAGATTTGAAGGGAAGCTTACGCCATTGCACTAAGCAGCAGCAAATATCAAAAAAGTGGTGGCGGAGCCAGGGATCTTAGTGAAGGGTTATATGCACAATGACACCAAGGAACTCTCTATTCTAAGATTTATTTGACTTCAAAGAAAAGCACGAAGAGCGCCTAAAATCATTGAAGTTAGTTGGTACCTCCGCTTTATGGATGGTTTAAATTTAATGCCAATGGTTGTTCTTTAGGGAACCCTGGGAGGCCAGGTTGTGTAGTACGAAACAATAATGGGTTAATGACAATGCAGTACCTCAGTTGCATTATAGTTAAAACACAATAAAGGAGAAACCTACCTACAATCAGAAATATACACATGTGGATTTACCTTTAAACTTGTTAGCAACTGCATCTATCCAGGCTCTGTCTCTATCATTGTATGCGTAACTCATGCTAGAAGCCAACAAGATGAATCCCCCGATCTTCTTTGTTGCCTCACTAGCAGTGGTGTTAGGATCTCCTGGCACTGGTTGTACTAGAAGGGAACGGGTACCCTCAGGGAGCATTTCCCAAACTGCAGAATCTGCAAACAAAACTCTCCGCATTGCTCAATAACTTAATTAATGTCGTCCTAGTTGAGAACAATGGAGCAGCTAACGTTTTGTAAGTTTACCCGAATTCTTTTAGATTACTATATGTTAACAGTACTATGAATACTTCCAAACAATGAAAGAAGAAACGTATCCAGTATTTGAGCTTGCAGAAAGTATAAGAAAGAAAACAAGTACCTGCTCCCTGAGGAAAATAAAGTGTATCCTTCAAGTCGGAAAGGCCAATTTGCTGAATCTGTCTCTCCAACCATTCAAGTATTTGAGCTTTTGATGCACTGTCAGGTGAATTCCAGTAACCTCGTACACATAAGGCACCTTGAGCTGATATAAGCTGAAGACAAATAAGTGAACCAAAACATCTATCTTATAATCCAAACAATGGTTCAAGTTCTTAAAAACGGCAATCAAAATTTACTGAACCATAAAAGAATTCTGCCATGAAAGAACAGCACATAGGATGTAATTTCATCTAACTTTGAATTTTAATGAAACAATTTGTTCTAAGATTATGGGAGGCTGAGACAAACCACTGATACGGTGTTGGTATTCTTTAGCAGGACAAATGTTCCCCACGCCAAATCCTCCCTATCTCTATCCGAGAGACTCTCTGACATAGCAAATATTTGCTTGTTTCCTTCCAGAAGAGCTGGTCGTTCTACTGGAGCTGCACCCTGCATAGGTTTCCACCATCTTAGCCAAAGACTGCAATATTAAAGCTTTTACCATTTTCCTAATTTCCTACAAATTTTAACTAAAAGCAACATCTAAAACAAGTATTGGACTAACAGCGAGCACCTACATTCGCCAAGTGAGTAAAGTAACCTAAATTCGTGCAATCCGCCTATCTTCTTCGGCCAAAAACCTCCAATTTATGCAGTTAAAATTTTCAATAAAATTACACATTCATTCAATTACAAGAAGCCTTTGCAAGTGTAGTTAATACCTTGAGAAATTTACCAACGTAAGGTATAGTAATCGAAAATGCAGCCAAACAAAGACCTAAAGCCTCCGATCTCTGCAATAAGAAAACAATCAAACCAAAAGTTGCAAAGAAAATGAAATTGTAAGATTAGGTTACTCACAAGCTGTGAAGGTGACGTGTATGAATTGGAACCAACAAAGTGATTTAAGACTATCAATGAACCAAACGTATATCCAATCCATCTAGGTAAGTATGATTCATCCAAACCAGGTATACCTAATCACAAACAATATCCCCAGATTTAGATGAAGAAGAAAAACATACAAAATCAAGAACCAAATTCAGAGAGAGATAGAGAGAGACGGACTAACCGAGTGTGAAACGAAGAACAGAGAGATTAAGATTAGTTTCTTCAGAATTATTGTTGTTGAGACTAGCCGAAATTCTTACATGGTTTACCCTAATTCTGTTGATTGAAATGGCGGGAAACTGGAATTGATTTTTTAACGGAACTAATGAATTTAGAGAAGAAAGGGTACTCATCTCTCTCGGAAAATCGTTAGTTTCAAATGGGAATTATTTAGAGAATTTGAGCGGATTAGATTCTCTCCTATTCGTAGGTGTTTGCGTTTTCGAAAAAAAATTACATTTAGTAAAGGGCTGCAAGTATTTCCATTGAGTTGAGGATTTTTTACACTATGGACCCATCCTTTTTTTCTTTTTGGACCGGAAAAGATTTTATTGGTGACAAGTTTCGAACTCAAATCACCATATTATCACTTAGTAATCTTACCATTGTGCTACCGTGGCACCAGCAAACACTATAATCCTCAGGTGCAGCTTAATTGGCTAATTCTCATTATCACTTTGTAATTTTACCATTGTGCTATAGTGGCAACTGCAAGCACCATGGTCCTTCAGTGCAGCTTAATGGGCTAAATCTCAGGATCGAAAAGTGCAACTACGGTACCATGTTTCTTTATATTCTTTAGTAAATAGTCTTGGATTTTGGCATGTAATAATAAAGCATGGGTACACGGAAACTATGTTTCCACCAGAGTAGGTATTAGCAATGACTTGACCTGACCAAGTTTGTTGAAGTTTGTTTGTTATAAATACACCTCTCTTGTGTTTGTAATGAACGTTCAAGAATAATCTTTGTAAAAACATTTGATAATATCATTCTGTCTTCCAATATATAATATTCTCATGGTATCAATCGGAACATATAATATTCTCATGGTATCAATCGGAACGATCCAACTCCAAATTTTCTACAATTTTTTTTTATCAAATTCATCGTCATAGTTGTGATGCTACTTTTCTTTTTCATTAATTTCTTAAATTCCTTTTAAAATTGTTTCTCATATCTTCTTACATCACTACTTCTTTTTGTTTCTTGATCCGGTTATTTTTGATCAATTCTTGTATCCGGTTTCTTGCATATCATCCAAGGCGACAACTAGAAGTATGACAAATCATAATCAACCTTCACAGTAATCCAAGTTTTGCTGGTAATGGAGATTTAGGTATTACTTCAAGTATTGTCATAATATCAGTAATTTTGTTTTTATAAAGTTAGATTCGTCTAATTTCTTGCTTTGATGATACCTGATTGAATCAATTTAAATAGCTACTATCTTAATTGGTTATATTAATGGACAAATTCAAGAACCAGTTCAAGAAATTTTAGTAAATGGTAATATTGTTGCTAACTCTAGGTGGTTATCTGGAGAAAGGCATGTAGATTTGTCTCAAGTTGCTTAAAGGCTACCTTGTATATACTGGTGTTGGATTGTCTTCATCAAGGGAAATCTGGTTGTTGGTTGAAGCTAATTTTAGCGTTCAATTTGTAGCAAGAAGAAAATATGTTATGAAACCAACTTCATAGTTTGATAAGAGGTAGTCAATCAATTTCTGGTTATCTACATACTGTGAAGTTCATAGCATATGCTCTTGTTGCTATAATGAAAGATTGAGTATTTCTGACCTCATGATGTATGTCCTTAATGGTCGTGGTAGTGAGTACGAAAATTTTGTCATCTCTTCCCAAAATAGAGAAAACTCTTTTACATTTGCAGAGCTTAAATCAAGATTACTAAATCATGAGAAATGGCTACATGACCAAGAACAAGAAGTCAACAATAGTTTTGATATAAGTCACTCTACATCTTTCTTTAGCAAAAGTATGAACTCTGAAAGCAACAACAACAATGGTAATATGGGTATGATGTAGAAAAGAAAAAACTACAAGATTGGTCATTTACTTCAACTGCTGATATCTCTGATGGTGGTTCAAGGACTCCTATTGATTATGAAAATGAGAGGATACCAAGTACACCATCAACTTTTTCGTTCGACAACCTGTATGGACGAAACCTAGTACAATTTCAAGTAGACCAACTTAATAATCCTTGAAATATGTATATAAAGTTTATATTTCTATCTCTTCACAATTTGAAAAGTCTAGACAGTAGAGTTTGTGAACCTGATTGTTTAGAAGATTACTTGGACGATCTCAAAAATCAATATCCAAGATCTATCTATTCGTATAGAAATAATTGAATCTGAATTCTGCCAAGAATGAAATTTGTTATCTATCTTTCAAGGTACGAAATCTACAAGAACGAGTCTCACAATCGATCATAATTAATATGGACTTATCTACTAGAATTCATTTTATACTACTTGTGTTAATCCTATTATAAAGATAAAACAATATAATTCGGAAAAGGAAAACACACAAGACACCAGAAGTTTTATTAACGAGGAAAATACACCTGCAGAAAAACCTCGGGACCTCGCCCAGATTTGAACACCAAACTGTATTAAGCCGCTACAGACACTAGCCTACTATCAGACTTCGGACTGGAATGTAGTTGAGGATGAATTCACCTTCTAAGCAATTCAACTACAATCGTGCTCCTTACGTCTCTTGAAACTCGGAAGGCTCTACGCAATAGATTCCCTTAGCTAACGACCTTTGCAGCATAAGTGAAAACATTTGATACCAATCTGCCTCTAACAGATAAGCCTATTTGATTTCCCTTTAGATCAATAGATCAAGGCTTGGAAATCTGTTTGTAGTAAACAAAGATAGAAAACCTCACAAATCCGGGACACTTACACTCAGTTAGCTGAGCATCCTAGATTATTAACCACCTTTCAAAAACAATCTTAAACCGATCAATTAAGAAGAGTTTTAGATATGTATCTTGAGGAATCACAAAATTTAAGACGAATAGAACTTTGCGATTTTTATCTATCTCGTTCCTCAAAGAGATTATTAAAACCTTGATAACGGAATGAACAAGATCAGGATACATGAACTATCAAGGTAAAGATAATCGGACTCGACTACATGTATCCCTAAGTGAAGTCTTTATGTCGTAAACCTAATTATGTTTCTCAAAGAAAATCTAGGTTCATAGAGGACAACTCTAAAATACAACTAGGACACATAAGTGTTAGGGATTTTTTTTGTTTTTTTTGTTTTGAATCTCTATATTTATAGATTTTCAAGACTGGGGGTTGCTTATAATTCAAGCTAAAATAACTTAAGATTCAAGCAAACACTTTATTTGTTTGGATGAAACTCTTGTTAGGAGTCTATGAAAGCACGTGAGAAATATGTATGGAAATCACATAGAAGAATATACAATATGGTCTGGATATCGAAACCGTGTATAATGATAGTTCTTGGAAAATATGCCTTTCGAACATAAAAGCACATCGTGTTTATTTAAACATTTAAGATTTAAATCGTGATTCTCAACTCAAAGTGTTTTAGTGATCAATGATATCTTAGAGATGTCTATGAGAGTCTTAGCAATACTAAACATATTTGGGGAAATAATTTATAAGCATCTGCATGATTCGTATTGGGTAGGTGTGCAAAACGGTACGCGTACCTATGATCAATTCGTGAATTTTGGGACTAATAGTACGCGTACTAGGTATGTGTACCGCTTGGTTGTTCACAAACTCAGATCTTTGACAGTACGCGTATTAGGTACATGTATTGTTCCCATTCACGAATCCATAACCTTTGAGGTACACGTACTAGGTACGTGTACCTTCTTATTTTCTAGAACCTCGGATATCTATGGTATGCGTACTAGGTACGTGTACCTACCCTAAGTCCAGATTTCAGTAAGTTCTTGAAACTCTATTTTGATGTTTTGAAACATTCCCAAATGCCATGGATATAAAATATAATTGCTTGGGCAATTTCTAAATGATCCACATGACATGCACAAACATAGTTCTTGAACAATAAATTGTTTTGAAGTAAGATTGTTAAGGATCTATGAACATCTGTTGCTCAAATCATATTTTCAGATGTTTAACAGACAAGCTTGACTCGAAATTTCTTCCTTGCAATATCAAATCTATCAGATGTCATACGACATAGTATCATATAGATAAAATGGTGATTCATGTGGGTAAATAGAATGGTTCATTCTTCACATACCTCTAGTTGATGAAGTTCTCTAATAGTTTTCGTTGATCTAAGTCTTCAATCTTCAAGGGTTATTTAGTGATCGATGTCTGATACTCAACTACCAGCTTCTAAACATAGTCCGAGACTTGACTTTAGTATATTAGAAATCAAGATATAGTTTTGAGAAAAAACGGGGGTATAACAACCACACCCAATAATTCGTTCGGCAATCTGTATGGACTAAACTCCAATATAATTCCGAGAGAACCAACTTAAAACTGAGACTCAATCAAGAAATATATCAAAGAACTTTATCTCTTTCTCAATACATTCATTAAATCGAACAGATAGAAATCCGTGAGCCTGATTGATATGAGAAATAACTTGGACGGTACCAAAGACTAATGCCCAAGTACCAAAGACTAATGCCCAAGTGTCAATCAAGTTATATCCAATAAACAAGGTCGTATTTATCAACTGTGGTTGATCTACGCACAACCTGTGATATTTTAATTATATAAACAAATATAATGCGGAATATAAATAACATAGACACAAGAATTTTGTTAACGAGGAAACCGAAAATGCAGAAAAACCTCAGGACCTAGTCAAGCTTTGAACACCACGATGTATTAAGCCGCTACAGACACTAGCCTACTACAAGTTAACTTCGGACTGGAATGTAGTTGAGCCCTAACCAACTCCCATACCAAGGTATAGTCGCGTTCCTTATGCCTCTAGAACACGCCGGACTCTGCGCACTTGATTCCCTTAGCTGATCTCACCCACAACTAAGAGTTTCTACGACCCAAAGTCAAAGACTTATAAAAAAAAAATGTCTCCCATATGTATGTCTATCCTATATTATTTTTGTTTCTTCTTTGGATACAAGATCAAGGTGAACAAGAACCAACTAAAAATCCGATTTTATACTCCCGAAGAGCAGCCCAGAAATATTAGTCACCTCACAATAACCTAACTGATTAACAGAAGAAGTTATTGCAGAATCACAAGAGTCTGAGACGAATAACTATTGTGATTACTTTTTATATCTTACCTATCGGAGATAAATCTCGAGAAAATCTTAGAGAAGATAAAACTCAATACGATAGAACAAGTAAGATTAGAATTCGTAACTACAGATAAAATAGTTGGATCTGGCTTCACGAATCCCAAATGAAGTCTTCAAGTCGTTAACCTAATAATGGTTTTGGAAAACCTAGGTTAAAAGAGAATCGAATCTAGTTTGCAACTAGGACACAGGAAAGTGTCGGGATTAGGTTTTCCAGTTGCTAGAGTTCTCCCTTATATAGCCTTTCAAATCAGGGTTACTTACAATCAAAGCATTCCATATTCACCGTTAGATGAACTCATTATTTAAGATTCAAGCTAAGTCTGCTTAGAAATTAAGCAATTAATCTCCATCGTTAGATGGTCTTAGTTTGTTACACACAAATGAAATATACTTATATTTAGATATGGGTAACCGTACCTAAGTGTGTATATTGGGTTGGCTCAATAACATTTAACCGAAGTTAGCCATATGAACACTTTTGTCATAACCATATTCATCTAACACTTCTAGATCAAATATGATGATCAATCAATCATGATAGATGATCAAATGAATCTAATTGTGTTTCAAATAGAGTTGTTCAATTATTCACTATCTCATAGAAATATTCATGAACAAATTGAAACTAAATCGGATTGATTACAAAGTACTTATACAGGAATCAATTCATGAACATTAAGCCACGGTTTTCAAAGTTAATTTGCATTCCTTAAATCATAAATGTTTTAGTTCATGAGTATGAGAATCATACGTAACGATTTTAGAACTTAACCACTGTGTTCGCAAACTGGGTACGCAAATAACAGCTTCGGACCTTGGCCTAGATAAGCCGTTCATAAACCCGGTTCGCGAACAACTGTTCCGTACAAAACTCAGGTAAACCCGTTCGCATACTAAGTACGCAAACAAGAGTTCCGGACCTGAATCATCATAATACAATTTCGCATACTGGATATGCATACCGTGTTGTATCCAGACATGCGTTATCGTTCTAAACTCCCATTTCAATCATTGAGACATCCTTGGAAGATGAAAATGGTAATCTCACACATACCATTAGCTTCAAGTAATTTTCAAGTTATCGAATGTTCAATACGAAACTTCCCAAGCTAACATCAAATGACTGTCTTACACAAATTATATAAGATGTTCAAGGTAATTTTTACATGATCATCTTTTGATTTAATATTTAGTTTCCAACAAATAAATTGTCTGCAACTAAACTCGTCAAGAATACGATGAACATAGTTAAAGAAAAAAGCTTCCAACACATATTTCTAGAAATAGATAAGCGAGATAAACTTAACTCGAAATATCAAATGTGTATAATGTAAAAGTCTATATAGATATACGACCTAGTCTCATTAGAAGATAGAATAGAATGGACTTCTAAGTGAGAGATAAGTTTTAGTCTCCGCATACCTTTTGTTGATGAAGTTCCTCCAAGCTCCTGAGTAGATCTTCTTCTTCAATTGGTGAACGTCGTGAAGTCTAAAGCTCAACTACACATTCTATCCTAATCCGGGACATATCTATAAGTAGACTAGAAATCAAGTATATAGTTTTGATCAACTAAACTTGACAAACAAGCTTGAGATAGCAACACTTGCGAGTTCGACCAAGCAGTGCTCTAACAATCTCCCCCTTTGTTAATTTTAGTGACAAAACTATCAATACATATGGATTATAAAATAAATAAATTTTGTAGCTTCTCATCCATCATTCTTGATTTCCTTGGCTCTTCAACTTTCATTGAATTCTTCGCTACTCCAAGTACTCCAGCGATTCTGAACGTGTTCAACTCAGCATCATTGTTGTTGAAGATCCGTAGCCATAACAATAAGAAAACAAATGTTCTCAATTATTGTTATACAATATCATAGTATTATTACACAGCATTAAAGTCCAATTGTATCACACCTTTGATAATAATACTATGGTGATATGTATCACTCCCCCTTAGTCAATACTTCATCTCACAATGAAAACCACTCCCGCTTACATAATGATCCGTAAACCATATGTATGTAGTGTGAACTACCAAATAATTCTCCCCCTTTTTGTCAATATAAATTGGCAAAGGTACGAAAACTATGGGATCATAATGAAATTCTGAAAGAGATAATTCATGACTAAAAGAGAACATTTCAACTTTGTTTCGATGATTTCACATAGTAGAAACTTAGTGTATTCATCAAGGAGTTTATAAAGATACAAGATAACTCCTACAATATTCCACAGCCGCATTCCCCACAAATATATGGAAATTAAGCACAAGTTCATTTAAGAACTCTCCCCCATTTGATGTCATTCCCAAGAGAACAACATGAGCGACCTTATTTTAACAAGAAAATAAGGATTTCTTTGGACGTTAACAAAGAACGCGCATTTGGGGGATACTTTTATTAACTGGGGGATATAGGAAAAAGACAAAAAAAGGGGATTTTAATAGTAAATCAGAGTCACCCCTTATCCATGTATTTTAACTAATTCCTAATCTACCCCTCACTAATTATGTTTAGTGGTTAATTATAATTAGCTAAGTTAATAGATTAGTTTGATAATCATTAGAATAAATCATTATCATTGAATTTGTTGATGCAACAACATTAAATCAAGATATTTATGATCATGAAGATTTAGGTCAAGAACCAACCTAGGAGAGTAAACAAGTTGAATATACAAGTGCTCAAATTAGTCATATATAGGTATTAATGTATTGAAATTTGATTATTATTTTTCATTGAATCCGCCATTGTTGCGCCTGAAAAACTCAGTGCCGGCATGGTAAAAGTATGAGTACCATGCCGGCAAGGACCAAATCGGCATGGTATTCATCCTAAAAACCATGCCGATACACAATATCCCCAAATTTTGAAATTGTAAGTACACTGCCGGCGCATAAAGTTCATTATCGAGCATGCCGATAGTAGTGCCGGCAATGTACATTGTAACTTGCTATTTCATATAGATTTTCTGTATGTTTTTATCCTCAAATCGACACGGTACACTTGGGAATCGACCATGCCGGCACTAACAAGTTTTGGGTCAGACTTTCTGAGCTATGTTGGTATCGGCACGGTATTCATCCTAAAAACCATGCCGACACTAGATATCGGCATGGTATTCATCCTAAAAACCATGCCGGCACTAGATATCGGCATGGTATTCATCCTAAAAACCATGTCGACACTAGATATCGGCATGGTATTCATCACTACCGGCATGGTCTTCATCACTTCCGAATGTAAAAAAAAAAACCTTTTCAAAGTGAGGAGCCGACAGAAAAGGAGAAGAGAATTTGAAAGGGAGTTGGGAATATTTAGAATTTGAAAGGGAGTGGGGAATATTTAGGTTTGATTTATTTTTTATTTTTTTAAAGGGTAGTTTCGTATTTCTACCCCCAAAAAACACCCCTTAGCAGACACCATTGGATGGGGATAGTAATTTATATCCCCCAATTAAAATACTATCCTCCAATTGCGCGTTCTTAACAAATCACATGGATTTGTATCCAGTAAACTCGAGTAAATTAACCACAAGAAGACCTTAATGCTTAATTTAATCGGAAACACTCAACATAAGAAAACTTACGGAGCCATATAGTACTTTCACATAAAAGTGGATGAGGGAAAGATCAATACTGCGGAATTTTCAAAAGTTCATTCTATCTTTAATCAATATTTGCATAAAGACATAATAGACTTATCTTTTGAGCATTTATGAGATACTAGCACATTTCACGGATCGTAAAGGCATACATCTCATAAGTAATTGCAATATATGAAATAAAAAAGATTAAATACTGCAAAAATCATCTTCCAAATAACTTTAGAATTTAAATAAATAACTCTAAAAACATTTCAAGATGAAAATCGTTGAAATAGCTGCGTGTAATCACAATAATTTCTATTCCAAACCCTAGTTATCCTTCTTAAACATAAGAATAAATTCTCATAAGAAGTTTCCTGGACAAGATAAAAAGATCAGACTTCTTTGATAACTTCATACCTATCCATGACTCCATCATAAAAGGTATCGTTGATGTCCTTGATTATTTTGACCATAGAAACTCCATGTTCATGAGTTAGAACATTCACCTTCCGATCAACAGTGCGAGCAAGTTGCCTGGCCTTGATGCAGTTAGAGATGAGCTTCTTCTGGTTCCGTATCAAGATTTTTTGATTTTCAAGGATTTTGGTCTGACCATCAATTAAATGATTTATTTGCAGTTAAAGATTTGCAAATTCGACCTTTGAGTCATTCTGACAATGAATTAA
Source organism: Papaver atlanticum (assembly GCA_023531105.1). Classification (NCBI taxonomy): domain Eukaryota; kingdom Viridiplantae; phylum Streptophyta; class Magnoliopsida; order Ranunculales; family Papaveraceae; genus Papaver; species Papaver atlanticum. The sequence continues at coordinate 1,226,909 of JAJJMB010012509.1, forward strand.
ATCCTTGACAGATTCAGCAATCCAGGAATTGTACTCTTTTCTTGCAATCATCTTTTTGAAAACAAATTCTTGAATTGAGCTGCATCCTTTGACGTCTTCTTCCATATCAAGATCCACAACTTCCTGAGATCTTCAAGAGTTTTCCATATAATTTTTGATAGGGATGGAACATAATATAATAGTATATATATATATATATTGGTGAACAAAAGAAGGACAGGAATCCCTTGTTATAGAAACCCTATAAAAACTCTTAAGAAGAAGAATACACGGACGTTCACGAACCGGTTACGGAAGGTTAATAAGTCAGCTAAGATCCAAAATTAAAAAATACACTATTTGTTTTCAGTCATCTCATAGATTTTCATAGCTCGATAATTAGAAGTTTCACTTTAAATTATAGCACATGAAAAATCAACAAGATACATTAGTTACTAGGAGTCAAGATATGACTCAACATTCACATATGAAGAAAACAACTTTATTAATTTATAAATAAAACATACGATCAGATAATAACATACAACTGACTTGAGTCTCCCACAAATATAGTCCTTGCAACTCTCAAGTTAGTTTCAAGGATGAATTTACCTAGAGATTAGGTAACAGAATGAGATGTAATCCCATTACGTATATTGAGGGAAGAGTTGTACATATCTCTTGTGTGTTTAAATCGTGTATTCCTTACCTTCATTCGGTTAAGTCTTTCAGAAGATTTAAACAACGACCTTTTTGAATCTCCATCAAAAGGATTTCTCTAAGGATGAAGTCTAAGACCTCTTGAGATCCGTTCCAGAGAATAAAGATCATGAGAATCCCATCTCCTAGACTGAAACCTGCCAGACTTATTCTAATAAACATTGGGAGTGTGTACATAAGAGGTGTACGAAGTCGCACCATTATGAAGAACACGATTCCTGTAAAGATTTCTAGAGGAGTGACCTTGGAAACCTTTTTTATGAGATCTCTGGTTCTCTGTGGGAATGTCATTCATTGTAGATGTCGTCAGACAATTTACTCTGTCGACTGTAAAAAGAGACAAATTTTGAAGATTAGATATTTGTTTCATTCTAGCAAGACAATGTAGAACATTATGATTCCTTTTCCCGCAGAATGAACATGATCGTGGATAAGAAACTTTTGATGAATCCCCTTTTTGACTCATAGTCTTTTCAGATATCCGCAAGTTATCCAAACGTTTCTTAACAGATAATTCCTTAGACGTAATTTTCTCCATGTTAGGTAATACCACATGAGTATTAGAAAAAAGGCACTGAAGAAGACATCAAGAGTACAAAACAAAGTTTGGCTAAGTTTGCCTGTGTAAGTGGGGGGTCCAGATTTGTCCCCAAAAAGATAAATCTACGGCTGATGTTATCTATTTGTTTCCATTCAATTATTCATTCACTTCCTATCGAAAAGAAACGCCCAAATCAGCGATTACTCTGACCTTTCCAAAAATTTAAGTTCATTCATATTTTTCTTCCAGACCCAAACCTAGGGTTTGGAAGTTGAGAGTACTCAAAATTAAATACTGGAATCAGTAAGTATTCAAAATATCCTACTTTCCTAATTCTTATGAATTGAATTTTGACTTTTTTAGTTGAAGATTTGAATTCAATCTAAATAAGATTTCTTTTGATTAAAAGCAATGTTTTTTTGTATTATTCTTGATAAGAACCGGCAGAGAAATGGCTTCAGGTCCAAAAATTCGTTCCTTTGAGGGTGTTGTGAAGCACAATAAAACTAAAGATTGTTTGTCTTATGATCTTAGAAAAGGTTTTTTTTTCTTCCCCACTTTGATGATTCAGTGATAAACTTCTCCAGTAACTTTAATCTGTTTGAATATTACACTGTACTCCATGATTTTATGCACATTTCTGTTGAAACATTAGTGATTTTTATTGGGAGGTTGACAGATGATCAGGGCTCTGTTTAATGAGTTTCTTTTGTTTTTTTGTTTGTTGTTATCTTGGATGATTAAACTTGAACTCATATGAATTTTGTACGTTTAAGAGTATTGATCCACTGAATGGCTAACCTTAATCTATATCGACTGCTAATAGAATTGTATATCAGTATTCGTCTATAAGACTGTTGTATGTACATAATTAAACAACAATGCAGGAATAAATTTTAGTTAGGTGTTTTAGTGGAGATACCATTTCGATTTCATCTTGATGGACCTAATTTTATTCAGGTTATACTTGCTAACAAAATGTTTTTGCTGCAACTAGAGGGTGAAAATATTTTCAAGGAAAGAAAAACTTAGTCTTTGGGTTTCAATTTCATATTCATGCAGGAGAAACAAAAAATAGTTCGTAAATGGTGACAACGTTCTTCGGGAAGCTATTATGGGAAGTTAATTCAGATTCGATATGGTAAAAATAAAAAAATAATTTGACATAGAACTTTCCAATGATACCTACAATCGTTGTTCGGTAATATCTTTATCTGAAACTGCCTTTTATATATGTATAATGAGAGCAGCATTGGCTGTTTTGGAAATATTCCTGGGTAGACATGACATGAAAACTATTAGATAGAACCTTAGACTTTTCAAAACAAACACTAAATAGGGTTTGAGGGTTAATGTAGCACTATTTCATTCTATTAAATTTAAGAAGAACCCGAGAAGGATTTAAAAAAAAAAACACTTAGTTACCTGCAAAACGGCAAAAATACAAGAAGCACTGACCAGAACAGGTCATTGGAGATACAATGTTGAGTGAAAAATCATATCATGGTATGTACAGTTTATATTAACATTGAACATGTGTAACCTTTGAATGTGACAGACCTGTGCATCAAGAAACTAGAGGCCTAAAAATAATTTTAAAGTGTGAGTGCGGATGCAGATATATGGTAGCAACCAAAGGAGGAAATGCTATACGTTCAGCAGGAAGGAAAATGTTAACTTTTGAACAACTGTAAGTATATCTCATAATTCTTGCATGTGTTAACTTTTGTTTTTTAATCACCGAGTACGAAGTTCTTATGCCTTATTCTTTTTTTTTTTAATTCGAGATATTTAAGTTGATGATATGGAAGTAAGAATTTTAATGCATTTGATTGTATAGTTGGGAATTTGAACCATGTATTTTGTTGGAAATGACAGAAGTACCCCAAGTGGCAGTTTGAGTGACAAGGTTTCATCAAATTCAGTTCCTCTGACAACTTGAAGTGAAGGTAAACACTACAGTCCAACAATAAAAGTTGCACCAAGGTATGTCTACCTGGTAGTGTTCTGGGAGAACGTGGTTTCGATTCAATGTTTAAGGGGTGGATCGAAGGAATTTTATAGATCTTTAAGGTGGGATACAAACACAATTATTACAAGAAGTGGTTAATGTGCCTTCATAAAAAAATTGTAAGTTCTTATATTATTTGCTTTATCATTTTCTTGACTATTCTCTTTTTTTTTTATCGGTATTTTCTTGACTATTCTCTTGAACCCCATATTCGGATTTATATTTAAGTTCAAATTTAAACTTCAGACTTCAGAGTTTAGACCTTGGGTTTTCTCTACCGAGTTTCATAAGGATGTATGTATATAAAGATGTCTTAAATAGTTCGATTGTTATGTGCTTCTAAGAGAATAAGTTATAAAATCATAGAAATCGTACACAATTAATAAATCAAGATGCAAAGGTGTGTGACAGATTATGTTGTTCAGATCAAGGATTAAGTAATAGGATTATATCTATGTATATACTGAAGCATATTATATGAATTTTCACAACAACGGGAGTTAAGTTTTAACATGGGAGTTTCTTTGTTCCTGCAATTCTCAATTAATTATGTTGGGTGAAATAATCAAAAAAAAGAAAAAATCAAATAAACAAAAGTTATTGATACTTAGCTCCGTTATAATGGAAGTGATTGCTTTGACGAAACGAACAAGCTCCCCATATCTCCGCAACATCAACAAGGAAAAACTTTGGAAAACAGAGTGAGTCACGTGTTCAACATGCTGTCCTTAAGACATTAGCCCCCGGCTACACTCAAGAGTGATGTTATAGCCCTCACAGGATGGATATCTCCAGGATAAAACACCCTACTACACCTACTACTAGCATATGTAGTAGATGCTCAACTTGAGCTTGGCAACTCCGAAAAACCCTTAAGGAAAATCGTGAATGCTAAAGAAAACAATATAAAATATTTTCCCTTGGGGGTCTCTCTAAAATATAGAGAAGCCCCTTTCCCATAGATTTTACAAAAGTAGTGAATTTGTTTATATAATTGACAAATATAACTTAAAAAGAGCAACTCCCCAATGTGGGACTAAAAATCTTATATAGTCTCTTAAAACAACCTAAAAGTGGAAACTCCACGGTGTGGGACTAATAAGTTTTTCATTCACAAAAGAAAACAATAAATTTTAATTTTTATTAAAACTTTAAAAATCTTATTTTATTAATCGTTTTCCAACAATCCCCCACATGAATGAAAACTCAATAAAACACGAAAACACAAATAGATCTTGGTAAATCAACAACCCAATCTCACGACCCGAACTGACTGAACAGACAGACAGATCGTGCATGTTGAAGTCATACTAGCAATTCCAACGTCATCTCCCTCACACAACAGTGTGTTGACCCCAGGGTCATACTATGGATTGCAAAAATCATATAGTATAGAGAGCTTTCATCTTTAGTTCCTCACAAGTGAGACTAAAGGTTCCTTTCACCAAAGTGAAAAAACATGAACTAGTGAACCCTTAGTGACCCTTAGGTCCTAAGTTCCAGTAATACCAAAACCATAAAAACAAAAATCACATAAAACGCGTAGGAAATACCATTTTAGGCAGAGGTGTCCATTAGGTCTTTAACCTTTGCTTAGTGAGATATTACCGGAATTACTTGCTAGAGACAGTGAACTATGTCTTGAACTGCTAGCGTTTGATGTAATTCGCGATAACGACCACGGATGATATCTCCAATGTTGCTGCCAAGCTCCTGCCGTATTGTCCAATTTGGCCCTGGACATATCCTGTTTCTCAGAATGCTCTAGAGAATCAAAGCTCATATTCTCATAGGAAGCGGCCCCACTTCCTCATTCAGATAGGTGAGTTTCCATAAAGAGTGTTACTTCTACACCCCAGTTCAATCTTAAATTGAAACTATATAACTCATTAAGACTTCTTAAAAGGCATCCTTCACATGCAGTCACACTATCACGTCTACACCATAGGGAAGGGACATAGAATGAAATTCCCTGATAGTGTTTACCTTTACCCACCACAAATTAGTTGTCTCATTCGAAACCTTGATCTTGGGATCTCAAGTCAGCAAGGTTGAGTATCCTTCATGGAAAGTTTAATTTATGAGCTTAAGCCCCATCCCCCTCGATGCATTTTTAGTTATCTCTTTGTACAAACATTTCGTCAAAGGTTGTGCGATATTTTCCTTGGACTTTATCCAATCAATGGAAATAACGCCGATTGAGATTAGTTATTTTTAGCTTTAGCTATTATAGCTTGGCTAACACAATGTATAGATATAGCTGGCACAGGCCTATGCCAGAGAGGAATGTCTTCTAAAAAACATCTTAGGCACTCAGCCCCCTCTCGTGCTTTATCTAATACAATACTCTCAAATTCCATAATGAATTGAGCAATATATGTATGTTTGGAAATCTTCCAAAAAACAAACCCTCCTGCCAGAGTTAAAACATATCCACTCGTAGACTTAGACTCCTCTGGGTCAACTATCCAGTTTGCATCACAAAGTCCCTCAAGGACAACAAGATACCTTTCATAAATCAAACAAAAGGTAATAGAGTATTTCAGGTACCATAATACTCTACTAAGTGAATCCCAATGCTCTTTCTCTGGACTACAAGTATATCTACTTAACTTACTCACAATATAGGCAATGTCTGGACTCTTACAGTTCATTAAATTCATCAGACATCCTATAACTCTTGAGTATTCAAGTTAAGATACTCCATTACCCTTATTTTTCTTGAGTCTACAAGAAGAATCGTACGAAGTACAAGCAAGCTTACAATCAGACTGATTGAATCTCTTAAGCACAAATTCAACATAATGAGAACGACTAAGACTATAAATGTTAGATCATCTTCTAATCATCATCCCTAAGATTACATCAACAGGGCCTAAGTCTTTGAAGTCAACGTTCTCATTCAGCTCATGTTTTTAGTGGAATTAATCACATCTATGTTTGTATCAAGTATAAGCATATCATTAACATACAAGCATACAATCACACATGCATCCTTAACAAGTTACTTGTAAATATACTTGTCAGATTCATTGACTTAAATCCACTACTCATTATCACATGATCAAAATTTCCATGTCACTTTTTACATGCTTATTTGAAAACCATACAAAGATTTTTTCAACTTACAAACTTTGTCATCATAACCTTTCACTACAAAGTCCTCAGGTTGGTCTATGTAAATTTCTTTATCTAATTCACGGTTTTAGAAAAGTTGTCTTAACATCCATCTGATGTATCTCTAAGTTATTTATGGCAGCAATTAATAGCAATTAACATCTCAACATAAGAAATTCTCGTCACAAGTGAATAAGAATCAAGGAAATCTACACCTTCTTTTAATTTATAGCCTTTAGCTACCAACCTAGCCTAATATTTTTCCACAGTTCCATCTACCTTACGTTTCCTCTTCAAGACTTATTTACATTCTATGGTCTTACTCCCTGCAGGTAAACTAGCAAGCTCCCAAGTCTGGTTTTGACGGACTGAGTCCATTTCATTAAATGAAGCTTCTCACCAGAATGGGGTTTCAGTAGATGTTATGGCTTCTTTACGAGTATGGAGCTCAGATTAAGCTAGGCATATCATGAAGTCAATTCCATAATAAGTCTCAGTTCTAATCCTTTTACTTCTCCTAGGATCAATTTTACTCCATCTTCCTTTGAAGGTAAATTCTGACAAGTTGAAATAGTTGAAAAAACATCTAGGGGATTAACAGCATATCCCTAAGAAGAGACAGATTTCAAAATAAACATTTTCAAAGAACTCAACATCCCTAGACTCCATAAAAGTATTCACACAAATCTCAGGAAAAAAAAAAAAAAAAAAACTCACAACCAAAAAAATATATGCAGTAGGGTACTCAGGATACCTTACCTAAACACCCCCACACTTTGACGTATGCATAAGAAGGTTGTTTATATTTCCATACTCATATGGAGTTTTATCTGATCCTTTAAAGGTTACTCTATTCGGGATATAACAAATTTAGAGGACGACCTTCCCCCACAAGTTGGCGGATATCCTTTAATTAACATGGCATATATCATCTCCTTGATGCTTCTGTTCTTACGTTCAACTATACCATTAGACTATGGTGAACAAGGAGGTATGATCTCCTATATGAATTTCATACTCGCCATCACGTTCAGACCTAACCCTTTTAGTGGTAATATATATACTTCGCTTTCAATTTCAAGTTTATACTCTTAAGGCTTCTAAGGCATTATCCTTATCCCTAAGAAAGCATACAAGATAGTGCCTCGTACAATCATCTATGAAAGTTATAAACCACCTTTTACCACCTTCGTTTGGGTTGATTCTATGTCAACTAGGTCTAAATGAATTAATTCTAAGGTCTTAGAATTACTCTGAACAATGTTGCTAAAAGATTTTATAGCATATTTTGATTCTGCAAAGATTTAAATTTTGTATTCAATATCCAAACTAAATTTGGGTACGCAGCCTACGCTAGCCAGTTTATGCATTGACTTATTAGTTTACGGTTCCAAGTCTACCATGCAAAACATACAATCACACAAAAGAAAACACAAGAATCAACTTTTTTCACTTCATCATTTTTTTCCGTTAAGCGTATATAGACCCTAAGTCTTATAACCGTTGCCTAAAAAATCACTGCCCTTAGTTACGACAAGTTTTCAACATTCAATTAATATCATAATTCTTTTACCATCTACAACAGAACAAGATACAAGATTCTTGCATATGCTCGGAACATGAAAACTTCATTCAATGTGAGAACATTACATATATGAGCTTCTGCTCAACCTTTCCCTTTTATGCAACCTCTGTCGCAGATGAGTTACTCATATAGAGTTTCTCAACATCCCTTATCCTCTGATAAGAGGTGAACAGGTCTCTGTTTCAACAAACATGCTTAGTGGCTCCAGAGTCCACCTACTGGTCTCTCACATTGGTTATTAAAATAACTTCCGACATCATGCCACTGAACTAGTTCTAGTTTGTTTCAACTAAATTAGCATTAACTTTCTACTTATTAAGGTTTTTATGTTGTCTACAATTTACTGCCGTGTGGCCAGGAATTTTACAAACATAACAATCACCCTTAATTAAAGTAATGTCGGATTCAGTTTTACGAAACATACCTTTCTTATGAAGACTACGCTTAGAGTTGTGTTTGATGTTCTTGCATTTGTCATCTTTGGAAGAATTGTGTTCATCCACATGCGCCTAGTAGCCATGTCCAATTTCATGTCACAATCTTCGTTTATACTCTGACCACGGACACGGTAATTTCCCAATCACCTAATACACCACATCTCACAAACCTTAGTTCCGAATCGGAAAATAAAATATGAGTTTTGAAGATAACATCTAGATCTACAAAGTTCTTTTGAATCACCATTTCAAAAAACTCATGGTTACCCCTTTAAAACTAATTTAGTCAAAAACAAATTTCTGCTCGTCAGAATTTTCAGGAACATTTCTCTGTTTTGTAAAATATCAAAAAATTCTTTTACAACTCCAAAAATTCTGAAATTTTGTGTGGGTAACTATCAAGATGTATACTACATTAGGTCAAAAGTGTTCATCTAAATTCCTTCTAGGTTAATAGAAAAATTCGAAACTCTACAGCTGACCAAAAATTCGTTTTTTGTTTTTCACTCCACAATTAACATCCATGATTATTACAAACTCTAATGTCTTGAGATTGTTGGGTGCAATAATCAAAAACAAGGAAAAATCGAATAAATAAAAGTTATTGATACTTAGCTCCGTTATAATGGAAGTGATTGCTTTGACGAGACGACAAGCTCCCAATATCTCCGCAACAGCAACAAGGCAAAACTTTGGAAAACAGAGTGAGTCACGTGTTCAACACGCTGTCCTTAAGACATTAGCCACCGGCTACACTCAAGAGTGATGCTATAGCCCTCACAGGACGGATATCTCCAGGATAAAACACCCTACTACACCTACTACTAGCATATGTAGTAGATGCTCAACTTGAGCTTGGCAACATTAGACGTTGTTGTTCACTTAGGTTTGGTTTATAAGATGTGTAGGCCATTGTAATTGAGTATTATTTCTTAATTGAGAATTATTTCTTAATACACAAGAAGTTAACTATAACTATTGGAGGGGACATGGGGTTCTCATAATAATCAAAAACATGACATTATAAGGCGAGAGAACTATAGCACAAACCAACCTACCTGACCACCCTATCATACTGAATTTCTTTACATGTCCACAAATGAAATTTATGTGCAGCGTTGGACGCGATCAACTGATACATTGGTTGTGGAACTTAATTGTAATTGAGAGTCAATCCCAGTGAAAACCCCAACAAAGCTTACATTCTGCATTGAGCAAGAGTTGTCGCCTACACAAAAATATGGTTCGACTGTTGACTGACCTCATACAATTGCATAATATTATTGGGTACTTGGGTTGTTCATCAGGGATTAACATAGTGGGTCGATGACACATTGAGCTCCAGTGTTATGTCTAGCTTGGGGAGCAAAAAATAATGCAACTTATTTCAGAAATACTGTAGTAATTTCATTTGGTTTTCGTGAATATGACAGATTTAAAGGTAATTGATGATGGAAACATGCACTTCTACAACAATGGCGGGTGTCTATAACAAACTCATCTGTGTATCGAGGAAAATATATTGAGCCGTCCAATATATAAACTTAAGAAAAATGCTTCGAGAGGGACCTATACTATCCATCAAGAAGGGGATCTTCATGATTGATGTCACGTGTTATACTTCTGAAATCCTATGTAGTATGCGAGAAAGTACACACACATGGAACCTGGAAAAAATCAAGGGAAAAATATCATTTGGTCGGTGGTCCCAAGTCAGTTTGGTCCTTTCAGAAATCACCTTTTCCATTTGATTCATAATTATTTAAAAATAGTAAATGGACCAAAGTACGCTTCCGTGTTAATTCCTAATTATTTTTTGTAGCAGTTCATTCTGTCCGATGAACTCCGGAGTTCATTCCTTCAAATGAACTCCTAATAAAACTAAACTAAATTTCCTACTTATTTTTTGTGCGGAGTTCATTCCTTCAAATGAACACCTAGTAATTCACATACGAGTTCATCTTCAACACGAGTTCATTCTTTACATGAACGCCTACTAAAAAACAGAGTTCATCTTCAACACAAGTTCATTCTTTACATGAACACCTAGTAATTCAAAATCTAAAAACAGAGTTCATTCTTTACATGAACTCAAATCTTCAACAGCAACAGAGAAAGAAGAAACAGAGTTCATTCCAGAAATGAACTCCGTCACAAACCAGAGTTCATTCCATAAATGAACTCCGTCATCTTCATCTTCTTCATCAATAGCAGCAACTCATCTTCATCATCTTCATCGTCTCCATCATCAGCAGCAACAACAGACGAAAAAAACATCAAAATCTTCATCACAAACCAGAGTTCATACCAGTAATGAACTCCGTCATCTTCATCTTCTTCATCAGCAGCAGCAACTCATCTTCATCATCTTCATCGTCAGCAGCAACAACATCCGAAAAAACATCAAAATCTTCATCACAAACCAGAGTTCATTCCATAAATGAACTCCGTCATCTTCATCTTCTTTTGTAGATCCGAAACTTACCCAAGCGTGTGAAGATGATAAAGGTTCATCATCATCATAAATAGCAGCAGAATCTTCAACCTCACCGTCTTCATCATCAAAACAACAGCAAACATAAAAATTAAAAAAAAAACGCAAAACTTCATCGTATTCATCATCATCATCATCGTTCATCTTCTTCATCACTAGCAGAGAAAAAAATAGAGAGAAGAGAGAATCGTTCATCATCATCTTCATCTTCTTCATCACTAGCAGGAAAAAAAATGGAAAAAGGAGAGAAAATAAGAGAAACTGAAAACAGGAAGAGAGAGAAAGTAAATCTGAAAATAAGATATTTTCTAGGTTTTTTTCTATATATGTGGTCCCAAAAGAATATTTATGTCACCACACAATGACAATAACATCATCCATGACGTCATCGTAGGACCAAAAAATAATTTCTGAGACCAAATTATAAAATATATTTTGAAAAATGACCAAAAAGACAGTTGACTAGGTCAACTGGACCAAACTCTCTCTAATACTCCCTCCCTTTCTAAAAAATAAGCTTGTTTGGTTTTCACAAAAATTAAGAAAACTAATCCTTGTAACCACTTTTTCATGTTTTTTCCTAATCTATCCTTTGGTACCCACTCATTTGATATTAGAGAAAGTAAAGAAATAAGTGGTCCCCTTTTTGTATTAAGAGAAAAAGGAGATAGAGAAGTGGTCCCCTCTATGGGTATACTAGTAAAATCATAACATTTGACTTTCCATATATGGAAACAAGCCTATTTTTTTGACATACCCAAATAAGGAAACAAACCTAATTTTTAGAAACGGATGGAGTATATTATTTCTAGGACCTAATGGTATTTCCTACAAAAATCAATCAGTTTTCATTTTCGAATCAACTAATCATTTTGGGTGGTGCGGTGAACGGTAAACAGGGTAAGCGCCAAAAAAAAAAAAAAAAAAGAGAGAGATCATTTTCCTCGTTCGATAGCTAAGATAACTAAGTTTCCAATGCGTATAAAATTTGTCGGGAATTGCAGCCAAGCTCCCTGTATGAGAAAGAAATTAATTGAAGGCATGGATGGTAGTCATAATGTTGTTTTCAAACTGCGGTTCAATGGTAATATGCCTTTAAAGGCCGGTACCCGCCTTTTAACAATCATAGAATCATATGCCTCAAATCAACAACGTAAAGCAACAATGATTATTAGAATGGATTTACATGATATTTCTATGAATAAATACCAATACCAACCACAAGCAATACACCCACACCTAATATATGTCCGTGCCGTTACGGCACGGGTTAAGCCTTAATACTCATTAAAATAGAGTTTTCTCTTTTCAAGGAGTTACATTGTTCCTGGGCTAGCTAGTAAAAGAGATGCAACAAGTTTCTCTTTTTCAACGCGACAGCTGTTCAATTCTGATGAATGAGACTTGATTAAACGTTCTTCTCTTATTGAGTCTTGTTTAACAGTATCTTCAAGCATACTAATCTTTTCGCGTTGTAGAGTAGTTTCTTGAACTGGGTTTTCGGTATTGTTAGAAAAAGACTCAATGATACCATAGAGTTCCTGTTCTCTATTAGGAGACTTCTCAAGTTCATCAGTGAACTGAGCATATATATTTCTTCAAGAGATCTGTTTTTAGAAGCTTGAACATCAATAATCTCAGCAGCCTTTTTTAAGGTTCTGGAGAATTTCATCTCAGATTCTGACATAGTGTCAACTTTCACTTTGGAGGGAATGTTATCAGAATTTGATAGAATAAGTTTGCTACCTCGGGATTTGGAAGAATCTGCTAAGGAGTTATCCTTTTAGGTAAGCCCAAGACAATTGGCATAATCAAAAACTTTGGAAGACATTTCTAGGTGCGTTAGAAAGAGGTAAAACTTTTTTCCACAGAAATCAGATTGCTACAAACACAGACTTATGAGGTCTCAGCGTGTTTGCCTGCTATGATACCAATTGAAAAGGCGAGGGTATAACAATCACACTCAATAATTCGTTCGGCAATCTGTATGGACTAAACTCCGATATAATTCCGAGAGCACCAACTTAAAAGTGAGACTCAGTCAAGAAATATATCAAAGAGATTTATCTCTTTCTCAATACAATCAGCAAATTGAACAGATAAAAATCCATGAGCCTGATTGATATGAGAAATAACTTGAACGGTACCAAATACCAATGCCCAAGTGTCAATCAAGTTATATCCAACAAACAAGGTCGGATTTATCAACTGTGATTGATCTATGCACAACCTGTGATATTTCAATTATATAAACAAATATAATACGAAACGAAAATAACACAGACACCAGAAATTTTGTTAACGAAGAAACCGCAAATGCAGAAAAACCCCAGGAACTAGTCCAGCTTTGAAAACCACATTGTATTAAGCCGCTACAGACACTAGCCTACTACAAGTTAACTTCGGACTGGAATGTAGTTGATCCCTAACCAAGTCTCACACCGATTAAGGTACAGTCGCGTTCCTTACGCCTCTTGAACCACGTCAGTTTTGCGCAATTGATTCCCTTAGATGATCTCACCCACAACTAAGAGTTGCTACGACCCAAAGTCGAAGACTTATAAACAAATATGTCTCCCACAAATATGTCTATCCTTTATTCTTTTTGTTCCGTCTTTTCATACAAGATCAAGGTGAACAGGAACCAACTAATAATACGGTCTTATACTTGTTAGAACATTGCTCGGTTGAAATCACCAAGCGTTGGTATGTCAAGTTTGGTTGTCATATTTTAGTGACTCAAAACTCATCTAAAGTCGCTTGATTGTATACTAGAATCAACTTCATTTAGGTTAGACTAGAAAGTCTAGGACTGTTGAGACATACAAGTATTACTCCGAAGACCTGAAGAAAGTGAAGAAGAAGCGAACTACAATGACAACATCATCCTTCCTCTTGAGGTTAGTAATATTGACTTGAACTGCTTTCATTCCTAACATATCTTTCGAGTCGTGCTATATTGAAAACATAACTGCGAAGCTGTATATATTGTACATAGTGTACATAGTGTATATATTACTCTAGTGATGTGACATGGTCATATTTGTATGATCATAGTGTTGATGGTGATTTTTAGTTCAGGGCTAAAATTGTAAAACCATGTATTTAATGTGTCATCGTTCTGCAAAGAAATAGAGCCATTTAAAAGTGATGAGTGCCTACGCCTCTTTGCTTACATATGTACTGAGAAACTCAGTATACTTATATATGGAGTTTATTTAGAATAATGTTGGTTGCAACTCCCAGGTATTCTATAAATTTTATTGAACTCTCGCCTGCGTTATTCACTAATGCATGGCTTGCTGAGTATTTTTTCTATGCTATGTTCTCAGCTGAACTCTTAATATTTACATGATATGACAACTAATGTTCGTTCTTAGCTGAGCAGCATGAGTTTCCTGAAGTGTAAGGATTAAGATGTGCATGAAAGTACTCAATCAGAAGCACGCAAGCTGCGCTGCTCTCTGGGATAAAAATTAGTGATTTTGTATCAACGCGCAAAATTCACCAAATTTGATTAATTTTGTGTCAGCTCGCAAAATTCAATTTTTCTAACCTAATTTTATCAAATTACAAAAATTAGGTTTTTGCGATTTGCTTAATATCTCGATCCCTATTGGTAGAGACTAAACCTAGGCAAACTAGGAAATTGATCCATCATGGAACTAGAGCAAAATCCTATTAAAAGTTGGAAAACAAGAAATAAAGAGAAACCACGTCACATAAAGGCAGCAACAAAAGGGAGCAGCCGCGCCGCTTGGCCAGCCGATTTGCCCTAGCTGGCGGCTCCCATGGCCGACCGTCCATACCCTATCTTGATGCCTGTCGGCCCCTCTTTCCCACTGACCAATCAAATTTTTCCAAATCCGTAGCCTACACTTTTAATTAAACATGGAAGTTGGCTGGTCGACGTGCTTAGTTTCTTAAGAAATTGAATCTAGACTATCCATGTCAGTCTTAAAACGATCACGTCCATCCAACTTGGCTGGCCAATTTATCAAGCTTATCCCCCTCCTGGCGTGGCCAAACAAGCTCCATGAAACTCACAGACCGGCCCTCTGTTATTTCGTCCAATCAGAACTCTCCTAGTCCGCAACCAGCATTCACAATTGCTAGCCAAAGTAGGCTAGTCGATCGGCCTGAAAAGGGTCTTAATTAGGTTAAGACCGCCCATGGCAGTCTTAAATCAATCACGGCCATCCAACATGGCCGACCAAATTGGTCGCATTAGATCTAATTTAGGTCGACCAATGAGGTGTTGTTATGTTCACCGGCGGCCCATCTTTGGCTACGACCAAGTACACCACTTCCATCTTGTGTGTTGCGCTCTGAATCCCTGTCCAAAGTAGGCTAGTCACGTAGCCTACAAAAGTCTTAAATAAATTCAACGGCAAACAATAATTTTCGTGAATCATCTTAGCTATCCAACTTGGCTAGCCGATTTAACCGGTTTAGATCTAATTTGGGTCGACCAATGGGATGTCAAAATGACTACCAGACACCCTTCTCCTATGGGGTCCGACCATTTCATATCTAACGCATAGAGATAGCTCTTGGCAGCCTCCCAAAGACAGCCGGCCACATTCCTTTTAAGACCTTGAATTCCGCGACTAAATAAGGAAGGCTTTGAACAACAATGCTTCATGAGCATCGATTATTTTGAGATGCTTGCTTAAAAGCGATGCTTTACGAGCATCGAATGCAAGCAACATTTTATGATATCGATTCCACAAATAACTGAATTATTTAACCTAAGAGCATTGCATCCTATTTTTTACGGTAAGTCTCACAACTTGTCTTACACATATGACCGCCGCTGCCTAGCTTGCGCGTGATTGGTCAAAATAATTAGGTCTTGCAAGCAAGACCCACTCAGTAACTTGTTACATATTTTCTACAAAATACTCGAGACATCAAACATATCACAAACTGGGGGATGTTCATCAGGGTATTGGTCTGGCGGTTTATAGCGTGCGGTGTGCAACACGCCCATTACGAGAAAGTATCAGGAAAGGCGGATAGTTAGTGGCAGTAGAGAAGTAGTGGGATTAAAACCAACTAGTCTTCCCCTCATAGTAGGGACGTTGTTTTTACCATTCTACACGATCTCCACTTCTCCATCACTCAACTACTTTCACTTCCTATGAGATCAGTGTGTGTTCGACTATGACTTGTTTAAATAGATTTTCAATCTATTTCAACCGGAGGGGTTCATTAATACAAGTATCCAGAAAACACCAAGAACTTATAGCTTACATTCTACAAGCGGGTTCTACGTTCTGATCCAAGTCATAAAACAACCACACTTTCATAATTCATCATTCTGATCTCAACACCTTCTTTGCTTCCCTCCCTAAGATCAACCCTTCTCCTTCATTTTGTGACCGAAGCAAGAATGGAATGGCCATTTCATTGTTTGGGTCAGAATTGTATAGATTGATCTCTCGAATCTAAAGTACTCATGTGCAGTACATTTGTTTAGGGTTTAGATTCGTTTCTCGGCAGCACACCCAATTTACCATTTCCAGCAGAATCAGTTTTTACCCTACTACACATAGTATTAGGGAATTAGACTACGAAGTATAACGCTTATCTTTTGAATTCGTAGATATGACATCGACATAATCGTGTGTATATTGTTTTGATTATGTGAATTGGTTATGGTGAAGATTTCATCCTTGGAAACAATATTTTACATTTGTTTAAAGGAAGTACATTCATGAACTTTTTTTATGAATCGAAAGGGAAATCGCTTGGCTTATTGGTACGGATATTCATTGCATATCTTTGGATTACCAATATGTGTGAGATGGTAGAACCGATTGTAACTTTGTTATGTATATTGGTATAACTAATCACAATGCCTGACTTATGATTTGGTATGACTAGTTTTTGTTAATTAGTTTAACCGATCCTAAGTAATCACCATGAGATGGTATGATCGATATTTGTAATTGGTGTGACCGATCCTAGTAATTGGTGTGACCGATCACAGAGAAGTTTTGTAACCGGTCCTGGTAATTAGTGTAACCGGTCCTGGTAATTGGTGTAACCGATCCTGGTAACTGGTGTGACTGATCACAAGCAATACCATGAGTATATGGTAACCGGTCCTGGTAATTGATGTAACGGATCCTGGTAACTGATGTTACCGGTCCTGATAACTTATGTAACCGATCACAAGTGTTTCCATATTAAGGTATAACCGATCCTAGTGATTGGTAGAACCGATTGAACCCATGTATGTAATTTGATATTTGATCAATCACATAGTGATCTTGGAATACAAGTGAATCAATTCTAAACTTGTTTGGAAGTGTGATATAACTGATTCCGAGAATGTAAGTCCATGTAAATATGAATAAGGATTTATAGTGAAAAGATGTCAACATACTTTGAACACGTTCAGTAAATCTTATCATTTATTGTTCAAATATATTCATTAGTACTCAGGAAGATCCTGTGCCGAAATAAATTGAGAATCTTTTAATTAAGGTTTTTGGTTTTCTATGCTTTAATTACCAGCAATTAAATGCATATCTCTAGAGAACAAAAATTAGTAATGTGCATTTACTAATTGGAGATTTTCTATTGAGAGATTTCGGAAATTTTGGACAAGCATTTATTGGAATTAGGAAAACCTAATTTTGTCATTTATTGCATATCTTGAGAATATTTTCGTTTTTGGAAATTCCTTGGTGTCCAAACATCCTTGGTCTGTAAATACCTAAGTTTGAATTTCTAGCAAACTATCCTAAGAGCCAGGTGTTGATACATGAAAAAATGATACATTTAACGGGTTCGGGATGCCCCTAAGAGGGGAGGTAATCCTAATTTGAGATGTGGAGACTTGGGGACTAGGCCCAAGTCCAATGAGAAAATGCCCATGAGATAGGAGGGACAAAGAAGGAATTAAGGGATAAGAAAGGGATTATATTAAGAAATGACATTAGAGGTAATTAAGGAGGTTTAGGACATGTGCCATGATGTCATAAAAAGAGGGACTTTGAGGAAAGTCTATATAAAGAAGTACAAAGGAAAGGCAACTCTCTTTCTTACTATTCCTAGAAAGATGAGGTCACTTGGTGTAGCTAGGACGGGTAAAACCAAAACTAAAATCACCCCTCAACATTTGGCGACCACACCCGGAGGCTCGTGCCTAGCTCACCATGACACACCTAGGAGGCGCGGTAGAAAACCAACCAAATGACCCACCACTTAACCAAGAAGGCGAGAGAGTAGGGATAGTGTCGGACCCAATCACACAGGTGAGAAGACCGGACGCTCCACACGAGAAAAACAAATAACAGGGAGTCGAGAACACGCCACACATACAGCCTTCTCTAAAGGAGATGCAAAAAGAGATAGAGGACCACGTCCGCAGAGAACAAGAGCTGGGGAAACTCCTAAAGGTGGCCAGCGCCGAGAAGAATACCAAAGGAGCAACGGAAGATTCGGGAGAAAAAGAAGAACCTATAGCTATGACACAAGAGGCGATGGCCAAGTACTTGGAGATGAACTATAGAGTCGTGAAGCAGGACAACTATGATTTCATGGCTAGCCCATACTCCTCCGAAGTCACAGAATATCAGTACCCAGAAGATTATACTTCCCCGAAATTCAAGATTTATAATGGTCAAGGGAATGCGCGGGAACATCTTAGACGATTCCTATCTACTATGAATGATCACGCAACTAACGAGAAACTATGCTTGAGGGAGTTTCCGAAGTCGCTAACTGACACGGTGTTCATTTGGTATGACAACCTAAAGTCAGGAAGCATTAGCTCGTGGTCGACCATGTCCACTCTCTTCCTTAAAATTTTTTAATTAGCAAAAAGAAAAGCTATAGATTTGAGCAAGTGCAACCAGCGCCTAGGAGAATAAATAGGAAAGTACATCGCCAGGTTCGGTCTCCTCACCTTAGATTTCCACGAGGACGTCAAAGAAGAAGCGCTAGTGGAGATCTGTGTACGCGGAATGACACCATCCTTTAAGAAAAGCCTGGTCAACTTTCGATTCCCGACATTCGTCGAGTTAGAAGAAGTAGCGACAAGAATCGCCGATTGTGTCGAGGAGCACAACTCAGAATACGCTTGGCGCAATACAGTCAATACCGTGTCAATCGTGCCTAGGAATACCTACGCGAACAATAACCGAGAAAGCTGGAGCACACAAACGCTCCATACTCCCTTACCTTGCAGTAAAGAGCAGATTGTGGGTCTGTTAGAACAATGGATAGCAAACAAAGAAACCCAGTTGCCTCCGACAAAAACGGATCCCGACACCATAGATATGAACGACACTAGGTACTGTCAATACCATCGAAGGATACAGCACCACACAACCGACTGCTATAACCTCCGAAGAATGTTCCAGAGAAAGCTGGAAATAAGCGAAATCGAGATGAGTAAGCCTGAAGGCGGTAAGGCGATTCAACATCAAGTCATGATGCTCTCTCATGACCCGAGTGGAGATGCCTGGAGACCTTAGGATGACGATGAGAAAGAGGAGTATGAGGTCGAAATGGAGAACCTTGCATTCACAAAGACAGATGGCGTGGCCGGAAAGTTCTCCCAAACAGTACTAGCCCAACAGTTTTTTGATTCTCTTGGCTTTAGTGAAGATCAAATTAAAGAAGCGCCAAAGGCTATAGAAGTTATCGCAGCGGGAAGATCTTATGTCCCTCTCCCCAAGGAAGCGATCGTGTTTACAGACGAAGACATCTGCTATCCAGGAGAACACCTTAGGCCCTTGTACTTAACCGCAAACATCAACAAACACCCACTGAAGAGAGCCTTCGTAGATGGAGGCGCGTCCTTAAATCTAATTTCCATGCACACGTTAGACATCTTGGGAGTGCAGTGGTCTGCAATCAGAATGCGAACTACAACAATAAAGGGATTCAGAGGTCATATCCAAAGAGCCATTGGAATTGTCAACTTAGTCATGAAATTCGGCCCTATCCGAGCGCTCACACCATTCTATGTATTAGAAGATGTCACCACGTTCCATGTACTACTCGGAAGAGGATGGCTACTCAACCATAAGGTGGTGGTGTTGAAATATCACTAGTGTGTTAAAACCAATATGGGAGGTAGGCAATACCGGATCCCGCCACGAGAAACCCTTTTGACCCAGAGGAAGCATACATGGCGGATGCAGTCTTCTACGACGAACCAAATGAGGCGGATGAGATGCCCGAAATGCAACTCACCCCACTCCCTAAGTGGGGCGAAGAAGAAAAACCGGAGCCGACTAAATCTGTGTTTAGCCCATCCAGAATGGTGTTCCCCACCGAAAAGAAGAGAAAACAAGAAGAGCATCCCAGGTTCCAGCGCTTCTCTAAGCCAGACGGATGGCACGTTTACCGCTTGTAGCAATCAACTGAGGGAGCACCCGCGGATGTGCAAGATTGCGCCTATACGACGACAAACGAAGTGGATACTCCCTCTGAAGATACCAAACAAAGCCTACAAGAACTACCTTACAACACAATTGATGACGAGGAGATGCGAGACCAACTCATAGAAGTGACCCCTAAGGCTGCGGTGGAGTGAACGCCTGGAGATCTTACTATGGATGGGATGGAGGAAATCAACATAGGAACAGAAGAGGACAAGCGCCCCATCATGATAAGCAGGAACTTGGATAAAGAAGAGAGAGAAGCGTTGATCGCACTACTCATAGACTACAAGAATGTCTTCGCATTCGACTACGATGAAATGCCGGGTATAGATAGCGAACGTGTGGCCCACAACCTCGGAGTGTCACCCGAGTTCAAGCCTGTAAAGTAAAGAAGCAGGGAGTTCCCTAGGGCCACAGCTCTCACAATAAAGGAAGAAGTGGAAAGGTTGCTTAAGGCCAAGTTCATCAAGCTCATCCAGCACCCGACTTGGCTATCTAACATCGTGCCTGTGGTAAAGAAGAACGGAAAGATCAGGTGTTGTGTGGATTATAGAGACCTAAATCGAGCGTGCCCGAAGGACGACTTCCCACTTCCAAACATCGATATGACTCTAGACGCAACAGGAGGGAAGAAGCGATTCTCCTTCATGGACGACCTCAATGGGTACAATCAAATAAAGATGGCTCCGTCGGATGCAAAGAAGGCCGCCTTCCAAACCCCATACGGAAATTTATACTATGTAGTGATGCCTTTCGGTCTAAAGAATGCTGGCGCCACTAATCAACGCGCAATGACTTCCATATTCCACGACCTATTACACCAAACGATAGAGGTATACGTTGATGACATTGTGGTCAAGACACAAGAAGCTGAAGATCACGCCTTTCACTTGAAGACAGCCTTTGAGAGATGCAGGAAGTTTAAGCTCAAAATGAATCCCCTCAAATGTGCCTTCGAGGTAACATCGGCAAAATTCCTAGGCTTCATGTTGACCAATAAAGGGATCCAAGTAGACCCAAGCAAAGTTGAGGCGATCACAACCATGGCACCCCCGGCAAATGCAAAAGAACTACGAGCCTTCATAGGACGGATATCATACATACGGCGCTTCGTACCATGTCTAGCGCAGTTAATGACCGCGTTTCTTCCTTTACTGAAGAAAGACGTATCCTTTGTGTGGGGAGAAGTGCAGTACGCCGCGTTCGAGAAACTGAAGCAATGCCTCATCATCCCTAAGGTCCTCAGGCCCCCAATACAAGGAGTTCCCCTCTATCTTTATACAGTATTCACCAGCTCAGCGATAGGCGCGGTTCTCGCACAATACATGGGGGGAAACGAGCTGTCACCTATCTATTACGTTAGCCGAGTTCTGCGAGACGCGGAATTGAGATATCCACGCGTAGAGCAAACATGTCTGGCATTCATATATGCGACACAGAAGCTACGCCCTTATCTCCTGACACACGAGACCATTGTGGTGGCCACGGCAAACCCCATAGCCTACCTAGCTTCGAAACCCGTCCTAACAGGAAGAACCGCTCCATGGTTGCTATAATTATTAGAGTTTGAGCTCAAATATCAGTGACCCAACGCAATAAGGGGACAGGCAATAGCTGACTTGATAGCCATGTTCCCAAGAGAGGGAGATGATGAGGTACACGAATACATACCTGGGGAAGTAGCAGACGCAGACATCGATAAACCTTGGACCATGTTCTTTGACGGATGGATGTGATTTTAAAGTTGTTGTAGATATGAGGTTCAAACTCTCGGACTTGTAGAGATTAAAGTTTTTAAAATACTAAATAATTATATACAAAGAATATAAACTATGGTGAGAGGTACTGGAACTAAGGATTTGGTCAATCTTCATAACATAAGGTTCAATTAGTTATTCTTTGACAGTTTTAGCTCAAGAAATTTAAACATGGACTCTTATTTTGCCATGGTAGATTCTCAAAACATTAGTTATAAGTCGTAAGCATGGGACATCAAACATCTAAGCAAGCATGACCCATCTAATAAAATAATAACTAATTAATCAAATCATATTTCAATTAATTTTAGTGCAAAAGTCATAAAAAGAATAAAAATAAATTTACCCATGTATGAAGTTCGGCCTCCTCCATCGTCCCAGCGTTAGGGTTTAGCTCATCATGCTAAAAACACACTCATAAGATAGAAACATGGCTCAAAAGGTGTTTTTATTGAAGATGAATAATAATACAGAGAATCTGCAACACCTAATAGTCGTTACATAAATCACCATTACAATCAGGTGATGTTTATAGATGATAACTATGGTCTGTTGTTAAAGAACGATACTTCTTTGCGACCGTTCTGTGCGTCTTATGTTCTTCAGCTTCTTCTTTCCTGCACCAGCGGAGAGACTTCTCTGCACTTTCTTCTATGGCTCTGTTCTACCCCCTATTAACTGCCCAAACTCTCGACATGATCCCCAGGACTTCCACCAGCATATTTATACATAACAGGGTTCATATAACTCGAGAAAATCTTCAAAACCTAAATCTTTTTCTTCGGCCAAAAGTCACGGGACTTGGATATTTCTTCTCTTCTTTTCGCATTAGCTGAGTTGTATACACTCCACATAAGATAGAATAATGCCCTGGATAGAGTAAACTTCCTCACAACTCATCGTATCTTCCCAAATATATAACCAAAAGTGCCGGAAATAACTCCACCTCTGTTTTCTTCCAATCGACGGATACTTCCTTATTTATCGAATCCGAGGCTCTTAACAACCCTGTTTGGGTGTAATTAACTGATCCTAGTCAACCCAATGATCGAATCCGACCAAATCTCTTCTCAAAATCGATCCAAAATTCCCGTGAATATCTATCTCCCTGTTTTGCTCCAAACCAATAATACAGCCCAATTTGATCGAGTCTGATGGACCTACCAACCCTGTTTAGTCCAAACAGGCCCTGATCAACTGAAATCCGTGATTGAATCTTGCTAACCCACTTCCAAAATCCGATCAAACTTTTACGTAGGTGAAAGCTTATTTTTCCTGCCAATTTATGGATGTGAATTGTTGAAGAAGAATTTCCCCTTATCCGACTGATGGGGGTGCGAATAGCACTTTAGGTGAAAATAGTAGATGTGGGGTGCAAATAACGGTGGGTTACCCCTTATCAACTGTGTGCCCCTTATCCATTTGAGGGGTGTCTTCAATAATTTTCTCTGAAGAGTCCAAATACCACTTTCCGAGCCAATTTCTCTGCGCATGTTTATTTCTCAAAAAATACCTACAAAGACATAAAATACCAAAATAAGTACAAAAATGGGTACTAACAATATAGAAAATCGAGATCAAAATAGACACATAAATGTGTCTATCAAATACCCCCAAACTTATTTTTTGCTAGTCCCGAGCAAATCAAATCTACAAAATAAAATCCTAACTCACTGTCGCAGGCATCACGATTGCACTTAGCGTGTGCAACAAGCCTTTAAACCCCTAGGTGGCCCTAGTGGCCGAGTTATAGTCTCGGGAGGGTTTACTAGAGATATATCCACAAAACCTTTACTCCAGACCCTAGCTATCTACGCAGAAACTTGCAATGGCACTAAAGAACCTCCTTGGTTGGCATACTTTTTGATTACAGGAGGAAGTACCCTGATGCGAAATTCCAATTGTTGTACACGAGTTTGCACTCAAGCATACTAAATTCATATATAAGTGACAGAGCTCTACTCAGATAGTCGCACTATGGACATCAATATCCGGAGTCAAACAAATCACATGAATAGATTAAGAAGATGGAAATAGAAATAGATGGTTGCGAATGTACGTCAATGCCAAGATGAACCTATGACCTAGTGGATTGAGATACTGGTCTGGACTAATATCAACACAACTGGCATATACAAGGGAACCAGTGGTCGATAATCCTAAATCTACATCAACTCAGCTGGCATATACAAGGGAACCAGTGGTCGACTTTATAATAAACCTTTATTTATTTTAATGGCATGATTAGATCTTTTGGATCCAAGCGCATGCTTCTTTTCAGCAGATTACATTGTAATTCCAGTGGATCCTGCGTTCTACGCCTGTTTAGGCGACGGAGACAGGGAGAACACACACATATTGTCATCCAAGTGTTAATATTTATTCCGATTGGTCTGATTGGTCTGGTCTTTTTTTCTTTTCTTTTTTAAGTAACTCAATCACCCTATTTCAATCCAGCAGACATCAACATAAAAATTGTGCAAAAATAAAAACAGAAGTAATAAGATGATTCCGAGATACGGTGAAACTATCATGTTATTTCTAACACCTGAGTTCTGTGCTTTTATGAATAGACTCTATTTAGATGTTTCCATCTACTTAGATTGGTTCCTCAACTCCTACAATCAAGATGCTTCCATCCATTTAGATTGGTTAGTGCCATCCTTAATAGGCATAAATTTCTAGGCTCTGGAGTTTAATAATAATGCAACTAAAAAGTTTCTCCCATACCCCCAAACTTAAATCTAACATTGTCCTCAATGTTCTAAAGATAAGATTAAAAGCATGAACAAGGAGAAATTATTACCATTTGAAGCAAAAGAGTTAAGGAAGGATATTACCGTGTTGCATGAGCATGGGTTACCTCCCAAGAAGTGCTAAGTTTAACGTCTTCAGCCAGACATAAGAAAGAATTAATCACCTCGAACCATATAACAATAGCCGAAATAATTGCGGGTCATCTGCATAAAAAAGTGTTATCACAGACAAAAGAAAACTGCAACAAACCAAGAATAAACATAGCACACCCTTGCCTAGTTTCTTGTTTAAGACAACTACAACTAGTTGTGGTTCAGGTTCAGGTTCTATAAAGGGGTCTAAATAGAATATTTTCACAGGTTGCATTTCCTCATAAGTGAGATCCAAATTATTAGGTTTTAGATTCTGGAAAAACTCGACTAAGAACATAGGAGCACATAAGAATAACCTAAATAATTGATGATCCAATAAGTCAATAAGATTTGACTTATAAATTTGACCACAAAGAGAGTAGTGTCCATTCTTAAGTAAATGTGTCGATTCTATTAACCTAAAGTACTTAGGCTTAGTCTCAGAACTTAATAAGTGACACATTTGAAATATATACGTTCCCACATTTGGAGTAAAACTGTTTGGTGGGAAAACAAAGTCGATTTTGGTATCATAGCCTAGGTAAACCACATCAACCAGAGGGTGGGTTTCTACTAACTGAACTTCTTCATGGACATTGGGTTCAGGAAAACGAGTATGAAGGTAATCTTGTAAAATGGTCGAGGCACAAATATCAGGTCCTAAGTGAGGGGACTTTCTGAGAGTTAAAGGTAAGGCACTAGGAAAGTGATAATCACCCCCAAACTTAGAGTTTTCAGTGTCTCTAGATAGACTAGTCACAATCTCCCTAATTTCTAGATCATCAAATTCTTGAAAATGGTCAATTGATTTTTCTAAGTTATTATCAGGTAGTGCATCTTTACTCGTCTCTACGAGTCTATCTTCTTCGTCTAAGACTATTGTTTCTAAGTCGCTAGACTCTAAAACAACATTTTGGAATAAACTCGTTCCTCTAAACCATTATCGGCTTCGTAATCAAAAGGAAATACTACATCGTCTAAAACGGTGGTATCCCTAGTCAAATCCTCGTCCTTTTGAATAGGTGAATAATCATTAAAATTATTTGGATTTGAACTAGAAATAATATAATCATTATAAAGCTCAATTGGATTAATAGATTCCTGATCACTATGCCTACAAATTTCAGATTCTTCATTACTACTATTCTCATCATCATAATAGTACGAAGATGATTGAACCTTATCTAAACAAGTAGTGTTTTTTATTCTAACCTCGTCCTCTAATTTAGGCAAATATTCACCATTGATATCAAGGGTAAAATTGGAAACACAATTTTGGAAATTTAGTTCATCTTGAGCAACATTAGCAGCTAACTGTTCATTTTCTGCCTCTAGACGTGCCTGAATTTCACTGAGAATAGCACTTATACGTTCACCACTCTTTGTTATCATCTCAGTATTACATTTTGACTCAGCTAACCTATTGAGAGACTCTTCTAAAGAAAACTTAGGACCAGAAGGATCATAATACGTTCCAGGTTGCATCTCAGTTAATTGCTCGAGGGAATCTTCTAGAGGTGAACTATTCATTGCAACTAAAAGTTTATACGTCCTTTCAATCCGTTTGTGGGTCTCTTCTAGAGATGGAATAGGTTCAGAAGTATCATAATAAGGACTAGTTTTGAATGTATTTTCCAAAGACGAGTAACTAGTACTATAATGTTCCTGATCTTGCTCGTAAGACCAATTCGCGTGTGGATAGTAATTGGGCTCACCATGGTATGAACCATAACCTTGAAAAGGTTGGCGTTCCCAACTACTATTCCCACCATGGTCATAAAAATGATGATGTCCATATTTAAATTCAGGTCGATACTCATTGTATTGGCTTCTATCATACCAGTTCGATATTCTTAATTGCAAGGGAATTCTACACAATCACAAACAAGGCTGACTCGACCAAATCAAACCTATAAAATCTAGAAAATAACAAGCATGATGGCTCCCTTAGATTGTTTCTAGACCAGCTTCTATCCTTCCAAGAGGCAACTAGGTATAGTTTTAGCAAACCTCTCTAGAACGATCCGAATAAAGTAAGTCGAAGAGAAGTAGGGGAAGCTCACAGGAGCTTTGATACCCCCACCTCTTTGGCAACGCTTCCCTGGGTTACAAGGCGGCTCTAATCGACTTACAGTAATCTTCCTGAACTTTGAGTTAGGCTAACAAGATACCCAATACGATCCTTTTGGATGACTTTCCTATTAAGCTCGTTACCCCATCGGTCTCGTTCTAGTCAATATTTTAATGCTTAGGTTCGCGTTAGGTATCGTTTTCCTAAGACGGGAAAGAAGAGAACGGTAATGAAATCCGAACCCTTATCTTGTATGGCCTGGCCTTGCCCTTTACTAGGAATTAAAATATGTATTCAAAGCCTCAACATATATGCACCTTAAGGAAGACAGTAAACCCGCTGATAGGGGATTCGCGGGTGTTTAGAAGTCTACCTCCCGTACCAGACGGGGGATGAATCGCTGAAGTCGACTCGGGCCACTGACTCCTGTGTCATTGTACGAACCCGAGGGGCCGAGACGATATCGTAATCGTCGTCCTTCCCTGCAAACAGTTTTGTATTTAATTACCCTTCCGTAGGGTTTAAAAATAATTAAAGTCCAAAGTCCAAATAATGTCCCAAAAAAAATGTCCAAAAAAAATACAAAAATAAAGTCCTATTTACAATTTCTAAAAATAAAATCTAAAAAATAAAAAATATCTTCGTCTCTTCTCCGTTCTTTTCGCTTTGTCTAGCTTTTAATCCCCCAGGTCTTTCGTCTCGAATTCCTTTTTTGATTCCGAACCTGCAACAAAAAGACAAATACCCAAGAAACGTAAAAAAGAACAAAGAAAAAAAAAATCTAAAAACTCTAAATCTAAAAACAAATCCGTGTCGGCGGCGCCAAAAATTGATGTGATTTTAAAGTTGTTGTTGATATGAGGTTCAAATAGTAGATGTGGGGTGCAAATAACGGTGGGTTACCCCTTATCAACTGTGTGCCCCTTATCCATTTGAGGGGTGTCTTCAATAATTTTCTCGGAAGAGTCCAAATACCACTTTCCGAGCCAATTTCTCTGCGCATCTTTATTTCTCCAAAAATACCTACAAAGACATAAAATACCAAAATAAGTACAAAAATGGGTACTAACAATATAGAAAATCGAGATCAAAATAGACACATAAATGCGTCTATCACGGATTTTCATATGGCACCGTTGGAGGAGCGGGAGTAGTGTTCGAAACTCCACAAGGAGACTTACTCTCGTATTCATTCAAATTGGATTTCCCGTGCAGTAATAATGTTGCCGAATATGAAGCACTAATTCTAGGACTCAGACTGGCAAAGGAGCTCAACTTAGGGAGGATAGAAGTAAAAGGAGACTCAAAACTAGTGACAAATCAGGTGAATGGCGACTTCCATGTCAAAGAGACGCATCTAGCGCCTTATCGAGCGGAGGCCCAGGGTATGATGAACCAGACGGGGTCAACATTAGACCATGCGGGCAGAAGCGGAAACCGGCATGCATTTGCTTTAGCAACACTGGCGAGTAAGATGCAATTAAATGGCAAAGAAGAGGGTACGGTCACGGTAAGAAGAAAAGAGTTGTCCAGCACCTGGAAAGAATACCTAGCCTTTGAGGAAACAGATGATTGGAAGCGAGTATATATTGAAGACCTAACTCGGATGGATGAAGACCGAGTAATGCCTACCCAAGCCTTAAAGCAATTCGTGGTAATCCAATGAGCCTTGTACTACCGAGCTGCCAGAGGGTCCCTCGCAAGATGTATAAATAAAAGAGAAGTGGAAAGCATACTCCAAAGGCTGCATGCAGAGACGTGCGGGCAGACTGGCGCCGTTCATCTTTACAGAAAACTTCAAAGGTTGGGAATATACTGGACAAGCATGTCAGCGCAAGCAGCAGCCCTCCAAGACGGTTGTGCGGATTGTCAGGCTCCACCACAGCCTGCGGAAGTCTGCACAATTGAGGGAGCAGATTGGAGGAAACCCTACATAGATTTCATCCAATATGGAAATCTCCCCAACGAAAGACAGGCGGCCCTAAATATCCAAAAGAAGGGAGCGCGTTTCTTCATGCACGAGGGTATCCTTTATCGCAGAAGCTACAGTAACGCCGTGCTACGGTGCTTATCTGACCAAGAAGCGAGGGAAGTAATGACTCGGTCTCATGACGCTGAGCACCAAGGAATGCGTAAATTGTTCCTACAACTCTACGAAGGAGGATTTTATTGGCCAACCATGGAAAGAGATACTACAGAGTACGTCCGAAAATGCCTAAGTTGTCAGATGCATGGAACCCTGATTCGGGCGCCGCACACTCAATTACACAGCATAGTAACACCATGGCCATTCCATAGCTGGGGACTGGACCTTATAGGGCCCATTAACCCAATGTCTTCAAAGCGCAACAAATACATAATAACAGCTACCGAATATGCATCAAAGTGGGTCGAGGCAATACCCCTCAAAGACTACGCCGGAGCAACTGTGTCTGCGTTCATCAAGGAACATATCATCTACAGGTTCGATACGCCTATGATAATCAGGGAAGACAATGCCAAGTCATTCATAAACAAGGATGTAATAGATCTGCTTCGCCAATACAACACAAGACTACACACATCAAACCCCTACTATCCCCAGGGGAATGGGAAAACAGAAGCAACGAATAAAACACTCATCCGGGTTTTAAGCAGAACAGTGCATGATCATCATAGAGAGTGGCATGAAAAGTTACCACTCGCATTATGGGCATATAGAATCTCGAAGCGCAGCTCTACGGGAGCATCGCCCTATTCACTAGTCTATGGGGAAGATGCGACACTACCAGCGGAAATAGTGATTCCGACAGCAAGAGTAGCAATGGCTAGTCACACCATGCTAGATTAAATAAGTCGTTTCGCCCACTTAGATATGATAGAAGAAAGAATAGCACGAGCGGAACGATTCGCAGAAGCTTACAGGAAGCGCACGGCTAATTATTACAACCAACGCGTGAAACAGGGAGCCTTCAAGATAGACGAGTTGGTCTTAAAAATCGCCCCTCGTGTACAAAGGAATGCCAGCGCTGGGAAGTTTGCTGCAAACTGGGAAGGCCCGTTTAGGATAAGAAAAGTGGCAGAAAGTGGATATTATAAGCTTAGGCGAATGAAACTAAAGTCAAAACGTCCATCAATGGCAAATGGTTGAAAAAATTCTATGCATAAAATCGGTCAATGTACAAGAACTCACCCTGAATAATAAATAGCAAGTTATCAACAACGGTGTGCAAATTTACAAAAGGCTACGGGAATGCCAAAGGCGCCCGGTCGGCTGAAAAATCTACAAAAGGCCATGGGAATGCCAAAGGCGCCCAACTGGCTGACAAATTTACAAAAGGCTACGCGAATGCCAAAGGCGCCCGGTCGGCTGACAAATCTACAAAAGGCCATGGGAATGCCAAAGGCGCCCAATCGGCTGACAAATTTACAAAAGGCTACAGGAATGCCAAAGGCACCCAGTCGATTGACAAATTTACAAAAGGCTATGGGAATGCCAAAGCCACCCAATCCGCTGACAAATCTACAAAGGCCATGGGAATGCCAAAGGCGCCCAACTGGCTGACAAAATTACAAAAGGCTACGGGAATACCAAAGGCGCCCGGTCGGCTGACAAATCTACAAAAGGCCAAGGGAATGCCAAAGGCGCCCAATCGGCTGACGAATCTACAAAAGGCCATGGGAATGCCAAAGGCGCCCAATCGGCTGACAAATTTACAAAAGGCTACGGGAATGCCAAAGGCGCCCGATCGACTGACAAATTTACAAAAGTCTACGGGAATGCCAAAGGCGCCCGATCGGATGACAAATCTACAAGAGGCCATGGGAATGCCAAAGGCGCCCAATCGGCTGACGAATTTACAAAAGGCTACGGGAATGCCAAAGGCGCCCGGTCGACTGACAAATCTACAAAAGGCCATGGGAATGCCAAAGGAGCCCGGTCAGCTGATGATAGACGCATTATTGTGTCTAATTTGTCTCAATTGTATATATTGTTAGTGTTCGATTTTGTATTTATTTTGTTATTTTATGTCTTTGTAGGTATTTTTAGAGAAATAAGCTCTTGCGGCGAAATTGGCTCGAAAAGTGGTGTTTTACACCCCAGGATAGAGTACTAAAGGCACCCCAGAAATGCACCGGAAGCACCCCAAAAATGTGTCGGAGGAACCCCGAAAAAATTACTGTCTACGCCCAAAAATTACTATTTGCACCCCATAAGACAAGTGCTAAAGGGACACCCGTGCAGGATTAGGGGGAGGACATGTTCTTCTCAAATTCAAAAGAACATTTTTGGCGGGAAAATAAACTTATTTCTCTGTCAAATTTTCGATGGATTTTTGGACGTGATTTAGTGAGATTAAATCCCTGAAACTTAATGGGTAGACGTGATATGACTATAGAAAGCTGGTATGGGTGTTGTTTCCGATCAAATTTGGCTTAATTACGTGTTTCAATCCAAAACAGTGGACACAAGTTTTCACGGGTTCAAGTGAATTTGACACGAGTTTGAGGCATGTAATGCATGAGTTTCGAGTGTGTTGCACTAAAAAGATTCATGAAGAAGATAAATAACGAAGTTTGACAGCTGAGAACGCGTGGAAGATCAAAAAATGGAAATTTTAGCCGTGGAGAATAATATTGATAAATGAAGATTATTTGGGAGATATGGCCGGATTAAATGAGGATTAGGAGTATAAATAGATTTCTACAGGTACAAGGAAGGGTGGTGGAGAGTTTGGGGAGCTGAGGAGAGCCAGAGAAGAAGAAATCACAAGTTGCAGAATTCAATTTCTGCTGCTGCTGATGATGATGAACACGAAGAACATAAGACGCAACGTAACCGTCGTTCTTCAACAGTGATAGCGACAATAGGGTGAGGGTCGTAATGCGACAGTGTTAACAACACTTCATTTTTATCGTTCTCTGTAACAGCTCGGTTTGTAACAAACAGAAGTGTTACAAACCCGGTTTTTGTCAATTTTCTCCTATTTCATCATTTGTGAACCATTTTTGAGCATTAATAAAGATGAATTTTGAGCATATTTCCATGATAATGATGAGCTAATTCTCGCGTAACCAAGGCATGGAGGAAGATATTGTTGCATGAATAATTGGTAATTATTTTACTTTTCTCTAATTTTGCAATTTATAATTCACTCAAATTACTGCTTTGCAGAATTTTAATTATTTGCATAATTTTTCCTAATTAGTTGTGATTCAATTAGATAGGTTATGCTTTGGTTAGATAATCTATGCTTAAGGGATACAATTAATGTTTGAGAATATGCTTGATAATTTGTGAATTAAGAAAAAGAGATTTTAAAAATAATTAGAGTTTTGGAATTCTTATCATCGTTTATTCATGTGTAATAGTGGAATCTAGTGTCTTGGTTATTTTCACTCTAAAAATTAAATCCTTAGTCCCAGTACCTCTTGCACCAATTGTAATATTATTGTATATTTTTATTAATTTTAAAAAAAACTCGAATCTTCACAAATCTGAACGAATCCATTCTTACCACTATTTAAAATTACATCAGCTGACAAATCTACCAGAGGCCATGGGAATGCCAAAGGCTCCCAATCGGCTGACGAATTTACAAAAGGCTACGGTACGGGAATGCCAAAGGCGCCCGGTCGGCTGACAAATCTACAAAAGGCAATGGGAATGTCAAAGGCGCCCAACCGGCTGACAAATCTAACAAAGGCCATGGGAATGCCAAACATTTTGGCATTCCCGTGGGGAGAGTTCTTACTTGAACTTGCGCTTAATGATATATCTTTCTGGGGAGAAGAGACTGCGGAATCTGAGGTAACGAATTTGTTAGTTAATCATTTTCCTGTTTGAGAAAAGCCTGTTTATATTTCATATATTTTGCTTCTTGCTATGATATGTTCCATTATTGTGTATGGATGTATGTGTGTGTATGATTCAATTGTTTCCGGTTAAGAAAAACTGTTTCAATTTATTTTGCTTCTTGCTTGGTATCTTCTTTATTGTTGGGTATCAAGTGTTTTTGCTTATTTGCGGTGCTATAATGTCTATGTTTATTTAAATTACTTCCGGTTAAGAAAATAATTATGCAAGTCAATTTATTTTGGTTTGTATGTATTGTTTATGGCTTAACGAAATACAGGATCATTTGTTTAGTCCAAATTGATTCCGGATAAGAGAAACTAAGTTAATTCTGACTTAGTTAGACTTATCAAATTGGAGGATTCGGTTATTCAAGTCTAACCGAATGCCTTGACAAGAGAGAAAAAAACTAGTTAACTAACCTAGTGTTTGTCTTGTCTAAAGAGAAAGGTCTAAGTTATTGTTTGAATAATTAGAGCCTGAGGAGAAAAATAAAGTTAATTCTGATCTTTATTTTGGTCCTATCGAAATAAGCGATTGTATGTTTGCAACCGGTTTAACAAGGGAATTAAGTTTCTTCGTCGATTTATTAAACTATTAGGGAAAATTTCTTCGGGCAATTGTTTTCTTGATAACATATTAAAACTAAATTACTTGTAGTTTCGGTTTTAATGTTGGTTATCTAAAGTGGTATGTGAAACCTTCGTGCTTAACTCTTATAGGTTGTTACAAGTCTTTTAGATTTGTACGATCCTTTCGGTTTGTCCTTTATTTGCTCGAACCTTTGTCATTTTTTAACAAAAAGGGGGAGAAATATATGGAGTAAACAAGTGATTTGCAATCACTAATGAAAGGACAATTGTGCTTAAACGTTATATCTAACAGAAGAGTAAAGCATTGACTAAGGGGGAGAAACATATCATATTGTTGGGTAGTATCTGACTACAAAAGGGGAATAACAAAGATGTTCGAACTGAATATCTACCTATCTTTCCTTTATGGGGAGTATAAGCTTTGTTATTCAAATGTCAACAGCGGCATTTATTGATTGAATATATGCAGGTTATTGTGTTGTTGAAACTTGGAATCAAGCGTATGTAAAATGAATTCTTGTAATTTGTTTATCCATATGTAAAAAAGTTTTGTAACTAAAATTGACAAAGGGGAAGATTGTTAGAGCATTTCTCGGTTGAACTCACCAAGCGTTGGTATGTCAAGTTTGGTTGTCATATTTTAGTGACTCAAAACTCATCTAAAGTCGCTTGATTGTATACTAGAGTCAACTTCGTTTAGGTTAGACTAAAAATCTAGGAATGTTGAGACATACAAGTATTACTCCGGAGACCTAAAGAAAGTGAAGAAGAAGCGAACTACAACGACAACATCATCCTTCCTCTTGAGGTTAGTAATATTGACTTGAACTTCTTTCATTCCTAACGTAATTTCAAGTCGTGCTATATTGAAAATATAACTGCGAAGCTGTATACATTGTACATAGTGTATATATTACTCTAGTTATGTGACATGGTCATATTTGTATGATCGTAGTATTAGGGAATTAGACTACGAAGTATAACGTTTATCTTTTGGACTTTGTAGATATGACATCGACATGACATGTGTATATTGTTTTGATTATGTGAATAGGTTATGGTGAAGATTTGATCCTAGAAAATAATGTTTTATATTTGTTTAAAGGAAGTACATTCATGAACTTGTTTTATGAATCTAAAGGAAATCGCTAGGCTTATTGGTACGGCTATTCATTACATATCTTTGGATTACCAATATGTATGAGATGGTAGAACCAATCGTAACTTTGTTATGTATCTTGGTATAACTAATCACAATGCATGACTAGTTAAGTCCGAACCTATTATCAAGTATCACACTTTGATAGTCATATTGTCTAGATCTCGTATCCATAAACAATCACACAAAGTGTGAATACCAATTTGTTGCATTGTCTCGACTTTGTCCATAGATGATCACTTTTGGTAAGAGGACTTATAGGTGGATAAATAAAAGATTGTGGTGTATTTGGGTACCCTCGTCTTTTCAATACTCCCGAAGAGCAGTTTATAAATATTAGTCACCTCACAATAACCTAACTGATTAACAGAAGAAGTTATTGCGGAATCACAAGAGTCTGAGACGAAGAACTGTTGTGATTAGTTTTATATCTTACCTACCGGTAATAAATCTCGAGTAAATCTTAGAGAAGATAAAACTCAATATAATAGAACAAGTAACATCAGAATACGCAACTACAGATAAAATAGTTGGATCTGGATTCACGAATCCCAAATGAAGTCATCAAGTCGTTAACCTAATAATGGTTTTGGAAAACCTAGGTTAAAGGAGAATCGACTCTAGTTTGAAACTAGGACACGGGAAAGTGTCGGGATTAGGTTTTGCAGTTGCTAGAGTTCTCCCTTATATAGCCTTTCAAATCAGATTTGCTTACAATCAAAGCTAAGATAGCTTAGTAACAAAGCATTCAATATTCACCGTTAGATGAACTCCTGATTTAAGATTCAAGCTAAGTCTTCTTAGAAATTAAGCAATTAATCTCCACCGTTAGATGGTCTTAGCTTGTTACGCACAAACGAAATATACTTATATTTAGAATATGGGTAATCGTACCTAAGCGTGTATATTGGGTTGACTCAATAACAATTAACCGAAGTTAGCCATATGGACACTTTTGTCTTAACCATATTCATCTAACACTTCTAGATCAAATATGATGATCAATCAATCATGATAGGTAATATAATGAATCTAATTATTGTGTTTCAAATAGAGTTGTTCAATTGTTCAGTATCTCATAGAAATATTCATGTACAAATTGAAACGAAATCGGATTGATTCGTAATCGTACAAAGTACTTATACAAGAATCAATTCATGAACATTAAGCCACGGTTTGCAAAGTTAATTTGCATTCATTAAATCATAAATGTTTTAGTTCATGAGTATGAGTATCATCCATAACCGATTTTAGAACTTAACCACTGTGTTCGCAAACTGGGTACGCGAACAGCAGCTCCGTACCTTGGCCTTGACAAGTCGTTTGCAAACCCGGTTTGCGAACAACCGTTCTGGACCCAACTCAGGTAAACCCGTTTACGTACTAGGTACGCAAACAAAAGTTACGGACCTTCTCAGGTAAATCCGTTCGCATACTAGGTACGCAAACAAAATTTCCGGACCTGAATCATCACAATACAGTTCGCATACTGGATATGCATACCGTGTTGTAACCAAACATGGGTAATCATTCTAAACTCCCATTTCAATCATTGAAACATCCTTAGAAGACGACAATGGTAATCTCATACATACCATTATCTTCAAGTAATTTTCAAGTGATCGAATGATCAATACGAAACTTCCCAAGCTAACATCAAATGACTGTCTCACACAAATCTTATAAGATGTTCAAGGTAATTTTCACATGATCATCTTTTGACTTAATATTTAGTTTCCAACAAATAAATTGTCTCCAACTAAACTCGTCAAGAATAAACATAGCTAAATTAAAAAACTTCCAACACATATTTCGATAAATAGATAAGCGAGATAAACTCAGCTCGAAATATCAAATGTGTGTAATGTAAAAGTCTATATAGCTATACGACTTAGTCTCATTAGAAGACAGAATAGAATAGACTTCTGAGTGATAGATAAGTTTTAGTCTCCACATACCTTTTGTTGATGAAGTTCCTCCAAGCTCCTTAGTAGATCTTCTTCTTCAATTGGTAAACGCCATGAAGTCTAAAGATCAACTACACATTCTATCATAATCTGAGACATAGCTATAAGTAGACAAAAAATAAAGTATATAGTTTTGATCAACTAAACTTGACAAACAAGCTTGAGATAACAACGCTTGCGAGTTCGAATGAGCAGTGCTCTAACATTTTGTACATCTAACATTGACAACAAGCTTGAGATAACAAAACTTGTAAGTTCGACGGAGTAGTGCTCTAACAGATTATTCTATTATTGAGTGTCAAATCTGGAAGAAAAAAAATGACATTTTACAAGCAAGTGTTTTTTTCGCGATGCACCACCTCATACTTCTCCTGCTATGAATTCTTATCAAATTGCAAATTATGCATCCGTTCAACATATGGAACGGGTTTTTAGTGGTTTTCAGATTGATGCAGCAGACATGTGTGATGATCTTTCTGGTGTTGCTAGTTCTTCAGCTTGGTTTTCTGCTCAAGGGGTGTCCATTTGTGTTTGAGTTATCACTCTTTTAGGTAACTCATTCAATTTGCAAATTTTGAGTATCTTAATACCTTCACTTTTTCTTTTCAATACCTTTCAACATACCTAATATCTATACATACTCTATGACTAGGAAAGGGTACCAAATACATACCAACTTTTTTGTTTGGTAACCTGTATGGATAAAAACTAATACAATCACAAGCAGATCAAAGCGGAGACCCTTGTAAAAGATTTTATACAAAAATTTTCTATTTCTTCTACACAATCAATATGTATAGACCAAAGAGTCTGTGAACCTCATTGTGTAGAAGAGTTCTTGGACGATCTCAAAATCAATAACCAATACCAATCTAGTTATATCTGATTTAAGAGGTTCCAAATTCTAACAAGTACGACACTTGTAATCCATCTTTCAAGATATGAATTCAACAAGAATGAGTCTTATTTTTTTATCTCAAATACTAAGTATTTAAATTATTTAGATTGATTCACGTACTACTTTTGTTAATCCTATTATAATGATATAAACAATATAATGCAGAAAAGGAAAAACACAAGACACCAGAAATTTTGTTAACGAGGAAAACCCTACCTGCGGAAAAACTGTGGGACCTCGTCCAGCTTTGAACACCACATTATATTAAACCTCTGCAGACATTAACATATTATCATACTTCAGACTGGAATGTTGTTGGGACCGAATATAACCCTCAAAGCAATTCAACTGCAGTCGTGTTCCTTGTCCCTCTTGAACCTCGCAAGATTCTGTGCCATTGATTTTCTTATCCATCCTTCTTTTACAGCCTAAGAGTTGCTTCAACCTTAGTGAAGACTTCTGATATTGATTTGCCTCTAACAAACAAGCCTATTTGATTTTTATTTTGATATATTTCAATATAGTTTTGGAAATCTGTTTGCAGTAGCCAAAATCCAGCAAACCTAACGAATTTGGAACACTTACATTCAGTTAGCTGAGAATTCCGGATTACTAACCACCCCTCAAGAACAATACAAACAAATCAAAGAAAAGTTTAGATATCTATCTTGAGGAACAACAAAGTCTGAGATGAACAGAACTTTATGATTTATATATCTCGTTCCTGATCCATGATTACGAAAACCTCAAAAATCGACAGAACAAACTCCGAATTCAAGAACTATTAGGTAAAAGATAGCCTGCCCAGGGTACACAAATCCTTAAGTGAAGTCTTCAAAGTCGTAACTTTATTATGTTTCTCAGGAAAAACCCAGGGTTTAGAGGACGAATCTAGCCTCGCAACTAGGACATAAGAGTGTCATGGATTAAAAAAATCATGTTGCAAGATTCTCTCTATTTATAAATTTTCAAGGCTCCGGGTAGCTTTGAATTCAAGCGAGGATTATTTGGAATTCAAGTAAACATTTTATCAGTTTAGATAAAATTCTTATTAGGAATTCATGTAAGCATGTGAGAAGTCTGACTTGAAATTTCATAGAAGAATATGCATTATGGTCCAAAGTTATAAAACCGTGCACAATGATGGTTCATGGTGGCTAAGTAGCATTTAAACGTACAAGCATATAGTGGTGTTCAATAACACTCAATACTAACCAATGATCCATAAACACAAGGTGATTTAATGAATAAAGTTTTGTCTATGAGAGTCTTATCAAAGTCGAACATACATGTCGAATAGTTTGTGACCTTTTGATAGTACTGAACTGGGTAAGTTTGCGAACCGGGGTTGCAAACATCTGTCAGTTTACGAAACATAACCAAAGGGTTCGCAAATCGGGTTTGCAAACCTTGGTAGTTCGTGACCTACAGAAACAAGGGGTTTCCAAATCTTGGCATTTTATGAAGTCAGTAGATAGTGGTTTGGAAACCGGTTTTGCAGACCTATCTAATTCAAGAACTCAGTAGTAAAGGGTACGCAAACCGGGTTTGCAAATCTCTACAGTTTTTGGAATTCAGACTGACGACCAAAAAAAATGTGTGTCTTTTGACAATTAGTTCATAGCTCTAATAATTTATTTGAAGCTAAACTAATAGCCATAGACAATATGCATTGTTTTTTTGGAAATTTCCAAATGATCAAGTTGAAACAAAAATAGTTTGTGAACATTAGATTGTTTTAACTAAGATTATTAAGGATCTATGAACATCCGTTGCTTGAATCATATTTCGAGAATTTAACCAAGACAAGCTTGAACTCAAAATTTATTCTTTGCCATATTAAATCTACTAAAATCATACGACGTGGTCTCATAAGATAGAATGGTAAATGACATGAGTAAATAGGATAGATCAGTCTTCACATACCTCTTTCTTGATGAAGTTCTCGCAAATGTCTTTGTTTGTTCTTCAGTTTTCAATCTTATAGGGTTATTCAGTGATGTATGATACTCAACTACCATACTCTAATCCTAGTCCAGGACTTGACTTTAGTAGACTAGAAATCAAGACATAGTTTTGCACATTTAACATTGACAACAAGCTTGAGATAGCAAAACTTGCGAGTTCGACCGAGCGATGCTTCAACCATCTCCCACTTTGTCAATTTTAGTGACAGAACTATAAATACACATATATTCAATAAAATAAACCTTTCATATCAGATATCCATCATGCTTGATTGATTGAATCTCCAACATCTGCTTGAATTTTTCCTTCTCTTATACTGAGTTAGTCCAGCAAACCTCACGAATCCGGATCACTTACACTGAGTTAGATGATAAGCCTGGACTATTAACCACCTCTCAATAAAAATTTAAATAAATCAAAAAAGAGTTTAGATATTTATCTTGAAGAATGAAAAAGTATGAGACGAAGAGAACTTTGTGATTTCTGTCTATCTCGTTCTTGATCCAAGATTACGAAAACCTCAAAGATCAACAAAATCTTAATTAAAAAACTATCGGGTAAAAGATAGTATGGCGGGTCTTCACGAGGCCCTAAGTGAAGTCTTCGGAGTCGTAACCTAATTATGTTTCTCAGATAAAACCTAGGTTTTAGAGGACGTCTATAGCTTAGCAAGTAGGATACAATAGTGCTAGAAATTAAGAAATTTTGTTTCCAGAGTCTCTCTATTTATAGATTTTCAAGGCCCCAGGTAGCTTTGAATTCAAGCTAGGGTTGTTTGGAATTCAAGCAAACACTTTCTCAGTTTAGATGAAATTTTCATTATGAATTCATTTAAGCACTAGGTATCACCGGGGCCTTACGGCCCTGGCTCAACCTGTGATTAGTATCACGCATCACAGAGTCTTAGGTATATAACTCGGGGTCTAACTTGTTAGGCTCAATAAATATATTTAAAAAATATCATTATTATGCTTTGGTAATATGTGTCACTGTTGATTGTTTCTTAAAAAAAATCTTGATTCCAAAATAATTGAAATGACCATTGATTAAACGTGAACATCCTCCTATTAGAAGTATCCGCACAACCCTGCTTACGTGGATGATGCAGGATTTTTATTAACAAATTTCCTTTATTTTTCTTTCTTTTACTTTGCACATTAGTTGTTTGTTAGTTTATTAAAATTTAGAACCTACCAATATTTTCAATGACCGATATGCTTTAGTATTTACTAAAAAAAAGTTGTTGCACAAAGTGCACCACAATGAAATTAATATGATATCCCAACCCTTTGGAGCATCTGGGTGAATATCTTCCAAGGTTCTTGATGATTCTGCCCAAAAAGAAAGGAAGAAAATTAACATAAGCTTATAAGATTTAAATCACAATTTCCAAATTCTCTACGGTGCTTACTAATAAGCGAAATTTAGTATATGTCAGGAGACGGAATCTCCCATTCCATTCCACTATTTAAGCTGTTGGCCCAAGTATAGGCCACTTGGAGATTGCTGGTTTGCATATCTTCTAGTTGTAACTGGTAGTTAGAAGTGTATTTAGTTCAACTACCCCCATATATGGATTCTTATCTATTCTAGTTTCGTGCCTTCCAGACATTTTCGAATTATGAGAGAACATAAGTCCGGACATTACCTCGGTGAAAATGTTCGAGAAAAATCTTCTCCCGAAAATCTAACCCACATCTAAAGCCATCATGAAAACAAATTGGATCCATTAATATCTATAAAATAGATGTGGCATCCACAATGAAAAATAATTAAATGAAAAATCAAAGAGAGTTATTCTAGAAATACAACTTAGACACTCAAATAAAAATAAAGAATTAAATCTTTCAGTCTATCAAAGAATGCTCTGGAGACTTGAAGCACCCGCGATCACACCACGCCATAGTCTCA
This sequence comes from Papaver atlanticum, assembly GCA_023531105.1. Classification (NCBI taxonomy): domain Eukaryota; kingdom Viridiplantae; phylum Streptophyta; class Magnoliopsida; order Ranunculales; family Papaveraceae; genus Papaver; species Papaver atlanticum. The sequence goes on from JAJJMB010012509.1 coordinate 1,268,248, forward strand.
AGAATAACATAGTTCTTGGGTTCCCACTCTCCGAATCAGGTTCGACAAATCTCTCCACTGCAACGACTTTGAGCAGTACACAACCGGGCAAAATTTGCTACATTTGAATGGTCATCCAAAACAAATTCAGCTAATTCCATGAACATCACCGTGAACCTGGATGCAGATAATCACGCATAGCTGGGTAGATTGGCTTTAGGCAACCATTTGTGCATAGCAAGTTCCAGGACCAACTCTTAGAAATACGCTCATGATCTTGACAGATTTTGCAAATGACTGTTTTCCCTTTCTTAAATTAGTTAATATTTTGCTGGAATTTTCCTTCACCTTCCCAATGCAGACGTAATACCAACTACATAGAAGATAGCTTGTGTACCTTGCCAAACAAAAAAATAAACTAAAAGACTGATAAATGAACTAATCACATAAACAATTCATATACTCTGAAATGATGCCAAAATAAACAAATAAATAAAATGCAGTTCCATGAAACTAAACCATGCCTAGATCCAAGTAATGCACTGGCATCACACACCACGCTGGAGTTTTTGGGATCACAGAATTTATTGGTTCTCTTTCTCTGAAGTGCAGAATTTCGTCAATTACCCGAACATCTAACAACATTCATCATTACCCGAACTAAGTAACCACTATTTTTGTCAACCAACTAATAAACTTCCATTGACGATGGCTAAGAGCCACATAAATCAAAGTTTATTATAAGACTAACCCTATCTAGATGAGTATCCCGGGATGCAGTTCACTTCGATGAGTATGCCGAGGAACCTCTCTTTTTTCCAATTGTTTGCAAGATCTGAATCTCCGTGATGCCTAGATTTTAATCACGAATAAATGGAAGATTCATACATATCCACATGTCCTAAAGCCCATAACCTGTGATCCACTGGTGATGGGTTAGAAGACATATGGATTGGCATACTCTAGCATTAGCTTGTGATGTTGACTAATTTTACCAGCTTAGGTTAATCCATTGGAAACCCTGACATCAACCCATCTAAAAAGGAAGACAAACTTGCAAGGGTAAACATAATACTGATCAAAACATTGATACAACAAAGCACCTACAAAACAGAACCAAGAAATTATATTAACCGCTTAGTATTAGTCAGGAATTATATAAGAAAAAAATACCTGATAATAAGTGCATGTAATAAGATTCTCAGACATATACATAAAATTACTTTCGCTTTCTCTTATTTTGCAAGTGCAGAACACCAATTGACATGCTAAAGTATAACAAAGCTCACGACAGGTGAAATGAAACAGTAAAGGAGCTATAAATTTTAGTTGTGGAAACCAAAGTAAGAGCACGAAACCAATTAATATAAAATAAGCACCTGCCAAGCAAAACCAAAAAATCACATCGAATAACCGGTAGAAGGAAGACGCAATTTGATAACCAACAAAAATTTGAAACACATGTCTCAACTCAACTACATTGAAGAAATGCTGAATAACATAACTAATGTGCTAAGCTTTAAATATATAAATTATGTAACCTCTTACCCACCCCCAGCATTTCCTTCACCAATGTTTTTCCTCTCGACTTGGGACACGCTATAACAACAATATAGACTTTCCCAAATGTTGCAATAGGTCATGATATAATTCCTTGATTAAAAAATAATATGAACTCTACATGAACTCCTCTTACTCAGCCACCATGAGCAATCATGGAATGATGTAACACTGGAGATTCCAATGCAGCGGCAATCCAAATATTAACAAAAGTTTTCTCTAGTTTTCTCTAATATAATATCAAACTTGAATTTTATAATTGTTGTGCTTACCTTGTGCTCTATCTCCTCGGTAATCTGACTCCGCCTCTTACCAAATCTGATGGAGCTTCTGCTAGTCCAGTTATTGCTGGCACAACTTCCTTTGTCACTTTTACATACTTGTCATGTACAGACTTTCAGTTCTCTATTTATTATCACTTAATCACTTTATTTTAGCTGCCACTGAACGTTTGTGATCTGGAAGGCTGCAGGGGACATGAGGGATGAAAAATGCCTTGCACTTTCACATCTACTTGAATATGCATTTTAGCTTGTCATAAATGGACCTATTAATATTGTAAAAGAAATTAAGGGGAAAAATGCTGCTCTTAAACCTTAACCTGGTGGGATAAGCAAATCAGTATCTTCAATTCATTACATAGACAAACCTCGAAGCCCGTCCTTCTGATTCCATAGATTAAATGTGTGTACAAATCCTTAAGGAAATTCTTGTCTACAGTACCACATGGAAAAGAAGGAAAAAAATCTGCACAGGGTCTATCAGCCTCAAAAGTGGCCTAGAGTGGTATGAACTACTGTTAGTATAACTCATCTGTAATAGGCTGAAGCTCAATTAAATTAAAAGCAAAGAAGAGCATCCTGAATAGCTTAGACAGTCTCCATCTTTGATGTTATGAATCAAGTTCCGTTACTGATGCTGTGAAGTAACTTAGAAATCTTACCGACGGACCTCCATCACAAAATTCAAGAACACCTCATCCTATCAAGTTCCCCTGAAACAAACCGAATAACTTAAATTTGTCTCAATGTACGCCCATATCATACTACAAAAAATTGAATGTATAAAGTGAAGCAGGAAATAAATTAATTGAATTGTCAAACAGTTGAAATTTTGAGAATAGCATATATCCAATTTGGGTAATGCTGCAACGCCAGGATGAAGAACAATGCTACCTTATATCTCACTTACATGATTTCTTTAGCGATTAATTTTTCAGACATTAAGCTCCTAACTATTCCACATCTACCTGATTAACTTTATTTACCTGTGAAAGCCCAATAATGTAGTAAACATCCTTGAGACGTTTCATATTCTTAACCTGTATGTCAAAAAATTATTATTATTGTTTCAAATAATTTAGGGAAGTTTCCATTACTGGTGCTGTTAATCAAAACTTCTACGTAATTCGTCGGTATTTCTCATATTTTTTATGCTGCAAATGAATGGCAGCAGTTGGTCTGTATTTGTATATTATTGATTGATGTTATAAAAGAACACATAAAGACGCGTATACTGTCAATGGAAGGTTTCTTATGTAAGTTCAAAATTAACTTAAGGAGAAAGAGGAAAAACTCACCTCAGATATATTGTTGCCATTATCAGTAGCTGATTGGTATAACAGGAGTTTAGACTCTGGATTCAACTTACTGATAAACTTCAATGGAGATGGCCATACCAAAGGCTCTGCCAACGAAGGGGTTCAGCAATGATGCACTTGCTCCATGCTTCTACTTTAATGTTATGGCATATGGAATGCTCCTGCAAATTTCACCGATGAATCCATAATAGACAAACGGAGTTGGGTTGTTTTCTTGAATAAGTTTTGGATTAGCCTCAAAAACATACCCACAGTGATAACAGAATACAACCATGAACGATCATACAAAACAACTTACAGATATCTCTGCGGTATTTTCACAGTCCCTATTATTCACGATCTACTGATTAGGTCTTCCTTGAAACTCAAAACTCTATAGGGTTGTATATAAAGAACAATGCAAAAAAATTGAGTACCACTTGATATAGAGGTGTAAAGTGGGTTGACACAGCATGGTATATATAAGCATAAAGAATATCTGGTATAAGTACCAAACATACATCATACACTACAAATAAATTAGGAGAAAAGGTGAAGTTACTCATCTGGCACAGGCAAGCTTCCCCAGGAGTTCACCTCGGCTAATCAATCTGCAACTGATTGCGTACCACCAACAGTAACTGTGTTAATCCTTTCATAGGCTAATCAATCCTGGACTAAAATTTAAGCTTTACAATCCTACTTAGGAGAAAAGTAAATTAAGTTCAGTTGGCAATTGCAGGCGCAATGCAGACTCAGTCAATGCTCCTGGAGTAAGGCTTGAGGTGAATGTACAGGGTATATTGAAATTATCTTCTGCAAGAGATTAACGGTTGTGAATCAATTAAAACATGTACAAACCAAATTCTAAAAACCTACCATGAAAATACTCGCCACACATAAACATACCTGCACACTCCTTTGTATCTCCAGCTACATGACATATGCAATGTTTGATTCTCTCACTTACTAAATCCTGATAGTTCCAAAAGATATAATTCAAACGGAAATATTCAACAATAATCATTCTCCAAATCAATGATATATGTATATATAGTTTGAGACCTTATGAAATACTCCAAAGTGTCAATTAGCTGCAAATAGAAGAGATTGTTAGGAAGCAACACTGGTATATGAGTCTTAATTCTTACCTATTTGTACATTAAGTTTATGTTGGTCTAAGCCATGCATTAGGATTTATGCAGTTCTTACCTACTTGTACATTAAGTTTATGTTGGTCTAAGCCATGCATTAGGATTTATGCAGAACTGAGTATTCATGCCTTAGGCTTTAAGAAGAAATGAATACCCCAATTAAAAAGTTTATAATAATTTTATGCTCCTCCAAGTGGTGTATTAGGCTTTCAGAGAACTGAATCACCACATCTGAACCGTAAGAAAACTTTACCGTGAATAGAGGGAGATACAGAGTACTTAGGTACGCCGGTCATCTAGGATGAACTTCTGAAAATTTTCAGAGTTCTCTGCTCATGTTGAAAACTCTATGGGTACACCTCCATCAAGTGAATTGCAATTGCATGGTAACTTGCACCAGTCTGGAGAGCATTGGAAACGAAAGAGCTTAATTCCAACAGAAACGAATAAAATACCATGGCATTCCCAAACTGCAATACAATAATGTCACCACACCACCCAAAATAAACAACTGGAATTGCGTCAAATGAGATTAATTGGCTAGCCAGAAGGGAAGGGACCTGAATATGATTGGGGAAATATGCACATTTCCCAGGCCTTCCTCAATCATAGAAACATTGATAAAAGTGTAGCAGTAGTGCTGGGAATAGACGGACCTCAGGTAAGATGTGGAAGATATGGTGCGTATTTTACATACATGATCACCAACCTATAAAAGTGTCAGTACGAACGAAACCTTGAAGAAAACATTTTCAAGCACGTGAAACATGATCAAGTTTAGATCTTATTCAAGATATAAAATTTTCATAGCAAAATACACACACATAAAACGACTAACTTGAGAGCAAGCTGAGTGTGTTGAAGACGGTACTTAAACACAATTACATGTTTGTCCAAGTGAACCGTTAATGTCCGCCCAAGAACTTTAGTGACATGCAACATTCTAGTCAATATGTCTACCAGGAATTTGATGGTTATAAATGAATATAACGATAAACTAATGCAACATAAAATAAGCGATATCACTAAAATCATCAAAAATTATGTGATAGTACCAAAAATCATCAAGATTGTACCTCGAATATTCTAAACACATACTCTCAGCAGCAAGCCAACCACTATAGTCACATTGGCAATCAAAATAGACTTTAATTAATCATCTGGATCAAAGAGAACACGCAATTCTCTTACCAAAGTAACAATTGTATTAGAAGTTGCCAGTTCATGCTATAGCTAGATAATTACATAAATTTGAACCATCAAAGAGTTGATATGAGTAGAGAAAATCACTCACCTTCTTTTCAACTCCGATTCACCATCATCAGCATCATCCCCAAGTGATGTATATGCTTCCATGTGTTGTCATATGATATCTTCCTCTTTTTCATGGCTTGCAAGTTGCAAGTGGATGAGAGCTCTGGAGTACTTACAGAATCAAGAATACATAAATGTTTCCCTTGAGAAAGTGATAAGCGATCATCATCTTAGTGGCATCAAATGCAGATGACGATCTCTCTACAATGGTGGACCCAGTACTGGTTTGTGCTTCAAATCGAAGCTAGTTCTGTACCAACACAGAAAATTGTAAGCCAATTTAAATTATATACTTTATGCATATAATATATCTTGGAGAGATTGCCGATTATAGTATCCAGGCTACAATCCTTTGATCAGAAAGGAACAATTCTTTGCCCTTTTATACTGAGAAAACTTTGGGGACATGAAAAATACAATTGATTATCATTGGTGTAGTACTTAAAATACATCTTTTCCAAACTAAAATTTGGAATCACATTCATAACAGAGAAGCGTTAAAGAAGCGCAGGAAAAAAAAATAAAAAAAATCCAAGGCTTTAACGATTGGAATCACCTTCAAAAACGCAGGGAACACGACTCTCGAAAATATTTCACGACGACTCTCGAAAATATTTCACGCACATTGGTGGATGGATCTCTTGAGAATTAACCCTAATAAAAACTGGAGCTACAATCTCAAATTACCCACACACAAAAAAACATCGAAAGCAAAAGAGATAGAGGGAACCAAATTCATACCTGGTTAAATTCTCGTTTTTATTCCTGTTAACAAATCAATAAAATACGATGAGAGAGAAAGAGATCGAAAGAAAACAGGGAAAGCAATAAGATGTTATGAACGGAACCAACGATTAAGCATGATCAAGGAACCCATAATAATTTTTCCCTTTTCTTGTTGTTTGGAATTTTCCTCTTGTAATATATAGATAACATAAAACGTATCCGTAGCATCCCGACCTTGTGGTCGGGTCCCCTTTGAATGTCGTCCGTCTGATAGCCCTGGCTATCACGGAGACAAACCTCATACATTTTCATAACAATGATGTGAGAAGTCTTCTTGAAATTACACCGAAGAATATGCATTATGGTCCAGGGTTCTAAAACCTTCCACAATGATGGTTCATAGCGGCCAAGTAATTTGAACTTACAAGCATATAGTGGTGTTTAATAACACTCAAAACTAATCAATGATCTATAAACACAAAGTGTTTTAGTGAATAAAGTTATCTTATAAGTGTCTCCGAGAGTCTTAGCAAAGTTGAACATACATGTAGAATAGTTCGTGACCTTTTGCTAACACTGAATGGATAGGTTTGCAAACCTCTGCTAGTTCACGAAATAGAACCAAAGGGTTCGTAAACCTTGGCAATTCGTAAGCGATAGACCCAAAGGGTTTGCAAACCTTGGCATTTTGTGACTGACTGACCCAAGGAGTTTACAAACTGGGTTTGCAAATCTTGGCAGTTCACTAAGTCAGCAGATAGTGTTTTGCAAACCGGGTTTGCGAAGATATCTTGTTAGAACATTGCTCAGTTGAACCTACCAATCGTTGGTATGTCAAGGTTGGTTGTCATATTTTAGTATCAAAACTCATAAGTCGCTTGATTAGATTACTAGAGTCAACTTCGTTAGGTTAATTATACTAGGAATTCTGGATATGTTGAGACATACAAATATTACTCTGAAGACCTGAAGATTCCGAAGACGTATCGACAATGACGATAACATCATACTTCCACTTGAGGTTAGTAATACATGAATTGACTTGTTTCCGTTTCTATATCGCTAGCTTTCAAGTCGTTTCTAATTGAAAACATAACATGAGAAGTTATATATGTGAAACTATAGTACACTGGACTTGATCATCATATTGTGATCAAAGTTTCAAGGAACAATATATCAATAGTGATAAGTGTTTTATATTGGTAAATTGATTTACGAAGTAAAATGCTTATTTTTTGGACTTCGTAATTGCGACATCGACATAATCTTTGTAACTCGTTACTAAATTGTGTAGTGAATATAGGATTGATTTCATAGCTAGAACACTATGTTTAATTACATAAGTTTAAGGAAGTAGACATATGAACTTGTTTCATAGTCTAAGACATCAAAAGGATTAATGGTCTCATTTTTCATTGAAGATCTTAAGTATGGACCGATCCTAACCTATATAGGGAATGAAGGTACAGCCGATCCTAAATTATGTTGGAAGTCAAGGTAGAATCGATCCCTATCGATATTAGGAGTCAAGGTATAACCTATCCTAACTTGCTTTAGGTATCATGGTAGAATTGGTCCTAATAGGTAAAACCGATTTCTATAAGTCACATACACTTTAGGGTTTGTGTTATTTGGAAATTGGGTTCGCAAAATATGAAAGTTCAAGATGTCGACATAGTGAGTAATTTGAACATGTGCTGAGATGTTATTTCTTAAGTGTTCAAAGTTATTCCTTGATACTCAAGGTGAGATCCCAAACCGAAAATAGTAGAGAATCTTTTTGAGATTTTCAAAGTTAATATGCTGTGTTTTACCAGCAAACAAAACATATCTCTGGAAATATATATTAGTTAATTGCTAGCTAATATTGAGTTGTCCATTGAGATTTTTGTTATATAGTTGGATATTGGTTGGAATTCATAAAATCGAATTTAGGTGCTTTATTGCATATCTTTTGAATATCTTCGGTTATGGAAATTCCTTGGTGTCTAAACTACCTTGGTATATAAATAGTGAAGTTTGTTTTTCCTACAAACTTATCCTGTGCCAGACAAACTTCATCTTTGTTGTTTCCGGTGTATTCGACTAATAGTATTCTCGTAATACTATCTTGGAGAGGAAAGTAACCTAATTAAGCGAAATCTCTTACGTCCTCTCGTTTAAAGACTTCTTTGGGATCAAGAAGCGTCTACTAGTATCGTTGGTGGGAAACTAGAATTGTATTGTTATTTTAGTTTTCGAAAACTGATTTGATTAATTGACGGTAGTTATCTCTTGATTTGCACATAGTTTGATTATTCTTGAGAGCCTTCTCTTCTGATATAAGGTCACTCAAACTAGATCAAGAGTTTAACATTGACTTGTGATCATCCATTGTTAATAGACTCTGTTATGTGCGTGAACGATCATAAGTCAGGAATCAAGTTTGTTATTATGTAGGTACAGAAGACTATTGAAGATTGAAGACAAGAAGATTTTTCTTATTGGTTTTGTATCTTCGTGATTTGCTTTGTGCACAAACTTGATCGGCTATGATTTGACTAAATCTGGTTTATCTTTGAAAGACTAATTATTGACTAGTAGTATTTAGATCGACAAGCTATCATTTGATTGTACTCTTCAGTATCTGAATCTGGTAGTTCTGTTTGACTTGATCTGGTTAACTAGTTTAATCCAGATCTTGGAAGATCCAAAACCCGAAAAAGGAGTTTAATCTATTTTAAACAGAAAAGCCTTTGTCACACTCAACAAACACATATCTGATTAACTTCTTGAGATACAAGAGTGGTTACCAAATAGTCATTTACAATTTGGAAGACGATCTAAAAGGTTGAATACTTAAAGTCTTCAGAGAGACTGAAGCAACTTAAGATAGTGGACTTTATCTTAGAATTCACGTGTGTTTTCCAGATTGGTTGTAGATGCAGGGATACTGGGGAAACTAGGTAACTAGGGGTAGTTTAATTGGTCTCAACTATATGAAGTTGGTACTGTTTTTGTATAGCGGTTTAATTCTGAGAGTATTCAAAAATGGACTAGGTCTTTTTCTGCATTTGTAATTTCCTCGTTAACAAAATATTGATGTGTCATTTACTTTACTTCTGAATTACAATTGTTTAGTTATAATAAAGTAAATTACATTGTACGTTAATCCAAAGAACTTGATATTGATCCAATACTTTATTGGTCTTGTACCATAACTATTATCAAGTGATTACCTTGTTGTTGTATTGTCTCAACTTTGTCCATAGACGATCACACAAGGTATCGAACTTATAGGTTTATATCAAAAATATTGTGGTGTACTTGGTACCCTCGTCATTTCATATCTAATTCCCGAACTCAGTATTAAAGGGTACGCAAAGCGGGTTTACAAACCTCTACATTTTTTTGAATTCAGACTGACTTTTGGTTACACAAACAAGTGTATACCTTGTGCCAATTACTTCGTATCTCTCATAATTGATTTGAAACTTTCTCTAGCCATAGACAGTATATATGCACTGTTTCTCGGGCAATTTCCAAATGATCAACTTGAAACAAAAATAGTTTGTGAACAATAAATCATTCTAACAAGATTTCGAAGGATCAGTGAACATCCATTGGTTGAATCATATTTCGAGAGTTTAACCAAGAGAAACTTAAAATCGAAATTTCTTCTATGCACTATTAAATCTACTAAAATCATACAACGTAGTCTCATAAGATAAAACGGTAAATACCATGAGTAAATATGACAGGTCAGTCTTAGCATACCTCTTTGTTAACGAGTTCTCACAACTATCTTTGTTTGTTCTCCAATCTTCAATCTCTGAGGGTTATTCAGTGATGTCTGATACTCAACTACTATACTCTAATCCCAGTACGAGACGTGACTTTAGTAGACTATAAATCAATATATAGTTTTGTACATCTAACATTGACAACAAGCTTGAGATCACGAAACTTGCAAGTTCGGCCGACTAACGCTCTAGTTCTAAATCTTTCTTGACAACTAGTTTCTTAAAACCCTTCCAATTCAATACCTCAGTATGTAATTGGTATTTAAAAAAAATCAGTAACCAATTTTTTATCAAAATAGAATTTAATCTTTCAACCACCAAAAAACACCAATATCAACAAGTTAAGTCTCTTAACTAACAGAGAACACATAAAAATAAGATGAATTCCTTTTTTTTAACTAACAAAGAACACATAAAAACAAGTTGAGCCTCTTACCCAACAGTGAACACCAAAATCATGTTTTCTTTTATTATCCAAATTGGTCTTTGCTGGAGTTACTACTACTAATGTTATTGTTATTACTCTTTATGCTGCTCATCATTAGCTAAGTTTAACTTGTCCACAATATGTTTCTATATGATTATAAGTTCTTTTTCTGGTGGTGCTGCTACTACTGCTATGAAGTTTTACTTATCATTCTACTGCTTCTGTTACCTGAATTTTGTTGTCATAATTTGTTTATCAAATTCAGCTACTTCTTTTGCTTCTGACAAATTTAAGTTCTACTGAATTTGATGGCCTACTTTGTTATGGATATTTTACTTTTGGGATTGTTGCTGCAGTTGAATATGTCTAGCACATCTGAAGCTATTTCTAGTTCCTTCTGTTTAAGAAAGGCCACTTCAGCTGATGTTATTATTGTTACCGTCTCTGGTGTTGCCGATATTTCTGATTGTTGTGGCTTACTTTGGTTTTATTTTGTTTACTATTGTGTCCTTTCTTTAGTCAAACTTTTACAGTGTTTTCTTATAAGATTTGAGAGGGGGATGTATTAGGAATATAGGTCAAGTCAAGTCTTGTTGACTTGACTTGACTTTATTAAGTCTGTCAACATGTGTTTGTTATAAATACACCTTTCATGTATCTGTAATGAACATTCAAGAATAATCTTTGTAAGAACATTAATTAATATCATTTTAAGTCTTCCAAAAATCTTCTCAGTGGGAAGTCTTTCAATAATCTTCTCAATGGGAACTCCAGTTTCTACCAAATTATCACTCTGTTAGTCTCACTATATATCAGACTTTATTCCGGATTTTTATTTTTGATATCTGATTGAAAATATATTGGTTGGATATTCAACTTCCACTAAAAGGGAAACTCGGTTTTCAGCCCTATACAACCAAGCACCACAGTGGTTGTCTCCGGAAGAACCTAATGGTCATTTTTGGCCTACCATCTCCAAGACTTACCTTAAGCTTCTTCAACGACAATAGTACTCAATTTCTCATGTTTTTACTTTCTTTATTACATTACGAAGACGTATCAAGCCAAGATCTGTTGCTCAAACTAAATTATATCAACGTTATTGAAGTACCCGAATTATGTGAAATAAGAGTTGTACCAACCCTCTCTGATTTCAATATTTAAATTTTTTGGCTTCACTTAGGCTAATCATAGTGCTTGTTCTTACGGGCGAAACCGGTATATGGCATGGGAGGCAGCTGCACCCTCAGGCCTGGTCAAAAGAAAAAAATTATGAGGTTACGTGATTATTACGCAATTTGCACCCCACAAGTACTTCATATGCATTAAAAGTTACGTATTATGAAATTTCTCTTAATTTGGCGGACGAGGAGTGATTTGGAGTGATTTGGAGTAATATTTTTTTAGTTCCACTTATTGGGTAACAGATTTTTCTTTCATTATTTTAGTCAAAATTAACAAAATTGATAAAGCGAAATACCAGTACTAATGGGGATATCACACCAGAAATCCAATGATAGAATTGTTAGTTGTTGTTTTTTTTTTTTGATTGATTATAGAATTGTTAGTTTATTTTTATATAAATTGGTAGAGGATGTCGCCTTGAGTCAAAACACGCCACCCACCTTTCAATTCAAACTAACCCCCGGGAGTTAAAGGAGGAGCGTGTTCTAGCATATGCTGCTAGCACCGGGATCCCTTTAGCAATCTTGAAAATGAACTTTCTTGAAATTGTAACAGTAATTGTATAAGTAGGTAATAGATTTGAATTGTGCTTCTCCCTTGAGGCCTAAAGCAAGCAATATGCATGTTACTTACTTTTGCTTCTTCTTTTTCTTTTAGATTTTCCTTTAGACTTATGCCTTATCAACGAGTACAAGTCACTTGGTTGGATTTGGGTATGGTCCTAAATTCACCACCCCACCCCCCACCCCATAGAGTTGTCACTTCTGACGAAGTCTCCCAAACATTATGTTGCATGCATCTCTTTATTTATTTATTTTTCTTTCTTGTAAATTAACGAAGGCCTTGAAAAAGGTTATCGATCTACCTCAACATCTTCAACAACTGGCATAAGCTAAATCGAAAAAGCTTGACAAACCGTCAAAACAATCGCCAAAAAAAAAACCGTCCCAAAAGCTCTCACAAAAACAGGACCTCCTGCTATCCTCCGTGGGGCCCACCGGGACCACACTAAAAAAATCTGTGAGACAAAATTCAAATTCGGTTTTTGTGTGGTTTGCCCACACGGTCTGTCCAGAACTACTCAAGCTAAATTACATGCATGTAGCATGCATACTCGACAGTAGTAATCACCGTGGCATTGTAGCACGACTATCATGTCATTTATATTTCCATCAGCGAGGAAAAATAAAAAGTGTTATTTATATGTACAAATGGTTTTGGAGGTTTTTTCGTAACATGATTCAGTACAAAAGTATACGGGATGTTTGGTAACCATTATTTTAATGGATTATCAGCCCATAATCCATTATACAGATTATAATGGATTTTATATGTATTTTGTAACCATTATAATAATTGATTATTTTAATCATAATTCAAAAAATCCATTATTTTCCATTATTTTCAAAATCCATTATTTTGAAAATTTATTATAATCAATTATAATTTGTTTTAAATTGAATTTTTTTTTCTTATTTTCTCTAAACTATCAAGAAGTGTATGACTAAAAAAAAAATCCTAAATCATTGTTCTTTCCTCTCCTTTTTTTTAGATCATCATTCTAAGATAATCAATTATTTGTGTTTGGAAAATTTATTTAAAAAAAGATTATATCAAAATCATTTATCAATTTATGATTATCTATAATCATAAGTAAATAATCACAAATTTTACCAAATAAGGCCTATATGCTTTGCTCGTTAAATGTGACCTTTGCATGATTGATAATTTGATAGCCCGGTCGAGGGGTTATTGCATGACTTGATAGTTGATAGCCAGGTCGAGGGGTTATTGCACAAATACTCCCAGTCAGGCACTTAGACTCAACCAAACTCACATGTGGAAACATGTTAAGGTATTATGTACACCAGAATATCCAAACTATGGGGACAATCTGACAATACAAGACATCCATATACCTAGCAGAACCAGCACAGTGCAATAGATCTTAGCAGTATGTTGTGTGGTTGGAACTGTCATGTGTATACCGCCACCTGCTGGTCATAGTTCTGTATCTGGTATACAAACAATTTAAAAGTAAAAAACTTTTGCAACTCACCTACCTAGGACGTTAGTTGCATTTGCCTACCAGATCTGTGCAGTAGTAACATCAAATCAACTGGGCCAGACATCAGTGCATTGACAAGCTAAAGTAAGAACGAATTTTTTTGGGGACCATGGTCTTTTGGGGAACCATGGTTCTATTTTTAGTAAGACATTTAGAAGTAAAGTGAAGACACTCCTTATCAAAATATCTATATTAATACCAAAATTACCTTTCTAATTAAGTTTGTGTAATGATTAGTTAGTGTAATCATTAGTGTAATTAAGTTAGGTTAATTAGTGATTAGTGTAAGATTAAATCAATCTTATTTTTCTTAAAATTAAGTTATTGAGAGGGAAGAAGAAGGAGAATATAAGAGTTGGAAAAACTCAATTATTTTTTTATTTTTTGAATCTGAACTTTCAAACCACCCAAGCATACTTCAAATTTAGTTTTTTTGTTGCTTGTATTGGCCAAAATTTTCTGAAAAAGAGAAATTTTATAGCTTGATTTGGGCTAAGTCAAACAAATTCGGCTACAAGATCTGAAGAACAGGTAGCCGAACTTATCTGCTAATGTAGTTCGGCTAATGTTCATGAAAACGCAGGTAGCCGAACTTAGTTTTAATGGAGTTTTTTGCTTTCAGAGAAAAGTTCGGTTAGGAGAAAAATTTTGCGACGTAACCGAACTTTTTGCGACGTAACCGAACTAAAAGTTCGGCTGAGATTTTTTTTTTTGCAACGTAACCGAACTTTTCTCTGGAAAAAAAAACCTCCATTAAAGTTGAGTTCGGCTAGTTCGACAAAGTTTTTCACATAATTCCTAGCCGAACTTCTCTCTACAACTTCCATTTTCAACTCATTTTGATGATTACTTCTCATTTTTTCAACCAAAAACGATTGACAAGTAATGGGTTTGTGAGAATATCTTTGTTAATGATTTAAATTAAGCTATACATATAGAGGTGGTGGTGGTGGTGGTGGTAGTCGGAGGTGGTAGGTGATGGTCGGTGGTGGTGGGCGACGGTGGTGGGAGGAGGTGGTGGTTATATATATATATATATATAGGTGGTTACTAGGTTGGTTTTAAATTAAATTAGGTTAAGGGTAGGTTAGTCATTTTCATACTTTAGGACACCTCTTATAACTATAGGGTGATATTCTTATCACAAATGGTCCCCCACCAAAATAAGGGTGGTGCCCAAAAAAAAACGCTTCCAAAGTAAGTGCCAGGAAAGTTAGGATAATAATTAATTACCATTATCAGTTTTTACGACCTGCCCTACAAGTTTCCTTATTTTTCTTTTGCAACATGGGTCTAATTTAATAGTAACCATAATCGACAAGATTAGAATCTAAAACCCGACAACCGTTGAGTTTGAATGCTTATTTTAGTTTTGAAATGTTCTGGACATCAAATTCATACCATCGTAATAATAATAAGTCTTGCGGTGGAAGAATTCATCTTTCTAACTCCATCTCCATGCCACCTTATCATAATTAAACATGGAAGTGTAAGTCCAGTGGCTGAAATTTTTACACCAGTGGTTTATTGAACTTCGATCGGATTGACATTTTCCAACGAATCTTATGTCATATAGATTGGCCTTGAACGTGGATTGGATTTACAGACTTACAGTTTCTCTAGAATTATATTACTGGGATGTTGGAAAAAAGCTTGGAAAAAGTGTGGATTTAGAAATTATTAATCGGATCACAAAAGAAAGCTCGTTTTCGTTTTTACCACTAAAAGAACCTGGCCAAATTGGGGTATACCCAAATTTAAATGGACCTATTGCTCTTGCTAAGGGGTGGCCAAAATTGGTGATTTTTTACTTTAATACCCTTGAACTAATTAACTTAAAATTAAACCCTAAAATTAAAAACTAAAAAACTCTTAATCTTCCCTAATCTCTCTTCTCTAATCTCTTTGCTCTTCCCCTTCATCTTCTTCCATTTCTTGCATCAACCGAAAATCTTCAACTTTGATTTTCCAAAAAAAAATGGTTGATTCTACCGGCGAAAAGAAGACTGTAAGTGATGTCTAAACTCAAACCCATCATTGTGTTGTGTGATTTGATTGTTATATGATTGTTATATTAGGTTAGAAATCGAAAATTATGATTTTTGTGGCTTTAGTCGGCAAGGTCGTAACATGCATATCTTGCCGACTTTTCATAATAGCCATGGCTACTGTAAAAAAATTCAATAGCCGGCAGGGTATTTTTCAACAGCCGGCAAGGTATTTATTTGAAGACCTTGCCGACTAACACATGATTCCACATTTTTCTCAACAGCCGGAGGGTTTTTTTTGTAGACCTTGCCGACTAATATTAGTCGTCTCCTATGTGTCAAAAAAATAAAGTCGGCATTGTTATTTAGAAAGAACCTTTCCGGCCAAAGTTAGTCGGCATGGTCTTCATTCGTCGACCTTGCCGACTTTTCATACTTTCAGAACTGAAAGTGTTGATTTCTGATCTAATTTTGAGTATTATTTCATACAACAGCTTTGCAATCCCTTTTTAGAAGTGTTTGGGGTAGTGTGCTTTCATTTCCGTTGCAAAAGATTTTCTCAAAACAATTTTTTTTTCAGCAAAAATCTTCCCAAATAAGTTCAATCAAAAACAAAATTTCATTTCATAAGTTTTAATCTACTCAATTTATCAATCTAAACTCAATTAATTAAGCTAATCAGATTTTTTAGTGTTAATTAAACAAGGGTATATTAGCCATTTAGAAAATACATGGTTAAGGGGTGGCTTCTTTTACTTCAAAATGACCTAGCTTTTGTCTCATTAGGTATACCCTAATTAATCTGGGTATACCCCAATTTGGCCAGGTAAAAGAAGGGTGTTAGATAATTACACCACAAAGGCACAACCCTTCACATACTGTGAAATATTGGTAATAGTTATATTTCAGATAAAACCAGGACAGAGAATAAACTCTGCCTTAAGTACAAAAGAATAAGTTGTATAAACAGCCAGACACAGCTGTAACAACAGCATTACAGTGTAACAGAAAACCTAACAAAAGGTCAAGTCAATTAAGTTGACTTGACTAAACTACTCTCAATACTCCCCTGCAACCTGATGCTGATGAAAAACAACAAAGTTTGAAAAAAACAGGAAAGAACTACTGTAAAGAAGTAGTAGAAGACACTTCAGAAGTAGTAGTAGTTGGAGTAGATAAAAAGGATGAAGAAGATCCTAACAACAGCAGCAACAGTCTTGAAAAGGTTGGATGACATAGTCCCTTTGTGAATAAGTCTGCTAACTGGTCTTCAGAAGGCACATGATGTAACTGAATAAAACCCTCCTCAACTAGCTCTCTGACAGAATAATATTGCAACTCTATGTGCTTTGTCCTGACATGAAAAATTGGGTTAGAAGCCAAAGAAAGAGCACTGGTATTGTCACAAAAAAGCTTTGCAGAACACTTTAAAGGAATATGTAACTCAGATAGTAAAGATGAAAGCCATTTAAGTTCAGCTGAAGCCGCGGACAAACATTTATATTCCGCCTCTGCAGATGATTTAGAAACAGTTGGCTGTTTCTTAGAAGACCAAGATATCAAACTAGAACCAAGAAAAACAGCATATCCTGATGTAGACCTCCTTGTATTAGGGCATCCTGCCCAATCTGAATCTGTATATGCTCTTAAATTCTGCAAATCACCCTTTCTCAATGTAATACTTAATCCAATTGTACCCTTCAAATATCTCAATATCCTTTTTACAAGTTGTAAATGTACATCTGTGGGTGCATGCATGAATTAAGATACATAATTAACACCAAAACAAATATATGGTCTAGTAACAGTCAAATATTGCAAACCACCTATTATAGATCTATACTCAGAAGCATTAGCTAATAAGTTACCATCATGAATTGACACTCTTGAAGCTTTAACAACAGGTGTATCACAGGGCTTGCTATCCAACATTTTTGCTTCATCCAACTACTCCAATGTATATTTCTTTTTAGTAAGAACAAGTGTATCAGAATCTCTAACAGCCTCAATACCCAAAAAATATCCCAAATCACCCAGTTCTTTCATAGCGAATTCAGTCTTCAAAGAAGCAATAAAGGAATCCAACATTGATGAAGAACTACCAGTTAAAATAATATCATAAACATAAAGTAATAATACAATTATGTCCTTGTCAATAGTAAAGACAAACATTGAATTATCATAGATTGATTTCTTAAAGCCAGAGGAGAGTAAAAAAGAACTAAATCTATGAATCCAAACCCTTGGTGCTTGTTTCAGTCCATACAAACTTTTCTTAAGATGACAGATATACTCAGGATGATCTGGATCTACAAAACCAGATGACTAAATCATATAAACATCTTCATTTAGAAAGCCATGTAAGAAAGCATTACTAACATCTAACTGTCTGATTTTCCAATTATGATTCAAATCCATACACATAACTACTCTGACAGTTGTACACTTCACTACTGGACTAAAAGTTTTATTAAAATCCGCTCCATCTTGTTGATTATATCCCTTAGCAACTAATCTTGACTTAAATCTATCTATAGTACCATCAGACTTTTGTTTAACCTTATACACCCATTTACAACCTAAGATGTTCATATGAGGTTCTGGTGGCACCTTTTCCCAAGTTCCATTATGTTCTAAAGCATCATGTTCTTCTTTCATAGACACGTGCCATTTAGGATCTTGAATAGCTGTCTTAAATGTCTTAGGCTCAGAAATAGTGGTTAATAATGCAGTATGAGAAGGAGATAAAAGATGTTGAATAGAAGAAAAAGACACATGATCTGGAAAAAAATTTGACTTAATAATTCCAGTTTTTGACCTAGTGACAACAGAACTAGTAGGAAGAGACTCAGAAAGACAAGGATTTTCAAAAACAAAACAAGAATCAGATCCTGGTGTAGAAGAAAAATCAGAAGTTGAAGGATTAAAATAAAATCGAGATTCATCAAACACAACATTTCTTGAAATATGCAACTTTTTGGTTATAGGATTGTAACATTTATAACCTTTATGTAAAATATTATAACCAATGAAGACACATTTAACAGACTTTGGAGATAACTTATCAACTCTGGAATGAGCAAGACAAGGATAACAAACAACACCAAAAGTCCTACGAAAGCTATAATCAAGAGCAAGACCAAATAAGATCTCAAAAGGAGATTTATAATGCAATATTTTTGTAGGAGTTCTATTTATAAGATAAGATGTTGTTAAAAAGGCATCATACCAATATTCTTTAGGACAAGAAGCATGAAATAAAAGATAATTACCCATTTCAGTAATGTGCATGTGCTTTCTCTCAGCAAGGCCATTCTGCTATAGAGTATTAACAAGAAATATGAATGAGAATACCACTAGATTCAAGTAAAACTTAAAAAGGCCCTTTAACTAATTCAGAAGCTCCATCAACTTGAAAAGCTTTAATTTTTGTGGAAAACTGATTTTCAGTCAGATTTTTAAAATGAGAAAAACATTTAACAACATCAGACTTCAGTTCCATTGGATAAATCCAGTGAAACCTACTGAAATCATCAATAAAAACTATATAATATTTATAACCATTCAGAGAAGAAATAGTAGGTCCCCACACATCACAATGAATAAGAGAAAGAGGTGTATCAGCATGTGAAGAAGACAACTGAAAAGGAAATTTTTGCTCTTAGCAATTTGACAGGGATGACACAAAGAAGGAAAAGAATTTGAAGCTAAGACAATCTATTTTTGAGAAGACAATTTATGAACAATATGCTGAGAAGGGTGACCTAGTCTATTATGCCATACAGTAGGAGAAACAACAACATTAGAGACAAAAGCAAACTGTCTAGGCACAATATGACTAATGGGATATAGATTATTAACCATTTTTCCCTGAGCCAATAAACTATATGTCTTCAAATCTCTTATCTCATAACCGAAAGGATAAAACTTGAAATAACAAGAATTATCATGTGTAAATTTTGCAACAGAAAGGAGATTATGCTTCATTGTTGGTACTAGTAAAATATTGTTGAGCTTAAAACTAGTGTCATATGATTGAATAACAGAATTGGCAGTAGAAACTATAGATAGTGACTTACCGTTTCCAATTTGCACATGAGCCTTACCTTTATAGTTAGAAGTATGCTGAAGTAAAGTATCATCACCAGTCATGTGAGCGGTAGCACTTGAATCAGAAATCCACTGTGAATTGGAAGTACTGGAAGAATAAGCAGAAAAACCAGTAAATTCCTGAGCTGCAGGGAAACACTAGAAGATGCTTGATGTTCCACATTTTCCACAGTAGCAATATGACCAGAAGTAGTAGAAGTAGGAGCTACAGTTGAAGGATGATAACGAAAATGACATCTGCTTGCATAATGACCTTTCTTCCTACAAATCTGACACTCCACCTGAGAAAAATCCCTTTCACAAAACCATTTGCACTACCAGAAGACCCTTCTTGATTAGTACTCTTCATATTTGTAGAATTCTTGAAATTTCCTGGACCCTTATATTTATTCTTGTTATTCACATAAGAATTGTTACCACTATTATTGTTCTTACTATATTAAGCAGATGGATTTTGAGTATCAAACATACTTTGAGTTTCTTGATGTTAAGCAACAAGCCACTGCTCATGATTCAACAGTCTTGGCTTGAGCTCAGCAAAGGTGAAAGGATGTTCTCTATTTTGAGCAGCAATGAAAAAATTATCAAATTCCCTGCCTAAACATTCAAAACATGCATTACCAAATCTGATTCATTAACTCTTTCACCTATAGCAGCTAAATTGTCAGCTATAGTCTTGATATTTTGCAGATATACTAGAATAGTAAGATTCCTTTTCTTGAAATTATGTAACTGATTCCTCAACATTGCTTTCCTAGCCATGAACTGATTTCTAAAGCTAGTTTCAAGAAAAACCCATATTTCTCTTGCTGATGTAAGACCCAAAACATCTCCAGACATAGAAGGAGTAAAGGTTGCCTTTAAACAACTAACCACAAAACAATCTAACTTTCTCCATAGAACCCATTGAGGATTAACAATATTAACACCATCGACAACAATTTCCCTAGCAGGTTCTTGATCATCACCAGTAACATGACCATACAAATCAGTGGTAATTAAAATTGACTCAAACTGATCCCTCCAGACAAGAAAATTTGTAGAATCCAATTTCGATAAAACAAAATTAGCTTTGTTCGAAAAAGGTAATGAAAAGGGTAAAGAGTTACTAGGTTGAGCAGCGAAAGACATTTTCTTTCTTCTTTGATAAACAATTACGTTCATGAACAATCGTCAATTTGTGACTAAAGAAAAAATCCAGACGAACCTTGAACAGATCTTAATCGAAAAAGGTTGTAGATGACTCGAAAATAGGTATTTGAAAAGATGTTGATTCACACAAAAAATTGATCCTGAAAGATTGTATTGAAAAAGGTATTTGCAGGTAAGATTTGATTTTTAGACTTAAAAAAGATGATGAAAAAATTTCTTCTAGGATCGAAAATCGAATGATACCATGTGAAATATTGGTAATAGTTGTATTTCAGATAAAACCAGGATGGAGAATAAACTCTGCCTTAAGTACAAAAGAATAAGCTGTATAAACAGCCAGACACAGCTGTAACAACAGCATTACAGTGTAACGGAAAACTAACAAAAGGTCAAATCAATCGATTTGACTTGACTAAACCACTCTCAATACATACCATAAAATAGCCGAGTGCACAACGTGACCGTAGCACGACTTGATTGCTAGGTCCCAGACAGAGTTAATGCTCTTTGAAAATGGAACCTGCTATGATCAAGGTAGTGTTGTTTGGCTATATCGAGATGGGATTGCTGCTGCCGTACACCATGTGCTAGTACTTTAGCTTTCATTATCATCAATTAACTACCAATCCATCACCACTGCAGTAAAACCAATCGGATCATAGCGTATTTGCAGTGAATGCTAGGACAATAGAGGACCACAAAAAAACAAAAAACCAAAGGACAAACAAAGCACTTGATCCTCTAAACTTAAAAGCACAAAAATATTTTTTTTACTAAAAAGTCATTCTCAAATTTTATTTCCAACTTACCTTCGAATTTCTATGTTTCTAGAAATCGAAAATTTGCTTCTTCACATGTATACTAGAAGCAAAAATAAATACTAGAAGGAGGTAACCTTTTTGGGTTTTCCTCGAAAAGAGTTTACAGACTATGTTGTAAATCTATTACTACTTGCACAATCGAAGTAATGCATACTGGAATTCGGGAAGTCATTCCCATATTTTACTTTATAGCACGTTAGGATGTCATTTTAGAAGTTACTTTTTGACTTTAAAACAAAAATGTCAGAAACCAGTTAAGAAACACAGTTTTAGAATGATTTCAAGAAACACAAAAGTTAAACCTTTTGTGAAGCAAAATCATTTTATTTTTGACTTCTACTTCGGATATCCAAACAGGCTATTAGACGCCGGAAAACTGATTTTGAATGCGTAGCCAAACAAGCCATCAACCACAGGTTTACATTCTCAAAATCCACGTTATCAAATTCAACAGTCATAGATCCAGTAGTACACACAACTAAACTACTACTAAACATATCCTAGTACAGTCCACGTCCGGCAGTAGCACCATTGATCCAGTCTGATCCCTCGAACCATCTTCGTACATTCCAACGCACACATTTAAAACAAAACTGGCCCCACAAAAACTGGAACTCGATAACATCGAAATCTGTTACCACGTGTCAGAATCTTAACTCAATCTTAAATCCAATCCAATTCCTTCCTTTCGCCCTCACAAAGAATTTTCACACAAAGAAAAAGGACAGTTTCGTAATTTCACGTACTGACCCAATCTTAACTCTTCTGTTTCTCTCCAACTACTTGAAGGCCATTAATGTAATTCTGCATATAAAAACAACAGCAAACTGAAAAAACTCTGCAAATATTTTTTTTCTTTTTCTTCTTCAACTTGATTTTACAGAGACAGAATCAAAAATTTAGGGTATTTGGAATTGAGTTGAGTCAGGCTGAGTTAGACTCTCAGCAGCCATGGAAGTTGATTTGGTAACAATGGCATCTGCTATTGGTGTATCAGTAGCAGTATTAAGATTTTTACTCTGTTTTGTAGCAACAATTCCAGTTAGTTTCTTACATAGATTTGTACCTGGGACTTTACCAAAACATCTCTATTCAGCAATTACTGGTGTGATTTTGTCATATCTTTCTTTTGGGTTTTCATCGAATCTTCACTTTTTGATTCCAATGTTATTGGGTTATACTTCTATGATTGTGTTGAGAAAGTATTGTGGAATTATTACTTTCTTCACTGGATTTGGTTATCTTATTGGATGGTATGTTCTCTTCTCTTTCTCTCAATTTCAGTTTTTTTTTTTGGATTTTTTTTTGGGGTTCAGATTGTAAATTCTGATACAGATCTGGTTTCCGGGTTTTTTAGAAGTCAATTCTGATATGTGGGTAGTTGATGCTTAAAAAAGGAACAATTTGGATGCATAATGTGAATTCTGGATATGAGTATGAATATAATGTGTGGAAACAATTTTTACTTAGTGAAAGTTCTTCAAACAAAATTGTAACATAGAAATTTGCTGAATGTTTGAACCTTTGAGATCTTATCATGTTATCTTTGAAATAAACATTAGAAAATATGCTGAATGTTTTTGTAATAACAGTGTAGTTCGCCAAAATGCGAAAGATACTCTGCCTTTGTGTATATTTTAACAGCCCCTGCACCACAGTAATTAATCAGTCACCAGTTAAGTTGTGCATTATATAAGCTATGTTGAGTTCCGTCTTTTCCCAACTCATACGGTGTTAGGGACAAAGAAATATGTCAGTTGAATATTTGTGTATGCGTTGGACCTATGTTTCATCATATGTAACTTAATATTGTGTTATAATCTCTCATTTGTTATTAAGGATGATGTTTGATGATGTCTGACAAGTCTTCTGCTTGTGTAGCCACGTATATTACATGAGTGGGGATGCATGGAAGGAAGGAGGGATTGATGCAACTGGTACACAAAATCTTAACCTTGAGCATGCTTTATATTTTGTTGTTAAACAGGTTGTAGGCAATGTATTTCTACTCGTACTTGATAGAAATTTCTCACAAGCCTTGTCCTACTGATCTAACTATAAAGAGCTTCAAGTCTTTCGAAAAATAGAAATGGGAAAAAGATTCCTTGTAGCTAATAAGTCATGTAATTGTTGTAGATAAGTAAAGCAAGTTGAGAACAGAAGTATGTTAGCTGGTGTAACTTCGTGTGGCTAACCCCAGCAGTTGTATTGCTGCTGCTGCACAAATCTTTGTCATAATTTATTTCAGCTTGTCGTGTCAAATTAAAAAAAAAAAGTTGAAATACATTTTTATGTCATCCCATCTGGAATAATTAGGTCAACATGAATTTCTAATGTACTTTTCTTTTTAACCTCAACATAGGAGCATTGATGGTGTTGGTCCTGAAGGTCATCTCGTGTGCAATTAATTATAATGATGGATTACTAAAAGAAGAGGGTCTTCGTGAAGCGCAAAAGAAAAACCGTCTGCTTAAATTGCCTTCACTAATTGAGTATATCGGATACTGCCTGTGCTGTGGAAGTCACTTTGCTGGGCCAGTTTATGAAATGAAAGATTATTTGGAATGGACAGAAAGAAAAGGGGTATGTTTCCTGGATGTCTTCCCTAGTTGTTTGGGACCTTATTTCTGTCTGTATTAATCAATTGCCAATATTTTTCTTTTTATTCCACCGGCTTTTACAGATTTGGGCACCCTCTCAGAAAGGAACACCATCGCCTTTTGATGCAACCATTCGAGCTATCTTGCAAGGCGCTTTCTGCATGGGCTTGTATTTGTCCCTGGTTCCGCATTATCCATTGTCCCTGTTTACTGACCCTCTGTACCAGGAATATGGTTTCTGGAAACGGCTTAGTTGCCAATATATGGCTGGGTTTACAGCAAGGTGGAAATATTACTTTATCTGGTCTATTTCTGAGGCTTCGATCATTATTTCTGGCTTGGGTTTCACTGGTTGGACTGATTCTTCTTCACCAAAATGGGACCGAGCGAAAAATGTTGATATTCTTGGAGTTGAATTTGCTAAGAGTGCTGTTCAGTTGCCAGTTTACTGGAACATTCAAGTCAGCACTTGGTTACGCCACTGTAAGCTCTTGGTTGATATATTTTCAGGATGCCTACATTTTCACTTTTATTTCTTTGTCTTCATTAATTACCGATAGCTAACTTCAATTTTTTGTTATGGTTTAGATGTGTATGAGAGGCTCATTCAGAAGGGTAAAAAACCTGGTTTCCTGCAGTTGCTGGCTACACAGACAATTAGTGCTGTATGGCATGTAAGTATAGACTTAATCTTTTATGATACACTAACTCGGATGTCTGTTTAGAATCTCTACATGGGGTAAAAAAAGAAGAAAATTCTTATAATACCCAGTGTTCCATTAAATTATGAAATATCTGTTATTTTACAGCGCTTCTCCAAAGAGGCTAACTTTCTCCTTCTTCGCTTCATCGCTTAACAGGGACTATATCCTGGATACATCATTTTCTTTGTTCAATCAGCATTGATGATTGCAGGTTCAAGAGGTACCCATCTAATTGCTTTCCCTTGAAAGCAATCTTGTGTCTTGAAGCCTTCTAAAATGAATTTACCCTTGTTGTTCAGTCATATTAATTGATTTGTTTTTGTTACTGGCAGTTATTTACCGATGGCAGCAAGCTGTTCCTCAGGGTCTTAAGACCGTACTTGTCCTTATGAATTTCGCATATACCGTACTGGTTCTTAACTATTCCTGCGTCGGATTCATGGTAAGTTCACATATGCAACTAGTCACCTTTTTTATCCATGAAAATGTGAACTTGATCACACTTTTCTTTTCGCTGAACATCTTGTTGGTTACGGTTTAATGTGAAGGTATTGAGCCTGCACGAGACACTAGCTTCATACGGTAGTGTACATTACATTGGTACTGTCATCCCCATTGTGTTGATCCTCCTCGGTATGGTTGTCAAACCAGCAAAGCCTGCAAGATCATCTAACCCAAGAAAAGAAGAGTGAAAAAGATCAGAAGACCATATTTAATTTAGCATGTCAAGACAAGATAAATCCAAAGTGGTTAAAAGCAGTCTAGGGCTTCATCCCTGATTCATTTTCTTGTCAAGAATTGTTATATTTCTAATTTAGACAACAAGCTCTAAATTATTGATTGATCTTCTTTTGAAAATTTCCCCCATGTAAAAAACCTCAGTCTAAATCTTCACTGAGATTTCTTTTAATCATTTGAGCTTTTCTTCTTTTTATTTCTTCTGCAATTCCATGAAGTTTAATAACTCTTCTTTAGCAACCTTTTACTCTTTTTTCTCTGAGAACCCAACTTATCAAGCACTACTAACACATGATTTACCAAGAGCAAGCACTATGGTGCTCTTTTCTTGGGCTGTCTCTAGAATGTTTCCCAATACTATTATGATACCCAAATTTTCTCATTTTTAGTAGTTAGCTAGGCCATCACTCGGCTCCCGCATACATAGAGGTAACTCAGTTTCTGACTACACAACTTTTTAGGTCCATCATTAACCATTTATATCTTGTTTGGATGTCATTCTAGAAATTGTTTTTTTTGACCCGTGAAAATAAAAAGGACATAAATTAGTTGGGGTAAACAATTTTAAAATGAAATCTAGAAGCAAAAACAATTTTGCTTGTGACTTCTATTTCTTGTAAAAGCAAAAGCAGCTTCTGGTATCCGAACAGGCTTTAGTGGATACTTATTTTTATTTCTGAGTCTGCGGCGGTGCGGCCACATGTAGCCAAGGCCCAGTACAACCGAAGCCTAAAATTGGAGTTTTAACCATTTTCCAATTCGTTGTCTCTCACTCCTTTTTTTCCTTCGGCTAAAACCCTAACTATCTTGATATTTCACTCTGATTTTTTCTTCCACCTCTAAAAAAAATCAACCTAAATCTCATATGGATTTCTGATACCCTGATTTTGTTTGAAGAATGGAAATAAAGAAATCATACATGGAAAAAGCTGGTCCATCAAAAATCAAATTTGCAAACAGTGATGAAGAAGATGACCACCGAAGTGAAGATGAGCACCAGAGTGAAGATGATGATTCCCAGATTGAAGATGACGACCAATCTTCTTCTTCAGAAGAGGTTAGTTGAATCCACTGTAATCTCTATTATCAGAGATAACCTCTGTTCTGCATCACTTAGCCAATCCCTAAATTACAACTGCCTCATTAACCTAAATTTTCATCTGCTATAGGGAAAACTCTCATGATTGATTTAAAAAATTATTGTAACCAATTCAACCAGAAGAAGAAGAACAAGAATTCTGTTGTTTACTGAAAATGAATGACTGTTTGTTTGTTATTTCTGTAGGAAGAAGATTTGGAAGCGGCAATAAAACGTACGCTTGCGGATGTCCCAATGGGAGAGCTTCATCAAGAACGCTCTAATGGGTTTCATGCTGTACCTAAAAAGAACAAAGGAGAGATGAAGGTTAAGCGAAAAAACAAGAATAGGTAAGATTCTATTGCGCGCTTTTGTTTGTGTTTCAATAAATTTCTGTGGTTGATTTTCTTTTTTTCAATGAATGGAGGCCAATGGAAATGAGTAGCAAGAAGCCTGTGGGGAGGTTTAGGGAAGTAATTCAAGTTCCAAAAAAGGTGAGTTTCGAGTTTCCACTGTTTACATTGTTGTTTTTATGATCCAATTACATGGAAATCTGATGGAATATTTAAGAGTTTCAACGGCATTCAGGGATAATGACTGTAGAGATTATCACTTAGCCCTGGTTTTGCATAGAAAATATATTTGTGGGTTTTGCTTTTGAATTGCTGAATTTTTGGATGTAGAGCTTGGAAGGAAATGTTGTATAGTCACATAGTAGCTCCAGGAATCATTTGGATTAATTATACAAATTTGAAGGTCGGAAGCAGAAACCAATAAGGGGGAAGTGAAACAAGAATAATGGAAATGAAGGACAAAAAGAAAAACTGCTAGGCCAATCCCGAAGGAAAAAGATATGAGTGCCATTCACCGTAATCATAGTTGAGTAGTATAGAAAACACAACACTCGCATTCTCATTTGCATTTAGGCAATGCACAGACACAGAACTTGTTTTCTCAACATTAGCAGTTACAGTTAGCACCTTTAATTGCTTTGGTACACCTACCCACATTAAAAGAAGCATAAATCAGCATCAGTTAATAGAACACACAAATCATAGCGTTCTGCGACGTTAAGCCACTGTTACAATATAAAGTCAGGGTTTCACAAGGAGTGGTAGTTTTAAGCCCGAAATGCATAACTTTGATGGTTTCACCCTTACTGAGTACACACACTACAAATACGATGCTGTTTCAGGTTGTTGTGTTGCTTAAAATGAAGAGAGATTTGTATCAAATACATTGTTTAGCATAACATAAAGTGAACCACTTTTAAGAGGCCTTACTCGAGTCTTTTCAATTTAAGATTTCCAAAAAATAATTCAACAGCTCACTAATCATTTTCCACATTGTTAGGAGTCACATGCAAGCATTGATGGTTAATTCTACTGTCCCTGTTCTGGATGCATCATATGCCTTCTAAACTACCCACAGGTCCATGAAGTAGTTTTTGTTACTTGTAAGTTAAATGTATAGCCTAGTTTTCATGTGTTGCCCAAGAAAAAAAGATAAATTTGTGGTTTTATTTGTAAAACGACGCATTCGATTTTGATGCTCCCTCACTTAACTTATCTAGCACTACTTTATTAGAGTTTGAATAGATAGTAGCAGTGAAAGGCCAACTTAATTGCGGATAAGGAACATAACTTGTCAGAACCACATAACATGAGTAGACTATCTCTAATTTGATCTAGAAAATGCTTAGCTTGAACCAAAACTGTAAACTATATGTTGTGGTACTATTAGAGAAGTTTTACATTAACTCCATAAGCAGCATCACGTCTTTTGTACCAGCAAAGGAGGCTCTTCTTAATGTTGTGGTTAGCACCTTTTTCCTTCTAGTGCTGGTGATGATTTGAGACAATTTATTTGTACTGTATTTGTGATCTCTTGTTCTTCTGCACCTTATCCCAAATAGTGGGATGATGTCTTTGTTCTGAACTACTTATGTAATTAGTTTCTGTATTCAGGTGGCACGTGATCCGCGATTTGAGTCTTTATCTGGGGAACTTGATACTGATGGGTGAGTCTATCTCTCTGCATATATGTTTGTGTACATGTTTTGTTTTCGCATGTTGCCATTGAATTTTAACAATTCATAGAGCTAATGTGAGTGAAACGTGGCAGTTTTTCTTTCTTTTATGTTTATTTTGCATGTTAGTATGGCTCCATGATTGGCTCTTCTGGACATTTGACCTTAACTTGTTTGTTTATGAGTGAACAGATTTAGAAAGAGATACAATTTCTTGTTTGAGAGTAAGCTTCCTGCTGAGAAAGAGGTGATTTATTTTCCTCATTTTTTGATAGTATCTGATTAAAAGCCCATTTGCGGATAGACTTGTTTGCTGCTATAAGAGCTGTTCTTTTTGTGTTTTATAGGAACTACGGAAGTTGATGAAGAAATCGAAGGACCCAAAAGTCATTGCTGACTTGAAGAGCAGCATATCTTCCATAGTTAGTGCCACAGTTTTACTTATATTTCTTTTATTTATTCTTTGAATTATTATGGAGGTATCCAGATGAATGATTGCTTTTGCAGAAGTCTTTTAACCAAGTTGTCTGAAACGTTCTAATTTTAGTACTGTCCGACTATGGTCCATTTCGTGTTTTTTCTAAAG
Organism: Papaver atlanticum; assembly: GCA_023531105.1. NCBI lineage: Eukaryota > Viridiplantae > Streptophyta > Magnoliopsida > Ranunculales > Papaveraceae > Papaver > Papaver atlanticum. The sequence goes on from JAJJMB010012509.1 coordinate 1,297,828, forward strand.
AACAAAGGAAATAGGAAGCAAATTTTTATCAAAAAACGGACTATGACATGAACAATGTGTAAACCATTTTCTGATGTTTTAAATTTGATGTCTCTTTCTACTCCTGTCCAGGACAAGCAACTAAAAGCAGGGTCAGCGAAGAGTACTGATACACATATTCTGCGCAATCATAAAAAGAAAGAGAGGGAAGCCGCAAAGCAAGGGAAACAACCATATTATCTTAAGCGATGTACTCTCTCTCTCTCTCTCTCTCTCTCTCTCTCTCTCTCTCTCTCTCTCTCTCTCTCTCTCTCTCTCTCTCT
>JAJJMB010012509.1:1298139-1484464 GCA_023531105.1 Papaver atlanticum
TCTCTCTCTCTCTCTCTCTCTCTCTCTCTCTCTCTCTCTCTCTCTCTTCCTTTATATACCTCGGAAACCCTAACATATCCGTAATTTTGCAGCGGACTTACGGGAACAAGTTCTTATTGAACAATACAATCAACTCAAGGTATGTATCAGCCTTTGAGGAACACTACAAAGTAGTCATTTGAGTTTTCAGTTCAAATTTTGTTTCAAATTTTTGATATGTTTATACAACTCATATTTGCAGGCTACTGGCAAGCTTGAAAAATTCTTGAATACTAGAAGGAAGAAGAATGCTGCAAAAGACCACAGATTCATGCCTTACCGAAGGCCTGGCAAGGATGACCAACCAGAGTAGAATTGAAGATGTAGTGAAAATTGTATTTCTATTACATTCTGATGGCAAATTTTGTAAGTTTTGAATCTTTCTCCCCTCTTTTCGTATAAGCTTCAACAGCAGTGTGGTATTAGTTTTAATATATTTTAGTACTCCCAAATCCTAATTCCCGTGATTGCTAAAGGCGGGTACCCCTTTGCTAGGGGCGGGAACCAAATCCAATGGCCAGAATTGTCTCGTCTAATATGAATTAGTACACGCCCCTGGTAAGAATGCTACCCGCCTTTAGTAATCGTGCTAACTTTTCTAGGATGAAGTATGAATTTGTTTTTGAAATTAAAATTTTAAAAAATAGAAATTTCGGGTACAAATCAAATAAAATCTTACCCGAAAGATTCTCAGTTCATTCATTAATATTTTGTAGAAAGGAAAAGCACCACTGTGTTTCATTTAGAATATTTCGCATGTTAGATCAAGAATTTTCAAAATGTGACGTTTTGCTATAACAGAGAATAATCTCTAAAAAATTCCAGCATTTTAATACTCAATTAAAAAAAAATGTTCTAGTTATATAAACTATAAAATTATGCTTTAAGTAGAACTTGATACTACCTTCTTTTTTTTTAAATGGGTTTAAAGCCTAAAGGTTATATTAAAGTTTAAACCTCAAAGAGGTCTACTACCTACAAACCCAGGTAGCTAGGAAAAGAAAGAGAAGTTCCTCACCCCGATGCTGACGAGTTTCGAACTCAGATCGTTGGTATTATCACCCAGCGACCAACGACTTTACCACTGTTTACCACAGTGACATCTGCTACTTGATACTACCTGTTAACTTACCTGGGATAATTAGATTTTTCTGCTCCTTTTGATCGAGTAATTTGATTATTTGTAATATGATTTTACTTCCACGAACTGACTCGAGCAAGTCAGGATCACTTATTTAACTTTGTTTGAGACGGGATCTGTTGCCAAGGTTTTTGTCGAGTTAAAGACAAATGAAAATGATACTCTTTTTGATAAAGACAAATTGACAAAATGAAAACTAATTTCGGAAAATCGTCCGCTCACAGTGGGTAGGCTCCACCACTGGTGTAACCGAGGGGTGTAAACGAGTCCAAATTCGTTCACACTCCTCTAAAGATTGTATATTTAACATATTATTTTGATTGGTTGATTATTTAATTGATGGCCCCATTTTTCCACATGTTTAGAATTTCGACCTTCATCACATAACTCCCTAAATTAAATCAATTGTGGAGATTGAATTGTTACGTGCACATTCATTAAAGAGTGTGCACAAATTCAGACTCGGTGTAAGCAAGGAGGCTGGTTTTGGGACCCACCCACTGTGAGTGGGCGGTTTTCCCATGGTGCAAAACGGTGGTTCAAATAGAATTTCTGTTTTTGATTTAAAAACTAAGATAGTAAATTTTTTGATTGAATATTTCTCTAACTTTTTTGGGACCCACCCACTGTGAGTGGGCGGTTTTTGCATTTCACGACAATGACCTTAACATATATCGAATTTAACCGTTAATTATTCGCAACTGATTTTCAAAGTGATAGATGATTAGTTGTTGTTTTTTGGTTGGGGATGGGGGCGGGGGTGGGGATGGGGGATTAAATCATTGTAAAAAAAAAAATATTACCCAATAAATAGATTTAAATTTGAACAGTTAATTGGGGGATACATAAACTAATTTGGGATATTTCATTGTAGCTGCAGGCATAGTTTTTCAATGCCGGAAATCCATCGACCATGCCGGCATCATTGAAAAACCATGCCGGCAACTACAGTAAAAATATCCCCCAATTTGGTGTTCTTAAATTTGCTAGCATTTGACTTTGAAAGGTGGAAGAATAGTTTGTTTTGTGCTTCTCGCGCAGCTGCATACATAACTGAGGCTGAATCACCATGATACATAACTGGGATGATTAAATAAATCAAACAAAACATGCAACAAATTCCGTAACAGAATATATCTAGCACAACTACGGTGAAAGAAACCAGGCAGTAAATGGTCTCGTGATTCTCACCAATCACGTGGCGGGTAGCAGCCTAGCAGGAAATTTCTCCATAATAATTTGGGAAAGTATGAGTCCGCCCTTCCCAAATCAAATTGTAACAAATGACTCCATAGGTAGGATATACCTTCTTGTAATTGACATAAAGTAGTGTAAATGAATTTCATGCTTGAAAAGAAATCGCTCGACTTTTTTTTTTTTTTTAAATGATGTTCAAATTATAATATTCGCAAATTTAACAATCATCTCAATGGACTATATCTCGTTTTGTTACGAGGCACTATCTTGATTTTCATTTTATCTTTAAAACTATTTTTTGTCACCATGGATTAATTTTGTAAGCTTGAATTTGCACTATATACAACATAAAGGTAAATAATAAGCCTCATATAAGTGTTTGTTACAAGAAAATGCTGAAAATGTGACCCAAAAAAAAGGGAGCATCATTACCAAAAGTATTATCTTGTGAGTCTATTACACATAGCTAACATGCATATACAATATACCAGATAACACAACAAATTTTGAGACTTGGTCAAGCCTTTACCAGATAGACAACAAGGTAAAGTGCAACCTCAAAAGCGTAGGTAACCATAAGCCTTTAGTTATCAATCTGATAATTGGTTTTCAAACATAACATGATGAACTTCCAAAATCCAGCAGTTTCCTTATATTGTGGTAATCCACCTCTGCATATTTGTCTTGGCATGGAAAACAGGGTTAGAAGCCAGACAAATTGCATTTGATTGTCACAAAACAACATGAGAAGATGACAAACTGAAATGTGGAGCTCAATCGTAATATGTATATAAAACCATTGTAACTTAGCAGCAGCAACTATAAGACACTTGTACTCAGCTTCAATTGAACTGCTAGAGACAGTAGGTTGTTTCATGGTCATCAACCCCATAATCACTACATATCCACAAGTAGATCTCCTTGCGTCTAGGGAACCAACCAATCTAAATCGGTATAAGGTATTAGAGAATGAATATCTCCCTTTGTCAAGGAAATAACAGTACCCAAGGTACCCCTCTTCACAAGCAAAAAATGTTGATCTCTAGAAATATGCGTAAATTGTAACTCGTAGTTCATACCAAAATATATTTTAAGCCTTATAAGAGTTAAATATTGAAGGACCTCCGACTATTTTCTATACTCCTAAAAATCTGTCAACAAAACAACATCATGAATAGAAGCTCTTTTAAACTTCACAGATAGATTGTCACGAGCCTTACATCCCAACATCTTGGCTTTATTTAATAACTCCAAAGTATGTGTTAGATCAATGCCTAAATTTAGTGCAAGCCTCTTACTAGTTTAAAAAAAAATCAAATCATCAATAAGTGCATTGGAAACTTCCATGAAGAAGTATATCATCTACATGTGACTATATCACCATCATCTGTGAATCACTCGTATAGACACTGAATGGTTACACACATGCTTCACAAACCTATGATCAAGCAGGAAATAACTAAATATGTTGAACCGGGCTATCATAATTTATTTCAAACCCTAAAGTAACCTTTTTAAATGACAGAATAAGAAGGATAGCCTGGATGTATAAATCCTGGTAATGTTTCATCAACACATCCTTAGATAAACAACCATGCAGAAAAGCACTAGAGAATCCAATTGTTTTGCTAACCATATACGAGTAATAATTAGAGTTTAAACAACTCTAAAAGTTGTAAACTCAAACACAAGGAAAAAGGTTTCATTAAAATTATCTTGTTGGTTAGATCGATGAGCCAATAGAAGTCTATCCACTGTATCATCTGACTTAATTTTAACTTTGCATACTCACTTACACCCGACCCAGAATATTCAAGTGTGGTTATGGAGGCACTAGTACCCAAGTTTCGTTTTGCACAAGTGCATCAAATATCTTTTTTATTATTGAAGTCACCCATTGGATATATTTATATGTTGTATTATAAGTCTTAGGCTCGGGAACAATGGTTAAAAAAGATGTGTAACCAGAGAAAAGCAGATGTTTGACACAATGATTCAAAACATACTATGGAAAAAATTTAAGCTCAATGATTCCCTTCATGGACCTAGTAGTAACATGCACAATAGAAGAAGATTCTGAATAGGTAGGAGCATAATCCGCGAAATCAAGTAAAAATGTATCAATAAAATTTGGATAATGAGAATCTGAAAATAAAATAAAATAGAATTACCATATAAAGATGGGGAATAAAATAATCTGGACTCATAAAAATGACATGTTTAGAAATATAAACATTTATAGCTACAAGATCAAAACATTTGTATCCTTTAGCAAAATGATTATGGCCAAGAAACACACACTTCACAAACTTTGGTGAAAGTTTGTCAGGTCTAGATCAATAACCAAGAAAAGAAAAAAGAAGTAAATTGATCCAAATATTCTCAATAAAGAATAAACTTGGACAAAGTTAAAAAGAACTCTCATAAGACGATTTAAAAGAAAGAGCTGAGTTGTAGTTCTATTGATTAGGTAAGTTGTAGCCAGAAATGCATCAAACCTATCAAATTTTGAACAAGATAAGTATTAATACAATTGTATGTCTATGTTTCTTCTTTACCAACCTAATTTTATCATGGGTATTGGGACAAGAAATTCTAAGGTGATGTCTTCAAAAGCAAGAATTTCTTAAATGGACCTTTGATAAGTTCACAAGCATTTCAGTTTGAAACCATAAAATTTTAATAGTGAAAAATAAGAGGTATTGAACAACATTTAGTTTTCAACTTCATTGATAAATCTTACGGAAATAACAAGCATCATCTCATAAAATGATATAGTGCCTATAGCCGGCATGATGTATTACTACAAGAGAACGTCCCCAAACATCTTAATGAATCAGAGCCAATGGATAAAATTCGTTAGAAGGTGAAAGATCAAAAAGAAGTTTCTTATTCTTAAGTCTTAACAATCTGACAAGGATGACATAATTGTTCAATAGGTTCAGAATTAAGAGTACTACATACACTAGAACTCAAAGTGTTAAACAATTTTATTAAAAGGATGGCCTGGCCTATTATGCCACATAGTTGGAGAAGTAATAAGAGTTGAAAAGAAGTAAAATTGGCACAATATGCAAGAATGGTGGATATAGGATACAAATTGTTAACATGTGTGTTTAAATCCCTGATTTCATAACTCCATGGATCAAAAAATAAAATTTTAGTAATTATCTTTAGTAGATTAAGCAACTAAAAATAAGTTTTGTTTGATTTATGGTGTTAACAACATATTGACAATCTTAAACTAGCATTAGGTATTTTAATGCATATAAGCCAGTATGAGATATGGTTAGTGTCTTACCATTCCTAATAATAACTCTGTCCTGACCATAATTAAACAAAAGTATTCTAAAGTAAAGCTTTATCTCTAGTCATATACCTTGAAGCACTTTAATCAAAAATCTAAGTTGATGTAGTAGAAGGATCATCACATGTATTCGCAACACTAATTTAAGTACCACCAACGGATTGTTGCATTTGTTGGACGTTTGAAGCATTATGAGAATCATTGTTTAGTAAGTGGTAGTAAAAATGCATGTGTTAGCAAAATGATGTATCTTCCTATATATTTGACGCTCAACAATTAAAAAAAGTACTTGCAATGCTATCAGAAGCATCAACATTTATAGAACTAGCACCATTCTTGAAAAAACCAAAACCATTATTCTTTAAGTTCTTGCAAAAATTGCTACTATTCTTGGATTTTTTGTTTTTATTCTTCCCACTTTTACCATTATAATTAATATTTCTTCTACCAAAATTCGTAGGATTAGCAGTATCAAAAACATTTCTACAATCCTATTATTTATCATGAAATTATTGTTCATGATTCAACAAACGAGATTTTATTTCCGCAAGCGTTAAAGGAGTTTCACGATTTTGTGTTGAAATCACAAAGTTGTCATATTCCCATCCTTCACCATTCAAGATGTACATCATTAAATCATAATGCTACCTTTATTCAATAACAGCTAAAATATCATCCATGGTTTTCATAGTACGAGGATAAATATAGATTTATCGACTTCTTCTGCTTAATCCTTGTATCTGACTTCGTTGTGTATTCTTGAATGCTACAAATTGAGTTCTGAAACTAATCTCAAGAAAACCCCAAGTTTCACTGCAGAAAATAAACCAAGAACGTCATTCGAAAATATTTCCGTAAAAATTAATTTCAAACAACTAGCTATGAATGATCTACTTTCCTTCAATAAATCCATTTTCGATTTACACTTTTTAACACCATTAAGAAGTATAGGTATTGTAACCTCACCATCCACATAACCAAAAAGATCATCGGAAATCAGAATCGGTTCAAACTGATCACGCCAAAACAAGTAATTCATTGAATCGAAACAAAAGCACCACTGTTGTTAAATGGTAATATAAGTTAACCTGAAGTAACATCATTTTCACCATTACTAGAAGAATTAGCGGCAGAATAATTATTACCAATAATATTTTGATTCCTTACCTTTTGAGGATTTTTATTATTGTTTGACATATTTCGAGTAGTTGACGTTAACGATTTCAATAAATTGATGTTTGGATCAGAGTACATGACTCGTATCCTCTTCAAGTTGTAGTCTAATACAATTAGGGGGAAAATTTGACCTTACATTACTTAACCTCTCAAATCTATCATGTTTAGATAATATGTCTGCTATCTTATTCATCTCCTTCGGTATGTAATGGTACAATCAAGAGTTAAATTGATTAAAAATACGTCTAATATCTATCTTTGAGTCAAAATCGAACCGGACCTTCTCTAGATTGAGTTCCTTTTTCCCAGAAAACTCCTTCGTAGAGATTCCTACACTCGGCTTTCTCAGAACTCCATGCTTGGTTCAAAAAGACGCATTTTGCTCTTTGCTGCGTACCTGCAGAATTCCGAATAACTAGACCCATGCCACCAGTTTCCAATACAACATTATATGAACCATTAACATTTATAGTAAGAAAGTCCATGAGAGAGGGTATCAAGTGAATATTTTTTCGATTATCTCAAGCTTGTTGTCAAAACTATATCTTGATTTCTAGTCTACATTTAGTCAGGTCTCGGATTAGGATAGAAGTGTGTAGTTGAGAATCGAATATCACAGTGTTCTACCATTTGAAGGCGAAGATCAACAGGAGATTTGGAGAACTTCAACATCAAAAGGTAGATTAAGACTGAACCACATATTTCTCAAGTTTTCACCTTTCTATCTATGAGACATTGTCACGTAACTAGATTAGACAATACATGCATAACAAAAATTTCGATTCAAGTTTATCTTGAATTTTGTTCTCTAAATATGACTACTTATGCTTAAAAACATTTGTTCATACTTGATGAATTTAGTTAAGAACAATTTATTGTTCGTGACTTAAATTATGATTCAAGATTTAATCATTTGAAAATAGCCTGGAACAGTGATATGTGTCATTGATGTTATTTGGGAATGTTTCGAATTGATTATTAGAGAGATATAAAACTATTGTTCATCTGGATACAAGACAGTGTGCATATCAGTTCACATACTGGGAGAATTATTATAAGTCCGGAGCCTCAGTACATGTACCCTGTACACATATCGGCGTAGCTATAGTTCGGCAGCGACTTTGTGGTACGCATACCCGGTATCCATACCACAAAAAGTCTGTGACTCGTGAACCAGGAACGGTACACATACCCAGTATGCAAACCGGAAAATATCTATTGGTTTTAATACCGAAAACGGTACGCATACCCATTATGCAAACCATAAAAGATCCGTGAGTTCCTGAACTCGTTTTTGTTTTAAGGGTATCCATACCCGGTACACGTACCATGACAAAGACATTCACGAACAGGTACAGTACAAGTACTTACCATGTCGAATATTTTCAGATGCATCAGAATTATTTATATGAGATAATTGGCATTTGAACAACTCTCTAAAAACAATATCTAGACGTTTTTGATCATATGTGTGATTCAAGAAAAGCTTTAAAGTGTAACATGAAAATGGTTAAGCATTTAATTCGATTGGCTAGTTTCGGCTAACCTACATGAACAATCATTATACACGGTTCGGTTATGGTCTATCCTAACCAGAGTGTATATTCTGTTATGTTAATCTCAAGTAAAGTTTTTCATCTAACGGTGATTATTGATTACTTTGTTCCAAAGCTATCTTAGCTTAAACATAAAGCAACCTTGATCTTGGAACAATTGGGATTTTTGAATCCCTGACACTATTCTTGTGTGTCCTGGTTGTAAACTAGAGTCGTCCTCTCCTTCAAACTCTTCTAGGGTTTAGCGACTAAAAAGACTTCACATAGGGATTTGTGAAGCCAGGTCCAACTATCTTAATCTTGATAGTTCGTGTATCCTGATCTTAGTTTGATTGGCGAGCTTGCTCCGACAAAACAAGATAGATAGAAATCACAAAGTATCTTCGTCTTAGACTTTTTGATTCCACAAGTTTCGACTTGTGAGATGAATAATAATATATGATGCTCTTCGGGTGTCATATGACCAGATTTTGAGGTTTTCTAGACTTTGTCTATTTCAATCGATTTCCTACCTCACCTTGATCTTTGGTCAGAACGGAAATCACAAATAGGCATATCTGTGGGAGGCGGATTGGTTTAAAGTCTCCAATTAAGTTGAAGCAACTCTTAGGCTATAAAGGACGTTAGCTAAGGGAATCAATTACGCGAATCAGTCCTGATAGGATTCAATAGGCATAAGGAGCGCGATTGTAACTGAATTGTACGGTTTAATTCGGTCTCAACTACATTCCAGTCCGAAGTTCTGATAGTAGTTTAGAGTCTGTAGCGGCTTAATACATTTTGGTGTTCAAATCAGGATTAGGTCCCGGGGTTTTTCTGCATTTGCGGTTTCCTCGTTAACAAAATTTATGGTGTCTGTGTTATTTATTTTTCCGCATTATATTGTTTATCTTATAATTGAAATATCACAGGTTGTACGTTAATCAATCAAAGTAGATATATTCATCCTTTTTTGTTGGATACGACTTGATTGATCTTTGGAATCGTCCAAGTACTCTAAAGAAATAATCAGGTTTACAGACTTGTCTCTGTTTACATTCTGATTATGAGAGAAAGAGATATAAGCTCTTCATATAATTCCTGATTGAGATTCATTAAATTGAACTCTCGGAACTGTATTCGAGTTTTGTCCATACAGGTTGCCTAAGAAAAAATTGGTGGTGTATTTTGGTACCCCCATGTTTTCAAATATATCCATTACTAGGTTCCTCAATAACCTATCTGCATCTGAAGATAATCTTGTCATGGGTACTTTTGGAGTTTTGAAGACTCTTTGACATCTCCCAGACCATATGCACCAAGCAGTGATTGCTCTCTTGACTAGATTTGCTTCAGAGATTTGATTTTGTTGAAGACTGTCAAACCAGCTACACACCCATTCAATCAAGTCAGTGTTGTTGTTGGTAGTCCATCCTGTAACCGTAAACCACACTATGCGCGAGATGTTGCAGTTCATAATAATATGAGCAGAAGATTCAACACATGGAGAGCAGAAAGGGCGTTATGGATCAATGTGTCGCATGTCACTGACAAGCTGATCTCTTGTTGGCAGAATACCAACTATGCATTTCCCAAAAATTTACGGATCCTTGGGAGACATTGTAATTTACAGAGCCGCTTAAAGACGCATTCTTGGACCAACCGATATCGTTTTTCTGCTGTCTTCATACATTTTTTTGTAAGAAGATTTGATTAGTTTATCATTATTGTTAGAGCATAGCTCGGTTGAACCCACCAAGCGTTGGTATGTCAAGTTTGGTTGTCATATTTTAGTGAATCAAAACTCATTTAAAGAGTCGCTTGATTATTTACTAGAGTCAACTTCGTATAGGTTAGCTTGAAAGTATTAGGATATGAGACATTACAAGTATTACGTGAAGACTTGAAGAATGTGAAGAAGTGATGAGCTACAACGACGACATCATCCTTCCACTTGAGGTTAGTAATATTTGACTTGAACTGTTTCATTCCCTAACGTATCTTTCAAGTCGTGCATATTGAAAACATAACTGCGAAGCTGTGAATGATTATACTCTAGTTAGACATAGTATTAAGGAATACAATACGAAGTATAACGCTTATCTTTTGAACTTCGTATATAAGACATCGACATAATCGTATGAATGCTATTGTGATTATGTATGGGTATGGGTGAAGATTTCGTCCTAGGAAACAATGTTTTACATTCGTTTAAAGGAAGCAAATTCATGAACTTGTTTGTGAATCGAAAGGGAAATCGCTAGGCTTATTGGTATTGTTATTCATTGCAAATATTTTGAATTACCAATATGTGTGTTTAGTATAACCGCTCATAACTTGTTTATGTATCTTGGTAAAACTATTCACAAGGCCTGACTTTTGTATTGGTATGACTTTTATTAGTGAAACCGATCTTAAGTAATCACCTGAGATGGTATGATCGATTTGTTGTAATTGGTATGACCAACTCTAGACATTGGGGAACCGATCCTAGTAAGAGATGCAACGGATCACAAAAGGGGAATCGATCCTTGTAAGAGGTGCAACAAGTTTTTAGTTATTGGGAACCGATCCTATGAACATGTGCAACAAATAAAAGTTAGATACCATATATATGTGGGAACCGATCCTACTACCTAGTAAACCATGTTTTGGTAACTTGTGTGACTAATTCTAGTACCCACATGGAGGTAGAACCGAGACTTGTTTTGGTAGAACTGTGAAACCCATGATTGGTGATTTGATAGGATAATCAATCACATAGTTCTTGGAAGTCAGATGAACCAATTCTAAACTTGTTTGGAAGTGTGGCAAATCGGTTCCAAGATGGTAAATATGAAAAAGGATTTACATAGTAAAGATGTCGAAATACTTTGAACATGTGCAGTAACTCTTATCTTTTATTGTTCAAAGATATCCCTTAATAGCTAAAGGAGAATCCCGGTTCGAAATAAATTGAGAATCTTTTAATTAAGGTTTTTAGTTTTATATGCTTTTAATTTCCAGCAATTAAAATGCATATCTTTAGAAAATAAAAATTGGTAATGTGCATTTACTAATTGGAGATTTTCTACTGAGATTTCAGTCAATATTTGGACAAAGCATTTCCAGGAATTATGGAAACGGAATTTGGTAATATATTGCATATCTTGAAAATATTTTCGGTTTTGGAAATTCCTTGGTGTCCAAACTTCCTTGGTCTATAAATATTGAAGTTTGCATTTCAAGCAAACTAATCCTCAGAGCCAGCAAAACTACCTAGTTGTGTTGTTACTGGTGGAGCCGCCTATTCGGAGAGGAAAGTAACCTAATTAGGCGAAATCTCTTACGGCCGCTTGGTTTAAAGACTTCTTTGGGATTGAGAAGCTCCATTAGTACCGTTGGTGGGAAACTAGATAATTGCAGTTTATTATTAGTTTTCGATTGATTTGATTGACTAACGGTTGTTGAACTTTGATTGCACCTAGTTTGTTTATGCTTGAGAATCTTCTCTTCTGATATAAGATTCACTCAAACTAGATCGAAGTTTTGACGGGGATCTTTAGAATGTTTGTAGATCTAAAGACATCTTGTGATAATCCATTGTTAATAGACTCCGTTCTGTGTGTGATTGATCACAAGAGATTCAAGTTGATTGTGTGCATGTGTTTATTGAAGATCTAAGAAGATTTGAAGACGAAGAAGATTTCTGATTTGGGTTCATAATCTTTGGTGTGCACAATACTTGTTTCGGCTGGAAAAGGATCCAACTATAATCGGTTTATCCTTGTGATATATTTGATTGATTATTTGAGTAGATCGGCATCAATACAATTCTTTGTGATTAAAAGTATTGATTGCAAAATCTTGACAATTACTTTTGTAGTTGTTATTGGATAGATCTAAGAACCTAACAAAGGAGTTTATTGGGATAAACGGAAGAGCCTTTTGTCAAACTCATATCACGTTGTTTGAAAAGAGTTGTTACCTAACAGATTTGTTGTTCCTTTACTGTTTGGAATACGAACCAAAGGAATTGTTCCAAGTGCGTGACTTATTACAAGTTGGAGGCGCAGGGATACTGAGGGAACTAGATGAACTATAGGTTTAGTTGCTTGATCTCAACTATACGAAGTTGGTTTGATTTTGTATAGCGGCTTAATCCTTAAAGTATTCAATTCTGGACAAGGTCCCGGGGTTTTTCTGCATTTGCGGTTTCCTCGTTAACAAAATCTTGCTGTGTCTTTTACTTTTCTATTTATGCAATTATAATTGTTTTTATTATAATTAGAAGTAAAATACACAAACGTTAATTCCTATTTACTTGATAGCAATCCTATTGTGTTTGGTTAAGTCCGAACCTATTATCAAGTAAACATACTTCGTTGTTGTATTGTCTCGATCTTGTATCCATAGTCAATCACACAAGTTATCTTGTTGTTGTATTGTCTCGATCTCGTATCCATAGACGATCACAAGAAGTGTGAACCGATTAGTTGTATTGTCTCGATTCAGTCCATAGACAATCACTTTCGGAGAAAGGAATTATAGGTGGAAAAGTTTTAGATTGAGGTATATTTGGGTACCCTCGTCTTTTCAATTATTATCTCTATAAGTAGAGATCTTAAGAATATGTTCAACAGTACCTGGCTCAAAGAGAGAATGTAGCAGGTCTATATCCCAAGAAGAAAAGTTAGGTTCAAACAGCTTCCAAACATGAGTATGGAGGTGAGAGTTTATTGCATTCTGTTTGGGAATAGGAGGCTCAGTAAGCTCTGGAATCTATTTGTGTTTCCATATAAGAATGTTACTACCATTTTCAAGTGCCCAACAACTATGATGCTTAATAAAAGGTAGTTCCGAAGAGATACTTCGCCAAGATTAGGTGGTGTTGGTTTTCTTTTTTACATCAAAAACTTCACCATCTGGATAGTACTTTGCTTCCACAGATTTAGCCCATAGGGTTATGTTAGCTTCACAAAGTCTCCATGACGATTTAGCTAATAGAGCTATATTGAGTAAGTGGAGGTCCCTAAAGCCGAGACCATCCCCTTATTTTGGTTTGTTGAGATTCTTTCATTTATCACGTGTTTCCCTTTGTTAGATTTTTTGTTTCCCCAAAAATATTGTTGGGATGAATTCATTCTTGATATAGTGGAGTCTAGAAGTTTAAAACTTGTCATGTGATAAATGGGGATGACATTTGTAACATTACGGACCATAACAGATCTTGTTGCTTCTGACATGCTGATTTCACTCTATCTATAGTACTTAGCTTCCATTTTGTCAATGAGAACTGGAAAAAAAAAATCTTTTTTCTCTGCCAACAAAGAAAGGGAGACCGAGATATGTTTCCTCTGAAATATCCAGTTATCTTACTTGTAAGATACTACTAAGGTATTGAACACAAGAAGTGTTAGAGCATAGCTCGGTTGAAACCACCAAGAGTTGGTATGTCAAGTTTGGTTGTTATATTTTAGTATCAAAACTCATCTAAAGTCGCTTGATTAAATAATAGAGTCAACTTCGTTTAGGTTAGACTAGAAAGTCTAGGAATGTTGAGACGTACAAGTATTACTCCGAAGACCTGAAGAAAGTGAAGAAGTAACGACTACAACGAAGACATCATCCTTCCTCTTGGGGTTAGTAATATTGACTTGATCTTGTTTCCATTCCTAACGTATCTTTCAAGTCGGTTTATATTTAAAAACATGCGAAGATGTATATAAATAATACTCTAGTGGTTAGACTTGGTCATGACATTATGATCAACATGTCAAGGAATTTATTGAATTACGAAGTACAACGCTTATCTTTTGAACTTCGTAAATACGACATCGACATAATCTATTGTATATATTTGTTTGATTATGTGTGCATTATATAAGTATGATTTCACCCTGGGAAATAATGTTTTATAACAGTTGTTTAAAAGAAGTACATATATTAACTTGTTTCATAATCGAAAGGAAATCATGTTTGGTCAGGTTTTTTATTGAATATCTTTTGAATGACCAATATAAGATGACATGGTAGAAAGTATCTTAACTTGTTGAGATTTATGGTATAACCGGTCATAGCCTATATAATATAGCTAGTTATAACCAGTCACGAGCTACATTGGAAATCAAGGTGTAACCGATCACAAGCTATATTGGAATGCAAGTTGTAACCGGTCACAAGTTACACCGTTTGATCTAAGGTATAACCGGTCACAAGATGAATTGGGAAGTTAGTTATAATCGATCACAAGCTACCTTTCGGAAGTAAGGTGTAACCGATCATCATACTAGGTACGCAAACAACCTATATTATGATCGATTATAACCACAAGGTCCGGTTACACCTTGCTTCCCGAAGTAGTTTGTGATTGGTTACACCTATATTAGGAATCAAGTTATAACCGGTCACAACATACTTTGGAGTGATGGTATAATAGGTTCCATGAGCAAAAACCAAGTTTCCATGATTCACATATTTCTTCTGATGTATGTGAATTAGGGTTTAGGGTTTGCTAATATGGGAAGCTTCTAGATGTCGACATTATTTGAACATGTACATAACTCTTATCATTAATTGTTCAAAGATATTCCATGATACTCAAGGTGATCCCATGCCTGAAAAAGTGAAAAGCATTTAATTATGATTTTTATCATATATGTTTTAATTACCAGCAATTGAAGCATATCCTCTGGAAAATATTATTAGTTAATGTGTTACACTAATAATAGAAGTTTTCTATGAGAGTTTTCGGAAATATGGTTTGGCATTTATGTGGAAATAATAAAACTGAAATACGTACTTTAATGCGAATATTTTGAGAATATTTTCGGTTTTGGAATTTCCTTGTTGTCCAAACAACCTTGGTGTATAAATACTTGAGTTTGTATTTCTTGTAAACTATCCTAAGAGCCAGGAAAACTTCACTCTTGTTGTTTCTGGTGAAGCTGTCTATCTGGAAAGAAAAGTATCCTAATTAGGTGAAATCTCTTACGACCACTCATTTTAAGACTTCTGTGGGATCATGAAGCTCTATGAGTACCGTTAGTGGGAAACTAGATAACTGCATTATTATTGTAGTTTTCGATCATTGATTTCATTGACTAACGGTTGTTGATTGCACCTAGTTTGTTTATTTTTGAGAACATTCTCTTTTGATATAAGGCTCACTCAAACTAGATCAAATTATTGACGGGATCTTTAAACCCATTTTCGGATCTAAAGACATCTTGTGGTAATCCATTGTTAACAGACTATGTTATGTGCGTGATTGATCACAAGAGGTTTCAAGTGGTGTTGTGCAGGTTATTATTGAAGACAAACGAAGATTTTGAAGACAACGAAGTTTTTCTTATTAGTTTTCGTATCGTGTGAATTATGTGCACAAACATTGATCGGCTGAGACCAACTAGAATCGTGTTTATCTTTGATAGACTTGATTGATTAGTTGCGTGAGATCGCCATCACCTTATAGTTTCTCTTTGAGATCTATATTGATTAATTGCGAATCTAAAGTTTGATTATTTTGGTAGTCAAAGTTTTGATTGATCTAACCAGACAAAGGAGTTTATTAGATTGAACAGAAGAGCCTTTGTCAACGAATCATAATATCTTATTACCAAAATTGAATAGAGTGGTTACCAAACATATTTATCCTTTAGTGTTTGGAATACCATTTAAAGGATTGGTGATTCACGTGCGTGACTTTAGAAGTCGAAAGTGTAGGGATACTGAGGAAACTAAGTATATAGGGGTAGTCTACTTGGTACCAACTATATGAAGTTGGTATTAAATTTTGTATAACGGATTAATTCTGAGAGTTTTCAAAACTGGACTAGGTCCCGAGGCTTTTCTGCATTTGCGGTTTCCTCGTTAGCAAAATTTGTTGTGTCATTTACTTTGTTTTCCGAATTATAACTATTATTATAATTAAGTAAATTACACACGTATGTTAATCCGAATTACTTGACATTGATCCATAATATTCTATCGGTTATTACCTTAACTATTGTCAAGTAAATATCTTGTTGTCGTATTGTTTCGACCTCGTCCATAAACAATCACACAAGGTATAAGACTTAAGTTGTATTGTCACGGCTCTGTCTATAGACGATCACTTAAGATACCAGACTTATAAGTTGATATTTAAAATATTGTGGTGTATTTGGGTTCCCTCGTCTTTTCAAGAAGGACTAACATTTTTACTGAAGTAAACTACAGATTTTGAGAAAATGATGAGTTGCCTTGAACATGAGCTGAAATCTTCAATAACTTGAAGGAATTTGTTAACACGAGTGAGATTTTCTTGCAAAGTATAGGACAATCATCCGCAAAAAGTAGATGATTTATCTTGGGTGCAGATCTTGAGATTTTTATACCCTATAGTTGTTTAGTACTTTCGCAGTGAGCTAGCATTCTAGAAAAGGATTCCATTGCAAGGATGGAGATATGGTGACAGTGGATCGCCTTGAATTATACCCCTTGAAGGTTTGAAAGATGTTTTAGGAGAGCTGTTAATCATAATTTCAATTTGCATTGTACTTATACATTGCAGAATTAGCTGGCAAAACTTTTCACTAAACCCAAATTTTCTCAGGATTTCTATCAAGAAACTCCATTAATTCCAATCTGTCAAACTCTTTTGACATGTACATTTTCAATGCAAGATGACCAGTTTATCCCTATTTTCTCTTCATGGCATGCACTATCTCTTGAACTAAGCTGACATTTTATGAGATTAGTCTACCTGCCACGTACGTTGTTTGCATGGGAGAAATAATAGTGTTGATGTGCCTTTTCATCCGAATAGCAATAACTTTTGATATGATTTTATAAACAGTGTTGCACAAAGCAATTGGATGAAAATCCTCTGTTTGCGAGCTGTTTTAGTCTTGGGAATTAGAGCTACTCTAGTCTGCTTTACAACAAAAAAAAACCGAGTGAAAGAATGCATGTATCATTCTGCACACCTCATGCTTTATAATGCTTCATTGAGACTGATAAAATCCAGGGGGGAATCTGTCTGGTCCTGGGTTAGTCCATGGCTCCATTGACATTAAGGCCTGATATATTTCTTGTTCAGTCGGGAGTTGAAAGATATCAGCAGCTGACGAAGTAGTCATGATCTTTTGTAGTCATGATCTTTTGAAAGTTTTTCTCTAGACTCTCTTGTCTGACACCAAGATCTATCTAAAGAAAGAAAAGAATCGATTCTATTATGAGATTTATGCTTATTAGCTCATATATGGAAGTATTTTGAATTTTTATCCATATCGTTATAGAAATGATCTTTAGCTTTTTGACAGTTAGAGCTTGCTTGAATGTCATTCAGTTTATTTTAAAATTATAACATAGGAAATGTTAGAGTGAAGTAAGAATATTATTACGTGCCAAAGGTATTATCAGGTGAATCCATTAAACATTGCTAATAGGTATATATAGCATATCGGCCGACATAACAAACTTTAAAATTAAAACACCCCAACACAAGTTGACTAGTACTTGACTAATATTCCTAATAAGTGCAATTAATAACATTCAAACTAAGATGTAACTGTGAATATTTGGTTACTAACAAATTTGAACTCACGAAAAATCAGACGATTATTACAGGGGACACCAAACCTTTTCGAGGAATATTTGGTACCCTCTCCATATAAAATAAGATAACCCTGGAAACCAGGAATAAACCCAAAAAATACCATGTCAACCACAAAGTCGTAAACCAAATAAATACTCAACTCAACTCAACTCTTTCTTCTTCATGGCCAATTTTTGGCACGAGGAGCTCTAAGGATCAGGCGACATTCTGAGTCAACTCGGTTTTCAAAAAATTTCGTTAATCTTCTTCTAATCATGATCTAATCATCTTCAATATATATTAAATCTTTTGGTGTCACTATTATAAATTTTTTCCTGATCAATTTTCATAATCTTTTCTTAAAATTCTACTTTAGTTTCTTACAGGTCTGTTTTCATATTATTTTTTGATTTTTTTTTAGTTTAGTGAGTAACTAATTTTATCTCTACTTAAATGTGTTTACAGATTGTTTTTCCCCTGATGGCGTTTTCCTTGTTACTGGTTATAATACATGCATTTGTAGAGTATGTTTTCATGCTTGTTGAAGCAAAGATTTGTTGTTTGAAGGCCATTCCCGCTTGGAAGACCAAACAAAGTTACATTGTTGAATCAACTCAGAAATTCATATACCGCTCTTTCACTATTTTCAATTTAGTCAAATCAGTTACTTTTTGAAAATTTGTTTCATTTTTTCCCTCCTCGTCAAAGTAGAGACAGCTATACAAATCACATACCTGTGGACCAAAATTTTAAGCCAGATTTTACGCCTCAAAAAATATCTTTCATTACTCAATCCTTAGATATATTCGACAACCCTAACCATTTCCAGTCTTGTGATATATTATACTTCAACTGCAATCTTCTTCATAGGCGGCATAGTTGCATCTCATATCATAAAATGGAGCAAGAAAATTCTACCCAAGTTTCTGATTTGGTTAATAAATTCAAGAAAGCTGCTATTGAGTTGGGTGATACTTCTGAAGTTGTTATTTATAATAGAAGTTGTTATTTATAATAGTGATAGCAACAAGGATGATGATGAACCAGAATGGGAAGCCAGTCTGATTGGTAAAGTTATTATTGAAGGCAAAATGAGTCATAAGATGGTGGAAAAATATACTGTCTTTACATGGCCATTCATACCCTCTGAAGACCTGAAGGTAGTTGAAATTGATCATAATATAATGATTTTCAAATTCAGTAATAAAAGAACTTCTCAAGTTGGTGTGGGATTTAAGACCATGGAGTGTGAATGGTAATTTACTAGTTATACATGAATATGTGCCGGAGAAGATCTATACAAATGTAGACTAGGGATTCCAATGCTTTTGGATTCAATTGAAAGGATTAATGCCGGAGCATATGAATCCAGAGTTAGTGAAGAAAATGGGGGTGCATGGTTATGGGTGAAGTAATAGGTATTGATATGATCCTGAAAATGTTATTCCTTCAGCTAGTGATCCAGTTAAAGTTTGTGTTCAGGTTGATCTCATTGATCCACTAAGAAGGGTGTTAAGGCTTTGACTAATGCTGGAGGTGGATAAAGTTCTTCTATGAAAGGCAACCAAATAAGATTTTCCATGAATGTTACATTATCAATCATTCAAAGCAGCTGAAAGAAGAATAGAGGGTTTCAAGCTGCGGAAATCATCAATGAAGCACCAGTCTCTAAGAAGAATCATAGGAAAGTGGAGAAACTTACATCTTTTGTTCCTCCTAAAGATGGATCTATTATTAATATGGATTTGGTCTTTGGAAAATTTTCCGACAGTAGCTCCTCCTCAACTAGAATTTGTAAGAGAGTTCGACTGGATGAAGCAATCTCTGACTTTGATAATATGAATGGCCTTCCTGCTTCAAATCAAACTACTTACATGATCATAGCTGGGGGAAAGCAAACCACGAACACAGTAAGGAAGAATATGGTAATTTTTCTACAAAAACTCATTTTTAAATCAGGTTTTACTTTAATCTTTATTCTTATTTTCTTTGAAATTTTACATATATCTGGCTCTCATAATTTCTTTTCCTGTTTAATTCTAGCGCTTAGCCTATTGATCTCCTTTAATACTTGCAAAATGAAAATTTTATCTTGGAATGTCTAAGGTATTGCTAACAATTTCACAAAAGATCAGTTGCAAAATCTGGTTAAGAAACATAATCCTGATTTTATTTTCTTTTGTGAAACCAAAGTTGACTCTCAAAGAATGATCTCCATAGCTCAGTCAGTGCATTATCATAACTATGCTTGTATTGATAGAGTAAGTTATGCTGGTGGTCTTATTTTAATGTGGAAGGATGGTATATCTTGTGACATAACAAGTACTGCAGACAATATTATACATGCTCTCATCAAATTAGACCCTAGTAAACCAGAAGTCCTTATTTCTTTTATGTATGGTTCAACCTATAATGATCCTAAAAAAAAGCAGTGAAACTTTATACATGAAATTAGTGAAGTTGTCCATCAACCTAGGCTAGTTTTGGGTGACTTAAATTTTCACTTATCTAGAAAAAGTAGTAGCTCCGATAATTGGGTTCAAAATAGGGTTAGAGATTCTGAATTGCTTGATCTTGGTTATGATGGTAAAGACTATACTTGGACTAGTAATAGTTATGGTACTGGTATTAAGAGAGCTAGATTGGACATGGGACTAGGAAACAATGACTGGTTTATTAATTTTGCTCATGCAAAAGTTTTTCATTTAAGTCATGCAGCCTCAGATCACTGTCATATCCTTCTAATTACTGAGCCTCTTCCTAGCAGACTTTGGAGACCTTTTAAATTTTTTGGTACCTGGATGCAACATGATTCTTTTGATAACCAAATGAAAACATCTTGGAATGTTAATGTTACTGGCAGTCCTGCTCATAAGTTTCAATATAAACTCTAACATACTAGAATTACTTTATCCCACTGGAATAAAATGAAGTTTGGTGACATTCAAAAAAATATCACAAATCTTCAAAAGCAACTTGAAAGTGCTCAGCAGGAACCACCTTCTGATTATCAATTTATGAGGGTTAAAGCTTTGACTAAGGACCTTGAAACTTGGTATAAAATCCAAAGTAGTTTCTACAAGGAAAAGTCTAAAGATAAATATGTGCATGATATGGATAATAACACCAAATATTTCCACTCTCTGGTGAATAGAAGACAACATGGGAATAATATTAATGCACTATGTGATAGCAATGATAACTGGTTTAGAGACAAAAATGATATAAGCAATCTTCTTACTAATCATTTTAGCTCTATAGCCTGTTCCAGTAACCCATGTTTTCCTGACGATATTTTTTTATATAATACCTAATGTTATTTCTGAAGATGATAATTCTAAATTGCTGTCTATCCTTCTGCTGATGAAATTATTTGTGTTGTTTAGTCTATGCCAGCTTGGAAATCACCTGGTCCTGATGGTTTCCAAGATGGTTTATATCAATCACAATGGCACATTGTAGGTAAAGATTTAGTTGATATGGTTCATAGATTTTTTGAAACTGGTTTCATGCCAAGATGCTTAAATAAGACATATACATGTCTTATACCAAAAATAAAAAATCCTAAAAAGCCTGCTGATTTGTCTTTGTAATATTTCTTATTAGATAATCTCTAAAATTCTTGCTAATAGGATTAGGCCTTATCTTAAGAGACTTATATCTCCTTATCAAGCTGCTTTTGTTCTTGGTAGGTCTATTCATGATAATAATAATTATTGCACATGAAATAATTCATACTATGAAGCAGAAAGAAGGCATTGGAGGTACTATGGCTTTGAAATTAGACCTTTCTAAAGCTTTTGATAAATTAAAGTGGTCTTTTCTGTTGAAAGTCCTGACTCATTTTGGCTTTAATGAATCTTTTTGTAATTTAATTCACAATGCATTTCTACTGCTAGTATCAGTGTGTTATTGAATGGTTCACACTGTCAAGAATATATACCCTCAAGAGGGATAAGACAAGGTGACCCTTTGTCACCTTACTTGTTTATCTTAGCTATGGAATTTCTCTCTAGGAGTTTGGAAATTGCTGAAACTAACAAGATCATTGCAGGTATTAAAGTTGCTAGAAGAGCACCACCCATAACTCATCTTTTATTAGAAGATGATATCTTGATCTTTGCAAAAGCGGATACAAGTCATATTGATATCATTCTTGCCATTTTACATGAGTTTGGTAGCATTTCTGGTCAGACCTTGAACTTTGATAAATCTTTTGTTTACTTTAGCAGCAATCTCAGTCCAGTAGCTTGTACTGATCTAGCATGAAGACTTAGTATGTCCATTGTAGGAGACTCTGAAACTTATTTAGGGGCATTTTTGCTTCTTGGTCATTCAAAAATTAAGTCTTTTGATCCCATAGCTCAATCTTTTGAATCCAGACTTCATAACTGGAAAAGTGTGTCCCTTAACCAATCTGGTAGGACAAATATGATTAAATATGTTCTAAACTCTCTCCCAACTTATCAAATGGGTTGTTTCAAAATTCCCACTACTCTTATAGACAAATTGTAAACATTGCAGAGGAATTTCTGGTGGGAACATAGAGGCAATAAAGGCATAAAATTCATTGGCTGGTCTTCATTAAGCAAACCAATGGAACTGGGTGGTCTAGGGTTTAGGAACCTAGAGGTTTTTTACAAAGCTCTTATAAGTAAGATTGATTGGAAAATATGCTTTGAAACTGATGATTATTTTGTCCAGATTATAGAAGCTAAATATTTTAGAGTTAGTTTTCCTCTTCATTTAAATAAACTGAATGACAATAGTTCATTGGTTTGGAAAGGGATTTACAGGAAAGTTAAATTCATCAAGGAGAATAGTTTTTGGTCAGTTAGATGTGGAACAAAAGTTCATATATGGCTTGATAAATGGGTCATTCGCCTGGAATATCCACCCGAGCCAGCTAATGATTCAGATGCTCTACCTTCTCTTGTTTATGTGCATGAACTTTTTTTGCCAGGTACAAAAGTTTGGAATGCTTAACTTGTTAATGATACTTTTAATCTGGATTATGCTAACAATATTTTATCTATGTCGATTCCAATGTCTGGTAGTGACACACTCATATGGATTCATGATAGGAAAGGCCTTTTTCCTGTCAAAAGTGCCTATAAAGTCCTTAGTAATTACTCTGACACTGTTACTGGAAATCAGAATATCACTAAACAAATTTTGAAAGCTCTATGGAGTTGTAAAATTCCCCATAAGATAAAAAAATTTGTGTGGAAATGTTTAAGATAGATAGTTCCTACTAGGGATAAGATTTATAGATATAAGAAGGATATTGATATCACTGCAGTATCTGTAATGCTCAATTAGAAACTGCTGACCATCTGATTCTAGATTTCCCTTTTGCTAGGTCCATTTGGCTGAGTATGAATGTTCATGCTGGGAATATTAAGAATATTCATGGCAACTTATTCAACTTGATTCTTAGTTGGTTCTCTACAATTCATGCTCAGCCTAATACCTCTACTGTTGATAATGTTGATAGATTGTATTTGCTTATGATTACTATATGGTCTATTTGGAAGGATAAGTGCTCTCTATTCTTTCAAAATATCAAGCTTAATTAATAGTATGAGATCTATTACTAATATTCATGCTTTGATGGACAATTGCAAATTTTCAGTCAGAACTTCTATAGTTTCAAATAACAATATGCAGGTGCAAACTCAAATATGGGATCCTCCAGACAGATAGTTTATCAAAATAAATAGTGATGCCTCTTTTCTTAAAGCTAATTTAACAGGGGGTACATGCCTAATAGCTAGAATTTTTGCAGGGTATTGTTCAGGAGTCAAAGGAAAATTCTACTATGGAGGAATGATACCAGATCAGGAGGTGGAGCAATTAGAGTGTCTTGCTATGAAGGATGCAATGGAATGGGCTATCTCATAGAACTATGATAAAGTCCTTTTTGAATCAGACAATGATGTCTTAATCAAGTTAATAAAAGAGGATGCCTCTTATGTTCATTGGTTAAACCAAGGAACTATCTTGGATATTAACACTTTGTCTCAGGGTCATGAATTTTACTCTTGTCAGTCAGTTAATAGACTTATAAATGGCGTTGCAGACTCTATAGCCAAGAAAGCTAGGAGTAATGGTATCAATTTTGAGTACATAGATAATTTTCCTCCAGACATTCATAGCTGGATCATGGAAGACATCACCAGTTGCATTCTTTCAGTCTAAATAATAAAAATCCTTTTGCATTAAAAAAAAAAAAACAACCACAAAGTCGTAACAAAACCGTACAACGACAAACTTAAAGAAAAAGTGATCCGAAAATGTTACAAAAATTAGATAAAATAACCCTAGTCAATGTTCATCGGGTCCAACCCTTCCCTATCTGCTTATGAAGTTTACCAAAGAGACACCCTTGAATAACTCTTTGTGACTTAACCATAATAAGCCTAACAAAACTTAGACGCTGTAATTTGACTTCAGTTGAGCTTATATTTTGAAAAGCTCTCAAACTTATTTCCTGCGGTATCTCATAAATTATTGTCGCCAAAACAACTTTCCAAACTAGAGCCACTCTACCTTAACCCATTCTATTTCAATGGTCTATAAACTAATTATATTTTGAGGAGTTATCCACCATTTTAAACTTACCAGCGAAATGGTCCCAAGCTTGCCCGGTAAAGTCACAATGAACCAAAAGATGGCAATTTGCTTCTTACAAGATAAAATACATTGGAATTGAGTTCAAAATAAACTTTGATAGAGACTACTCTAGATAGAGAGAAATAAAGTACTAAATGTACATCCCGTTGAGATTAACATGATAAGGCAGTCATTCCAATTCTTCTACCACCGCCCCTCAAAAAATCCTGATTATTGCCGGGTAACCGACTACCTGACAACTCGCCACAACCTCTACTGTCCAAGCAAGAACATTACCATGTACCATGATCAAACTTATATTGTTGCATATGATAAACACTACAAAATGGAAAATTAGTCAAAATAACTACTTAAAAGATTCAAATACTAAGAAAGCCAAAAATACAAATGGACAACATCCAATAGTATCCAAAACATAGGAATGATTACTAATAGAAAAACTATAGGTTATGAACTTAGCCACTTAGGTACTTGAGCATAATATGAGATTATTAACAATCTAAATCTTATCTTATCATAAAGCAGTGTTGTAAGAAAAAGTCCTTATCTATGTCTTCTTCATTTGTATACTCTTAAACAGATTCCACATACAAAAATTAAGATAAACTAATGGATTGTACACTATAATTCTCATGAGGAAAGATATATACTAAAATATCCAAGCTTATTGCACGATCATAGGATCCCCCATATTATATTAATCTTTGTCCAGTGTGCTAAAGTTATCTTTCATAGCTATAGTATCCGTATAACTTTCATGGAGATCAATCACACAATTGAATAGCCCCATTTGTTTGAGTTGGAGTCAACTTTCAAGTCATATCTAGCCTAGTATAGTACGTACCCATAAGGTCTTACATTTGAGTTAGACATGGTTTCTCGAACTAATAAATACTTCCTCCGATCCTAAATAGATGACCATGTGTATTTAAGGACATAGTAGTTGGCCATCAATATAATTGAGCTATAGCCAAGTAAAAACACCTATTATAGTGCTTGGCCATAACAAATAATTTTACTATTCGGTTAAAGAGACATCATCTCACAAATACTTTGATTTTTTATTTTTTTTTGTATACCATCAGATGAGACAACTTCCTTAATTTTCACTAATAGTCGCATGATAGTTTTAAGAGCTGAAAGCGAACCGAGACTTTCTAATCTTGAACATGAGTATTATTATAAAATGGATATCAAATCCAGAATTATCTTTTTTTTAAAGAATTCGTATTCCCGTTATATCAATTATCCCTTTTATAAATCAGGAATTATCTGGAAGTTACTTATATTTATTTTTTGGTCCGGTAAGGAGTAAGCCTTGGTAAGGATACATGCTTATTGCGCATTTGGATGCACATTCAGAGGTTGCTTTTCGACTTCTGGAAGTCAAAAAGTCAGAAGTCAGTTTGGCAATAACATTTCAGAACGACTTCTAGAAGCAGAAAAGTCAGTTTTTTGTGAAGCAAAATAGTTTTGCTTCTGACTTCAGAAGCAGACTTGTATCCAAGCGCGCTATTAACAACCCTTGCTACATATATCTTCAAGGAATAAAGTACATGCTTGACAACCCTTGCTACATATATTTTCAAGGAATAAAGTTTGCCCCTCCAAACTAATTATTTACTCTTAAATGACACTTTTTAGTCGTCCTAATAGGGCATAATTTACTCTTAAATGACAAATTTATTTTCCAAAATGACCATATTTCTAGCATAGTATGATCGTCGATATCATTTTATTTCAGTGATGAGGTTACCAGGAGATGACACTGACGATCTAAATTTAAAACTCGTCAGCACCAAATTTTACCGACAAAAAAATAAAATCACACTTTCACGGCCTTTATATAGCCCAGGCAAACCAACGGTCACATGTCCTTCATTGGCTCAATACATCAATCAAAGTCCATAACAAAACATAGCCTTGTCTACATTAATATAGTAATTTTCAAATACGAAATTATACACAAAAAACAAAATAAATAAATTCTTTAAAGCATTAAACAAATTGAATTAATCCAATTCAATACATAAATAAATCCAATTAAATATCAAAATTAATTAATAGATTAATAAATTAATTAATTGCATGACAGTGAAAACCACACGAGGGTTTGTTTCTATCCTACACACCACCCCACCATCTCCTTGGCACGTGACACTATCTTCAAATCCATCAATCAAATCACAACACGTATCCCCATCAGAACAACCGAATCGTGTCTCCACCACAAGATCTCTAGATCGAGACGAATAATTCGCAAAGATTTAGCCACGTGTTCTCCCAAAATTCGTCACCGGTAAAATCAGGTAAGAGTTGGGTAGGTAACCGGTGCAGCCGGTACATTAATTTTTTTTTCTTTTTTTCTTTTACTGTAATTCCCGCGAGTTATATATATAAGCTTTTTAGGTTGTGAACTTGAGCTACAATGGCGGTTGCCTTATTTAAGAAAATCTAGCGAAGAAAAGAAAAAAATCTATCTATTTTCTCTTTGTTTTTTCTTCTCCTCCTCATTTTTTTCAGGTCAGTGAGTACTAATTTTGACTTTTTTTTGATCTTTATTGAATAGATTGATCCTTGTTGTTGTTATTACAGTATCTCAGAGTTAAATCTAGGACCAAGAACATGTTTTTTAAGAATGAAATTAGTATGATTGATGGTGTTGTTGTTCTGGGTTTGTGCGTGATTTGATTTTTTTTAAGGTTTGAAATTAGAAAATTAGGGTTTTTTTTCCTTTCTTTTTTTTTTGAAGTTTTTTTTGTTTTTTTTGCATTACTAGGAATGAGCTTGAGATCCTGACAAAGGGTTTGTGTTTTGGTATCTGTAACAGATTTTGATGATGATGAAGAGGGTGTAGTTTTGGGATTTGTAGTTTTGTGATTTATTTGATTGTTTGAAGTGGAATTAGATTTGGGGTTCATGGGACTAAGGATGATGTTGAAAGTTACTAGGTGTTTTAGGGTTTGAGTTGAGTTTTTTGTTGTTGAAGATTGGGGGTTTTAGTGGTGGCACTGGAGAGCTACTTGGAAACCAGTCACCAGGGGACGGTGCCCCCTGCGGCACCGTCTAGGGTGGCTGGGGGGCCAACAAACTCCACTTCAAGTTCTGGTATTTTTTATCAAGGAGACGGGCAAGGGCAACAGCCTCAATCAATAGTGAAGGGACAGTTAAATTCATCTTTTGGGAACTCATCGTGTTCGGGAGCTGGGCGTGGTACAACTTTGTGTCCGGTTTCGGGGGATATGAACCGTACAGCGAACTCAGGACCAAGTGTTGGGGCGAGTTCGTTAGTTACAGACGCTAATTCTACTCACTCTGGAGGACCTCGTCTTCAGAGAAGTGCCAGCATAAATACTGAGTCGTATATGAGGTTACCTGCCTCACCATTGTCGTTTTCGTCTAATAATATTAGCATTTCGGGTTCGTCAGTGATGGATGCTTCTTCGGTTCATCAAAACTCTCATCAAGATCAGAACTCCCAGCAAGTGCAGCAAAGGCAGCACGGGGGTTCTAGTGCTACATCTCAACCATCATTGCGACCCAACCAAATTCCTCAAATGCTTGGCCCTTTGGGTCAGGAGCCAAATAACTACTCACAAATGACTAAGAAGCCTAGGCTTGGGATTGAGATCAAGCAAGAAGATATTTATCCGCAGTTGCAAACGTTACTTCAACAGCAGAGGATCATGCAGCAGCGCCAACAACAGCCACACCAGCCACCACATATACTGCAGTCTCTGCCTCAGATTCAGAGGGCCCAGATGCAGCAGCAGTTGCAGCAGCAACAGTTTAGGCAACAAGTGCAACAGGGTATACAGCCACTTGCTGGAGTAAAACGCCCCTATGAGAGTGGTGTATGTGCTCGCCGGCTGATGCAGTACATATATCATCAACGCCACCGACCCCCTGTATGTTTTATGCACCTGTTTTTTGCTCCCCTACTTTGAGTTGCTATTGCCAAGTCAAATGGATGATTATGCCCCTTTTTATGACCAGTTCCTTTTGCAGCTTCAGCTTCTGTTTTTTTTTTCCTCCCTTTCTAGTTGCCATGGTTAGATTATTTTTCGTTGCATTTCACCATTTGACTTGATATTGATTTTTTGTTTGTAGGAAAACACTATTATCTATTGGAGAAAATTTGTAGCGGAGTATTTTGCTCCACGTGCTACGAGAAGATGGTGTTTATCAATGTATGATAATGTTGGAGTTCATGCATTGGGTGTTTTCCCCCAAGCAGCTATGGTTAGTCTTGCAGTTGGTGGATTTCGATCTATTGCTTATATTCTTTTGTTTGGTACATAGAGTTGTACTATCCGTTACCATCATGAGGAGATTCATCATTATACATAGATTATAATCTTCAGCACCAATAAGCACTTGTGTTGTGTCTCCTTTCCTCCTATAGCTTTATTTTAATCCACCGCCAGCTTCTAGAATTCGATTAGCTTACAAGCTGATGTACGTGTCTTTGTCAGGATGCATGGCAATGTGACATTTGTGGTTGCAGATCAGGAAGGGGGTTTGGTAAGTAGCTCATGTTTATGTTTTCAATCCCTTCCTGAATACATCTATCTTTTCCTCTTTTAACTGTTGTGGATGGTAACGAGGAAGCAATTTGAATGCAGCTAATTCTTTCTTTGGAAATATCTTTATGTTTTTTCCCGTTTCTTTTGTTGGACGCCATAACAAGAAGTCATCTACTGCTAGTCGTCGAATGGATGTACCTAAACTCACCTTTCGTTGTTGCTTATTGTGACAGAGGCGACAGTGGAAGTATTCCCTAGACTGAATCAGATCGAGTTTGATAGTGGTGTGGTCGACGAGCTCTTATTTGTAGACATGCCACGGGAATGTAGGTTTCCCTCAGGTATAATGATGCTGGAATATGGAAAAGCAGTCCAGGAGAGTGTTTATCAACAATTTCGTGTTGTTCGTGAGGGCCAACTTCGTATAATATTCACCCCTGATTTGAAGGTGTGTAGTGATCATCATGAAGTTTATATTCTTCTTCATGTTTTAAGATTTGTTTTTTATGTACTTCTTTATGTTGGTATATTTTTTAATCCTCAAATTATCCGTGATAAAAAATGGGGTTAGTAGATAATAGGGCAGCTGTACTAGGAGATTCTGCATGTTTTCTTCTTCCCAAAAGAAGACCACCCCTTCAATAACATTTCTAATAGATAACACTTATAAAACTCTTTAGAGCCAATCGCAAATTGATGTCTGTAATCTGATCCTGGTGAAGGATGAAGGATCTCAGAAAACACGTATTATTCAGTTCGGTCACTTCAACCTATTTTTAGATGAACGAGGCACGAGGATTCATGGAAAATGCTGGGATGGTTTCCTGGACCAAACGAAAAACTAATCAACTATCAAGAAGGGAAACACAAATAAACGGGAGGAGTGTAATATAAGACATTAGAATACTCTTACCAATAGTTGTTGCTATTAACTATTTATGTAACAGATAAATACATAATGTAACTAATAGCTAAATCTGATACTTAAACTTAACTTGTACCCACAGTTTAGTTAAAGGCACTCTGTACTCACCTAACGAGAGGGACATACTGATTTTGACCCATTCCCTTGGCCTTTCGTAAATGGTAGGAATACAGTATACAGTGAAAGATGGTTCGTGACTTGTTCTCAGTGGGTTCATGAACTTTTTCAAGTATTGTGTAGTTATCATCTTAGCTTTACTTTCATGAGGAAGCGGGAGAATCAGTGAAAGAGATCTTTGGGATAGATGCCTGTGTGGTGGAGAGTGTTGTATTTTTATCAAATTTTCTTAACGCAAGTACTTTTGGGGAAAAAAATTCAAAGAGAAGCTGCTGGCTGTATGGCACAAAAGTGGTTTGCAAATTGTTAAAATATCTTGACATCATATTATTTTGCTTGGCAGATATTGAAATGGGAGTTCTGTGCTAGGCGTCATGAAGAACTGTTGTCTCGTAGACTGCTAGCGCCACAGGTACGTCATTGTTTTTCTTTTTTCATCTCACTAGCTAGAACTTCTTTTGAGATTTGAGGGCCATTTGATGTACCCTAACATTCTCCAACGCCAATCTCTGGGCTAATTTGTGGTCCAGATATGATCACTTCAGTAGCCCTATTTCCCCTTCTAAGCATGTCACCAACTCTGTAGTTATTGTTTCCATACCTCTTAACTATATGACATTTCTAAAGATGAAAGAAGTGGATCTCCAAAACAAATCCAAGGGGTTAGTGGGTGTCTGTATATAGTTAGCCTTTGTGGTTTGGATACTGCCATAATACTGTGAACACCGGGCATCTTAGTAATTTGAAGTATGTTCTCTCTCACTGCAGGTGAACCAATTGGTTCAGGCAGCCCAAAAGTATCAAAGTGCTGTCAGCGAAAGTGGATCTACAGGTCTCTCACCTCAGGATTTGCATAGTCATTGCAATGCGTGAGTCAACTAAACACTTTTTTGATGTATTGTCTTGCTAAAGTGTGACATGTTTCCGTTCTGTACCTACTTTTTTATATAGAGAGTTAGGGAGCATCTAAATCTGGTTGTTGTTGCAATTGGGATTAACTCTCAACTCCATAGGTCTTCAAAAGCATCATAGAAATACTGTATGTGGAACTTCGACTGCTTGTACTGTTGATGGTCCTTTTACTAGTGACTAGCAGCATGTTATTATATGGATGTGCAACTTATTTGCTGAGAATGTAATCTAATTCTCTAGTCGGACCTTTTATGTTTCTCTTTCTGTAGTTTCACGGGGGCCTGGCGTCAGCTAGGAAAAGTTATGGAGTTGCAGTCACTGAATGACTTGGGTTTTTCAAAGAGATATGTTCGTTGCTTGCAGGTAGTTTGCCTGTTGTCTTTGGTTTATCATTTGAAGTTTTTTTTTTTGGATGTGTCTTGTTCTCATCATATTCTTGCTTTTGTTACCAACTAACAGATATCAGAAGTCGTCAGTAGCATGAAAGATTTGATAGAATTCAGCCGTGATAACAAGATTGGACCTATTGGTAAGTAATTTTGGAAGGATTATTTACGCTTTCGGTTGAAAATGAACTCAATCCTTGGTTCGATCATAAGTCATTCCCATTTAAATACTTTGCAGATAGCTTGAAGAATTATCCTCGACAGACAACTGCTGCCAAATATCAGATTCAAAAGATGCAGGAAATGGAGCAGTTGGCTACTGCTCAGGGTTTGCCAACGGACGCAAACACTCTGAACAAACTGTTGGCTATGCAGTCCGGTGGCATGAACAACCACATGAACAATGGAAACAGTAACCACATGGTTGGAAATGGGATTATGAATAGTCCAGCTCAATCAGCAATTGGATTGAATAATTACCAAAATTTGCTGAGACAGAGCTCAATGAATTCAAACCGTAACACATTCCAACAAGAAGCTTCTTGTTCTTCTGGCATGTCAAACCAGGCACAACAGTCTGTGATGTTTCAAGGTGCAGGTTCTTCACTTCAAGGATCTCTTCAGAATGGTCAAGTGAACAATATGCCAAGTCCTTTACATATGCAGAACCATCTACAACAACAGCAGCATCAGCGACAGAATACAAATAACCTGGTTCAACAGAACAGCCCACAATCCTCTTCTCAGGGAAAATTAAGTGAGCAAATGATCCAGCAATTGCTGGCAGATATGATGAATAACAATGATGTAAAGGTCCAGCAGCCTCCACAACCGCAGAACTCTTCTGGTTTGGATAATGCAAATGGGACAACTATGAACGAGCATGCTTTAAATGGTGTAAATGGAATAAATGGTCCCACTGTAAGCGGTTCAGGTGCAGTTAAAGCTGGAAGTACATGTTCTGTTGGAAATCCAGTAGGGGGATTTGTAAACAATGCAGCTCCCTCAAGTGGTCGCAGTATGGGTAGAAGTGATAGTTTCAAGGGAACTGCCAACAGCAACAACGGTACCATGGTCAGTGGTGGTGCAAACAGCTTTGAGAAAAAAGTTTCTGATAGTCATTTAGATTTTCCTGATATGATTCAGGACATATCTAGTGAGTTTCCGAACTGTTGGGATGACTAATCTCGGGTTGTGCCATCTATATTTGGCTGTTTCTAAGACGGCCTTCTTTTTTATAAGGATGACTTCAAAGAGAGAAGAATTCTCACTGTACAGAACCCTTTCTAAACAGGCAGCCGGTAATAGTTCATCTGAGAAGCCTTTGACTAATGTATGTTGAGAGCAGCTCTCTATGTTAAAGTGTCGTTGTGTTGGGTATGTTTATTAGGGGATTGGCAGTTTTGCAGTTGCGCCATTTTCTATTGGTCTTTCTTAAAGTGTAACCCTAGTTGCAGACAGGTTTAATCCAAGAAATTTAAAGTATAATCTGTTACTGCCAATGCAATCAAATTTCTAACTGTGCACAACAGCTTCATTGCTTTCTATGTTTTGCATCTCCTGCCATTTCTTTCTTGTTATCAAAACCAACTTCTTTTAAGGCAACAAGGAAAAAAAGTTGCCGATTATCACACTAGCATAAATACGCTGGACATGGTTCTTTTTGAATTACATTGAGCATAAATCTGATGAAAGCTATGGAAGAAAGAACCATCTAAGGCACATAAGAGAGAACAAAGAGAAAATATGGAATGTGCAAGCCAAGTGCGTTCAAATGAAAACAAATTCAACAGAAAATAAAATAAAAAAGTGATGCACTGCAGCATCAAACAGTAAAGTACAATATCAGGAGTCAGGACTCTTCATCTTTAGGTTTCTCTCACACACGGTAAAAATAAAATTTCAGCTGCCAAAGATGGCAGTCTAAATTTTTATTTTCCATTCCTTATGCAAAGCCTAATCAAAAGCTTGTTCAGCATCAGATTCAGCCTCGACTAGATTATCGTTCATGCCATCTTCATAATCCTCATTGTCTTCATCATTGTTATCATCATCCATAATGAGCACACCATGCCCACGTAAAGAAAAAATGCGCTCGAAACCCATCCCTGCTCTCTGCACCAACCCGGCTGTGAAAGAATGCAACCTAGACGGGCCAGGCGTACTACCACCGCTGCCATCTTCAAATGCATCACCTGTAGAAGGATTAGAGTCACCAGTAGCATCTGGTTTTGGGATATACTTCAGCACGCACTTCCCAGAGAGATCAACAAACTCCGCATCGAAATCCTCTTTGAGTGGGCGTCCCAGGATTTGAACGTGAGAAATACTAGAAGGAAGAAAAATCAGTAAAATGTATCAATCGACTGTCATCTAGTAAGAAAACAATGTAATGATGACAAGACTAAAGACCTCTTGGCTATCAACGAGATGAAGCAGAGTTAAAGAACTAACCACACATAGTATAACCCATCTACGTCCTGCTGCTGAACACGGCCTGAAAATTCAATCTGCAAAACTTTACCAACAGCAAAAACAGGTTCTGGTAGCTTGAATTTTTGTAAGCAATTTTCCTGTTCGGTGGTAAAATCAATTAGTGTTGTTGAGAAGTTTAAAGGACTCCACCACGAATAAGCAATAAATCTGTTTTTATCTCATCGTCACCCCTTTCCAAAGAAGAAAGAGAGAGAGGCTGAAGAGGAAAATTGCAACATGAGCATACCTGAGCCATTGGAAAGTATTCTGAGGTGTATGTCCATACTACGTCATCTTCAATGTGTCTATGACCTACCTCAAACACATCCACAAGATCTGTCTCCGTATAGTGATCAGTAAAATGGCCGATTCGAAAGCGCACAGCCTTGGCTGAATATATAGGAAAACCATACTGGAAATATGCTGGATAGAGAAAAAACATATTTGTCATCAGTATAAACAGAACCAAAGAATGGAGTCAAATAATACAACTAGATCATGGACACTAACCTTGGAATGGTTGGATGTTGATTTCATTAATAAAACACAACTTGGATGCCAGTTTAAAAGTTAATGTCTCAGGCACCCCTTGATCACTCTCTCCTTCACTTGACCAGTAAGAAGCCTCGTCACCGATCCTATCTCTAGGTTCCAACGTGTTCAGAATGCTTTCTTCAGGATAATTATCGGTACTGGATGCACATATCGCCTCGGAAATGCAATTTCCCACGGAAGAAGCCAGACCTTTTGCTAGGAAGGCATAAACTCGATGATTTTTCTTCAATTTCTCCACTTCCATATCAGCAGTAGATTTCTCCACTTCCATATCATCAGTGGATTCGACTTCTAGAGGCTCTACTACGTCGTTTTCTTCAATGGCAGGTACAGCATGTGATACTTCTGGCAACAATCTTAAGCAGAGATTCTTGGAGAGACCATTTGAAATCACTGCAGCACATTTAATAAACCATGTTTAAACCGTGATAAGAAAAAAATCCAAACAATGACAAGACTTAAACTGCTCATCCATCTCAATTCTCACTTCAATTCAGAATTTTGTTTGATGCTTCTTAGGTTCGCAATTCCTCTACTTAATAATGATTTATGTGTATCTTATCGACCAAAATAAAAGACAAAAAGCTTAAAAAGCCACATCGGGCAAACTACAGTCTATGAGAAAGCTCATTCTTCTAACAATTGATAGAACAAGTACTAGAAGGTGCCTTTACAAGTGTGCTACATTGGTAGTGAAACACATAGAATCATAACAAACAACGTCCCTCGATGCATGAACACGCAAAACCGATATTCCTTACAGGCTGTTTTCTACCATAATCACATCATTACAAAGCTAATTCCCACTCCAATACATCTTATACAGTAGCATAATCGAAACAACCAAGATGAAACATATACTGGGCATATATTCAGGTTCCAAGAGCTTACCAAATTGACGCCAAGCACGCGAAACTGAACCAACACGAACAACATCAGCTGGATCATCCAAATACGACAAGATATTGGTTGATAAGTCATGGTTGAGCAATTGCACAAAATCAATACAACCCCCCGCCATTGATGTCACAAACCAAAAACCCACCTGAATGAAATTTCAATTCAACCACACAAAATAATGTCAAACTAAACCTTAGTATCTACGTACCAACAGAGAAGAGGAGATGATGATTTGCAGATCAGCGGTAGAAAGAAACAAGGAAAATTTTATTAAAGCGGTGTCGAAAGAGATAGTAACCACCACCACCAGCAGATTGTTTTTTGATGATAAAAAAGAAAATAAGTATATTTATATTTTTTTTAGATATAATTAATTTCTTTTAATTTTATTATTATTAATTAATTAACAGATTATTACTCATTCCGTCCTAATTTATTTGTCTAAATAGTGCTTTTTTTAGCAAAATTGTACCAAAAAATTTCCATATTTCCCACTAAAATTTTCTAATTATCAAGAAAGAAACAAAAACTAGTATGTAAAAATTAGTATAGTAAACAAGTAATTTGAGAGATTGATGGCGTATGTGAAAGTAATTTGAATTTCTTTCACGTTTTTGTAAAATCCAATTTAGGCAAGTGGGAATAATTAATAACGTGATTTTGACTTTGGTATATTTTATCATTCGATAAAGATGTGACACTCCGCCTACCAACCAATAGCGTGTCAACGGACGAACTAAGATTCCATCCATTTTAACGGTATGGATTTGATTTGACCGACAACATCATCTCCAATCTCAGCCAGAGGATATTTGGATACCAGAAAAAAAAAAAATTTGGTTCACAAAAGAATTGGAACCAAATTCTTTTGGCTTCCAAATATTAGTTTCAAAATTTGTTCCCAAACTAATTTACGACTCTTTCAGCTTTAACCAAATTCAGTGTAAACTATTTTCTGACTTCTTAGAAGTTACTGCTGACTAGTTTGTGTTCCAAGGTCTGACTCAGAACTTCGCTTCCAGCAATAAAAATTAGGGAACTTGTCCATAAAAAGAAATGCCAGCACTAACAACTAGTACAATGAAAATCTTAGAAAATTGGTACTGCAATCGTCTTTTAATGTTTTTGTAAGCATTTCTACAGTAGACCCGTAATTCTTGTCAGAAGTAGCAAGCCAGAGGATGGCATCACACTTGGGTACTCATGAAGAACCTGTTTTGCAAGGGCCACTAAATTGTGGAGACAGCGAAAAAACTTTGCAAGGCCAGCGGAATTGAAGGACAGTGTTTCATTAAACGATCAGCAAATCCAGGATGACGTAACATTACAAAGTTGAGGGAACTCAACAATGAACTACTGATGAAAGTTAGAGCTTGTGGAAGTACTTTATTACCAACTGTCAAGCCAACATTGGGACTTGACTCTCTCTGTCATCCACGTAGAACAGAAGACGAGTGCAAGAGCCAAGCCCATCATATGCAAGTCTGAGTCACTGTAACATGAAAAGCAAGGTCTCAGAAAGTTCGCCATTTGACATATTACTGGAGTCAATTTATATAAAATACCATCAAAGAAGAAAATCGAAACAATGAAGTGGCTAGATGATGATGAGTAAGAGAACCTCTCCTTATAGGAGCTGAAAGTTTCGCAATTTTAACTTAATAGCAAAAGATTCAATTTTATCACCATAAGCTACAACTAGAGAACTTAGTGTCCCTAATGTTGCTTGCCTCAATGTACGGTTAGCCTTTTTAACAAGGAAAGGTAACAGTACTTCTAATTGTCTTATACCACAAAATTCTTAGAGGGCATTGAAGAACGACTCTTATAGGCAATGATTAAGAAGCAGAGAGCACACCTTTTGCAGGAATGCTGTGAATTCAGTAATAAGAGGCTCCAGCACGCATAATAAGTTTATATTGAGAGGAGACATAGCAATGACAGCAAATGCCCATAATGAGCAAAACTGAAATCACGTTAAGCTATTGAAAGCCAAGACCGAATACTGTAACACAAAAATTAAGCATTAGATAAAATACCACATCATGGATCAAACTTCATAGCAGTAAAAGCTACAAGGTTTCAGTTAAAAGCTTAATACTGAACAAGCATTACCAAAAAGGAACTCTAACATGAATAACTCTTCTAAAGATCTAAACTTACCTTCACTGCAGAAAGTCTAGTCATCTCATTACCCATCCAATCAGCAAGAACAGGAGACCGTACAGGTAATTCCGCTTGGAGGTTATCACCAAATGTTGAAGTGACGGCCCATGCAAGAAATAATACACTCCTTGACTTCCTGCGGAAGAGATTCAGTACATAAGAAAGAGAACATCGGCCGGTACCTTAGCTAGTTAAGTCTCCAAGACGACATCAAAAGAAGATGAAGGTTGTGCCCGGGTTTTACCAACCTGATTTTGATCTTGGTTAGCTAGACGAGTTATTGACTGGATGAATGTACAGCTTACAATCAAAACCAACATCCTGAAAAAGATGGTGTTAAATGTGAAACAAAAGACCGACATAAATTGAGTAATCTCCTGAAATATAACAACTCTCACCACAACATTAGGCTTGCACGACTCAGGCAACCTCCCCACACACTCTAAATGCTTCAGCAATGACATTGTAATAACGCTCACCAACAGCAGACAGTACACGAGCAGACAGGACCCGAAGCATCGTCAATTTAAACACTAATCAAACTGAACAAGGAACAACAACAATCTCTTCATTACCATTTGAGAGAGACGAATAAAACAGAAAATAAACACATCATAAATCAGACTCTGCATAATAGTTACCCCTAGTAACAATTAATGAATTGCCAACAGATATAAGGTAACTGTTCAACATCTCTTAACATGCAACAAATATATCGGGCTGTGGGTTTAGTTAATGTTTAAAACCAGTCATCCCTGTAGTGGCTATTGGAAACCTGTTTAGTTCTTAAAGAGCACCATACCAGTTAAAAAAAACAAAGCTTATTGAAGTGCTTCGGTTTTCAGTAAGAAATTATAGAGGAAAGTAAAATGTTCTGCCGGAAAGAAAGAACGTGAGGAAAATAAGATATACCCTATATTTACCTTGATGCAAGGATGGAAAACAGTAGCAAATTTAAACAAGAAACTAGAAAATGACGGACCTCAAAAGAATCCCATACGTGATATAAAATAAAAATAAGAATGTATTATATCTAGTAGATCAAAACTTACATCAGCAGTTATTCGCTTAACTAGTTTTTGGCGAAAGAGATAAGGGAATCCGTTGTGCAACAGTTGTCACAGCATTTCTGAAACTATTGTCTTCACGGCTATACTAGTACTGTCTCTGCTAATCTTCCCCATTTAATAATTTATCACACAGCTTTTCTGTCAATTCCCAGTACTGCTCCCTTACAGACCTTCTGCACCAGTGGCACTTGACTGCAGAAAGAAAAAAACAGAAATTTATCAACTGTAGAGTCTGGTAAATATCAAACTGGTGACTCAAAACAGGAAACAGCCAACTAAAAGCCTCCCTCAGAAGGAAGTATGGCCTAGAGATGTAAACCCCACCAAAAAAGAACATAAAAAATAAAACAAACATGAAGTTCAAAAATTATCACCACTGGAGATATATGATAGACTGAAGTTTTAAGACTATTATCTAAACCACATAGCATCTCCAAACCAGAAAAAACACACTTAACATGTGCATCCAGGAACAAGTAGCCCTAAAAGAACATAAATGTAAACAACAATCATGTACCAACTAAAAGATTTTCATCAACAGCCTTAACAGAAAGAGAAACCAGTTGCATTACAAAATTCAGAAAAATCTACACCCATTATATAAAAAAATAGCTCAAAATGACTAATAGCAGGTCAAAGTGACTATGTAGCAGACTGCAAGTTCAGTTGAGCATCTACAGTTACGTCAAAGAAGTCTTGAAGAGCAATCATCTTCACATTGCTGTGTTTCATGCTCTTTATCGCCTCTGCACTTGCTTTTGCTCCAGCAACAGTTGTTATAATGGGAACTTTGTAAGACAGGGCCATCCTCCTCAACTCCCTGCCATCAATCTGATCTAAGGCATCACCAGAACTAGTTATCACCAACAACTGAATTTGTTTATTTGCTAACATATCACCAGGATGCGGCCTTCCTTCATGCATTTTCAATACCCTCTCCACAGGGATCCCCTCCATTTCTAGTATGTGAGCCGTGCCAGATGTCGAAACAATTTTAAACCCAAGATCCACAAAAGAGCGAGCTATTGTAGCAAGATGTGGCTTTGTAAGATCATTCAGGCTGATGAAAACAGTTCCCGAGAGAGGTAACTTCTGACCCGCAGCAATTTGAGCTTTGGCGAATGCAGAAGAGAACTCAAAATCAATACCCATAACTTCACCAGTACTACGCATTTCTGGTCCAAGCAATACATCACACCCTTGGAACTTCTCAAATGGGAGTACGGCTTCCTTAACTGATATGTGCTTAGGGATCACCTCTTCCGTGAAACGTAGGTCTTGGAGAGACATGCCTGACATGACTAGTGCGCCACACTTGGCTAACGGTTTCCCAATTGCCTTGGAAACAAATGGAACAGTTCTGGAAGCACGGGGATTTGCTTCAAGCAAGAAAACTTCTCCTGCTGCCGTGATTGCATACTGACAGTTCATGAGCCCACAAACTTTTAACCTCCTGGCCAGTTTTTTAGTCCACGACCTGATAATTTCCAAACGCGATGAAGGGATAGTCTTTGTGGGTAACGAGCAAGCAGAATCACCGGAATGGACCCCAGCTTGCTCAATGTGCTCCATTATTCCACCAATGACCACATTCCCGTATGAATCAGCCAAAGCATCAATATCTATCTCGATGGCATCAGAAAGGTATCTATCGATCAAGACAGGGCGTTCTGGATCCACCTCAACGGCAGTTTCAAGGTATCTCACGAGATTTTCATCACTATATACTATCTCCATTGCACGTCCACCCAAAACATATGAAGGACGAACCACGACTGGATAGCCAATCTCCTTAGCAATGGCCAGAGCATCAGCATCGCTTTTAGCAATTCCACCTTGTGGTTGCTCAATCCCGAGCTCCTTTAGGATTGCATTGAATCTCTCCCTGTCCTCAGCTGCATCGATCGAATCTGGAGACGTACCCCATATACGAACGTAGCCTTCCCCACTAGCGCTCAAAAGCTTGTGCTCATCCAAATAACGCTGGATAGGAAGAGCAAGCTTGAGTGGTGTTTGCCCTCCAAACTGCACTATGATTCC
The DNA here is from genome assembly GCA_023531105.1 of Papaver atlanticum. Lineage (NCBI taxonomy): Eukaryota > Viridiplantae > Streptophyta > Magnoliopsida > Ranunculales > Papaveraceae > Papaver > Papaver atlanticum. The sequence goes on from JAJJMB010012509.1 coordinate 1,338,802, forward strand.
ATCAGGTCGTTCCAACTCAATGATGTTTATAACATCTTCAACTGTCAACGGTTCAAAATATAGACGGTCACTTGTGTCATAATCTGTTGAAACTGTCTCAGGATTCGAATTCATCATGATGGTCTCATACCCAGCATCCTGAAAAATGAAATAGGAGTTTTTTGAGTTAATGTGCACACATATTTATATATATGTAATGGCATCAAGAGATGAACCTTAACGCCCATTTAGTTTCAAAGATCCTTTGGCTCATGCATAATATTAGGTTTGCAAGTAGCTTGTGAACAGGTGTGTTACAAGTACACGTTGGGGAACATGGTTGTTGTGATATGCGAACATAAGCCAGAAAAGAAAAGAAGAAAACGAACCTGAAGAGAGAAGGAAGCATGACAGCAGCAGTAGTCGAACTCTATACCTTGACCAATTCTGTTTGGTCCCCCACCTAATATTAACACCTTCTTCTTATTGGTTGGGAGAGATTCACACTCATAATCATATGATGAGTACATGTACGGAGTATTGGCCTCAAACTCTGCAGCACAGGTATCAACCCTCTTATATGCTGGAGTCACCCCAAGAGATAACCGTGCTATTCTTACTTCATTCTCAGTTGACTTAGTTGCAAATGCTATTTGCTTATCACTGAAGCCTCTCTTTTTAACTTCATACATGTCATCACGTGTCAGTTGAGACAATGATCGGGCAGAGAGGAATTGTTCAATATCTACCAGCTCTTTAAGTTGAGTGAGGAACCATTTGTCGATGAAGCTCAGCTCATGGATCTCGTTAACTGGCATCCCCTTCTTCATTGCTGCATATACGGAATGAATACGATCTGGGCTAGGAACCCGGAGGCTGTACTTCAATTGGTCCCAGTCCCAGTCCAGCTCCTTGATAGGTGCACAACCCCAGCCAGAGAACCCACACTCCAAGGACCTAACCGCTTTCTGGAAGGATTCTTGGAAAGTACGTCCTAGTGCCATGGATTCCCCGACTGACTTCATCTGGGTTGTCAATATGGGCTGAGATCCAGGGAATTTTTCGAAAGCGAACCGAGGAATCTACACATGGAGAAAAAAGCATTATGCTACAAGAATTGAAATTTCAGAACTTAGAAACTAGTAAGCATTTATTCTGCAAGTAATCAATTCAAATGAAAAAAAAGCTGATCTGAGTTTTGAAGATGGCGCCACATTATATACATATTCGACAGGTACCATTTATACATAGAGAATAACACGAAGGAAAGAGAAGGCAATTAACAAGAACAATAAGGAAGTTTTTCCTTTAGCAGATGTTTCTATGATAGATAAATAATGGAAAGGCAGTTTAGCATGCTAGCGAGAAGAAATATGAACACCAGAAGGAAGAGATTAGATGCTTCATCTGTCCCGAATCACTGAAATTATCATATACAAGTAATATGGAAATGACGGAGGTAATCATGGAGAAGAATTAAGAAACAGGAAACATAACAATTAAAATACATGTTCTATATGATGATGAGAGAAGAAAGAAATTTTACCTTGGTCACCACATAATCTATGGACGGCTCAAAACTAGCTGGTGTTTTCCTTGTAATGTCATTTGGGATCTGATCAAGTGTGTACCCAACTGATAATTTGGCAGCCATCTTAGCAATTGGAAATCCAGTAGCTTTAGATGCCAAAGCCGAAGATCTTGACACTCTAGGATTCATCTCGATCACCATGACCTCACCATCTGCTGGATTAACAGCAAACTGGACATTTGAACCCCCGCATTCAACACCAATCTCCCTAATGATCGCAATGGAATAATCTCTAAGACGTTGATACTCTTTATCCGTCAACGTCTGTGCTGGTGCCACTGTTATTGAATCTCCAGTATGAACCCCCATTGGGTCAATGTTCTCGATCGAGCAAATAATAACCACATTATCAGCCAAGTCCCTCATAACCTCGAGTTCATATTCTTTCCAACCCAAGAGAGACTTCTCCACAAGTACCTGTGACATAGTACTAGCTGCAAGACCAGATTTACAAATCTCCTCAAACTCCTCTCTATTGTAAGCAATCCCACCTCCAGTCCCACCCAAAGTAAATGCAGGCCTGATAATTAGCGGAAACTCTCCAATCTCTTTAGCAATCTGGAAACATTCATCCAAAGTATTCCCAATCCCTGACGGCGGCGTCTTGATCCCAATACTCTTCATTGCCTGCTTAAACAGATCTCTATCTTCTGCCTTCTTAATAGCATCAAGCTTGGCTCCAATCAACTCCACACCATACTTCTCCAACACCCCACTTTGAGCCAAATCCACAGCAAGGTTCAACGCAGTTTGTCCACCCATTGTTGGAAGAAGAGCATCAGGTCTCTCCTTCTCAATTACTTGCGCCACCAACTCAGGTGTCATTGGCGTAATGTAAGTTCTATCAGCCAAATCAGGATCTGTCATAATCGTCGCAGGATTCGAATTAATCAATATAACTTGATACCCTTCTTCTTTTAAAGCTTTACAAGCTTGAGTCCCCGAGTAATCGAACTCACAAGCTTGCCCAATGACAATAGGACCAGCTCCTAATATCATTATTTTCTTCAAATCAGTCCTCTTACCAATAGGAGAACTACCAAGACCTCCATCAAACACACCCCCATTACTCGAAGAATCATTAACAATTTGATTCCCACATTTCACTAAACCAACACCATTATTATTCTTAAAACGACGTTGCTTTAAACGAAGACTCAACGATGAAAGATTATCCTTTTTCTTTGAATACAATAAGAATTGGATTGACCCAGATTTTAAAAACAATGAGGATTTCGACGAATTCAATATAGATGAGGATGATGATAAACTAGTTGTATCAACAGGATTCATGCAAAAAGCAGCCATGTTTGAATTAAAAATTCAAATATTTTTTTCAATTGAATTCGATAAGAATGAAAATATGTTGAACTCACCGTAGATCTGGAGTATCCGATGTTACAGAGAAAAGGGGGGAGGAAGAAGAAGAAGAAGAAGAAGAAGAAGAAGCAGAAGAAGATGAAAAAGGGGGTTTTAGGCCTTAGGGTTTCGGTGTAGAGACAAACAGAGCCCCCCTAGGGTTTATGAATTAATAGTAGAAAATGAGGATGATGATAAGTTTTTGAGCCACGCGAGTGGTGGTGGCCGTTTAATGAAAATGACTTTTTTTATTAGAAAAGGGCCGGGCTCTTAATTGTTTTTCTTTTTCTTTGAGTATTTAGGTAAGATTTTAAAAGTTTAATGTACGTTGAATGCTATCGGAGGGTGTACACGAAAGTGTTTATAAATCCAGCATCTGTGTGTTATGCCACAACGTCTAGTACATGATCGATAAGTTCAAAATACTTTGGCTATCATAAGAAGAGGTGTCTATACTAACGATATATTACGCATCCACAAGTTAGAAATGCAATCCACAAAGTTATGTTTTTTTGTTAGATAACTAAGGAGATCAAAAATTTAATGTATTAAAATATGTACATTTCTTGAACATAATGCAAATTATTACCAAATATAGAAGTAAAACACTTAGGTGGGAATGGGATTAGAAAAAACTTCGTACCACAGTACGGAGGTTATTGCCACGATTTATAAAGGGATACAAATATTAGCAAGAGCGATACCATTACATATAGAATATATAAATAAAAACTAACAGTTCCTGACCATCGAAGTATCACTTTGGGTTGACATGAAGTTATCAGTGTTTATAACAGGCTCAAGTTTAATCCGCGAAGTATTATCAATATACAGAGGTTTTTAAACTAAGTATCACTTTGGGTTGTACATGTATAAGTATCCAATATTAATATGCCATTGAAGGATTGTAACATAATCTCAAAAAAATTAAAATCCTTTTCAGCTATAAGTATAATGTTGATGTTGTCGGTACACGACATAATGGTGTTGACATAATACATAGAGATGTAACGGAGGCCATGACCTACGACTATCGGTGTAACCCAGAATGCAATACTGATGTGAGATTTTGGCAAACTACCGATTATTGTTGTTATTTGCATATTTAAATTATTTGCTTCCTACCAAATTACGTGCTCTGATGTGGGGATAAGGGGTGTCTACGATGGATAAAACTACTAAATCACCCTCATTATTAAAACTTAAACCAAATCTATTTCAATTCCACTATTTCAAATATTTTTCTATCAACCTATTTCTTTTAAGGGATGGGATCCCGTAACAAAAGTATTTGACAAAACATTTTGACAAATCCTAATAACCACTAGATTTTATACATCTAACATTCCAAATCATGGATGATGTGGCATGCTCATTAACTCTATTCCTCGTTTGGTTTAGCAAATTAACCAAGACCGCACAAAAACTAAAGGGGAACAATTTTTGAACTACACGAGATTTTCTCTTCATCCATGTCTAGGTTACCCTCTAAATACATATTTGGGGAATCAGTTCCTCTTCCTTTTTCCTCGATCATGTTACTGGTTCCTTTGACTTTTAAATCAGGCCAATGTTGCTGCCGAAATGGATATATAATAGTTTAATTCGAAACGTTGAGATGGATGGTCCTAGAATCAAAGATTGTTCTTGTGATCTGTTTCTCAACTAACACATATTTCATACGCATGATTTTAATCGTGCATGAAAAAATAAGAGAAAGACAAAAGGCTTGGTGTCTTTAGGGTAAAGATTAAATTTATAATCATACATTATGATTAATGGATAGTACAATTCAGGTATATACGAATTTTGATTTGTGAACATAATTAATCAATCATCATCAGATGGTACTTGTTCACGTTTTCTCTCTAATCATCTTGAACCTAACCAGTTGGGGTTTAATTGTGTTTGGATCAAAATCAAACCTATTTTTGAATCTTTTTTTTTCTTTCTTCATGGTTTTTCTTCTTCTAAAAGCGAATTTGAAAAATAGATATAGAAGGCTATGATGATATATAACCGTGCACTACTCAGAGTGATTTTCCAACCAGTGCTAATAAACGACCGAGCCTTCAAATCAAGTTTATTGCTTAGAACGAAAAACAGTTAATTAATCAAAGGCAAACAAGCGATAGAAGTATTTCCACTGCCATGTCATCCATGATTAAGACCGTTAGATATCTAAAAATCTAGTGGTTATCAGGATTTGTCAAAATTTTTTTTTTTATAATAATTATTCAAACCAATAATAGATTAACTAAGCACAATCGTGCTGAAAGAAAGAAGTTTAACAAGAAATTAGGGGGAACTCCTAACCAAGTATTAGAGTAACCCTCTCTACGAACATATTTTGCTAACTTGTCTGAACACTTATTAGCAAGTCTATTTGTGTGCATACATGACCAACTTTCAAATGACAATAAAATAAACAAAATGTCTTTAGTTATTCTTCTTGGATCCCAAGAAACATCATCTTCTCCACCCTGGATTGTTTTGAAAAGAGATATATAGTTTGCTTCAATGATAGCAGTAAGAAGCATCTGTATTGATTTTAATTAAATCTCCAGCAAGTGGAGACCATCTATGACTAACAGAGACTGTAACAGTTTGATTCTTAGGTCTGCAAACTGGTTCAACATCTTTAGAAAAAGTGTTGATGCTGTGTAAAATATGTTGAGGTGTTGAGAATTTATTGCTGAAGATTGCACTATATCTTTCCTTCCATATGTGTAAGCTAATAACTGCCATTCTAGCAACCATAGTCTTGTCAGAGTGATTAATCCAGTTAGAAATTCATTTTACTGGAGAAGACCATTCTGTGTCAGTGATTATATAGCCCGCTCCAAACCACACAGCTCTTACAAATGGACATTCAAGAAGAATATGTATTGTTGTTCCCATATGACAGTTACATCTGGTACACTTAGTATCCTCTTGAGATAGTCTTTTATTAATCATATCCTTTGAAGCAAGAATATCCTTAGCACATTTCCACATGAATAACTTGACTTTATGTATCATTTCTAAACTCCAGATAGCTTTCCAAACCTCTGTTGTGGTATCTGAGATATGAGTATGACCATTGTGATATTTTATGTTATACAAAGCTTGATATGCAAATTTCACAGTAAATTTACCACTTCTTGTCTTGGCCCAAATTAGTTTATCTTCACTGTGTAGTGGAATTCTTATTGCTAGAATTTTACTGGTTGTATCTTGATCAGAAAGATTGAGAATAAAATCTTGCTTCCAACTCTTACTACTTGTGCCTATCAGTTCAGAGACATAAGTATAGTTGAGGTGGTTGACTTCATCATTAGCTGGAGAAGGGGGAGAATCCAGCGATAGAATCTATTTATCATGCCAAATGAGAATATGAGAGCCATCACCGACAGATCAGAAGCTATGAGTGTATATAAATTCAAAAGCTGAACTTATACTCTTCTAAGACCATGTAGAGTCTGCCTTTTTAGGGGCGTGAAGAGCATCAATTTGTTTGAAGTATATCTCCCTTAGAGAACCAACCCAAAGACTATTTTTTCACAGTACAAAGTCTGCAAGAAGACTTTACAAGTAAGGCATTATTAAAACATCTCATATTTCTAAAATTCATACCACCATCTTCATAATTACGAGAAATACCAGACCACGCTATTGGGTAGAAACCTTTCTTAGCCGGCTTGTTCTGCCATAAATACAATTGAAGATAATTCATTTTTGAAATAGTTTCTTTCGGTAGCTTGAAAGAACTCATCTTATGTAGAGGGACAGTGTTTAGAACATTCTTTAACATCACAGACCTTCCAGATTAAGACTGCATCTTGCCACACCAAGTACAATTTAACCTTTTTTGCGTGTTATCAATAAGAAAATTGAAAGATAACTTCTTTTCTTATTCAAGAATAGAGGTATATCCCTGGATACTTCTCGTTTTACCTTTAGGATATCAACAATATCATCAGTTTCATACTGACTAAGCCCTTTAGAGAAAGAAATACTTGACTTTTGATAATTGAGGAGTTGTCCTCAAGAAATGCTGAAAGATTGTAGTATCTCCTGGAGATTATTGATGTTGTCTAGATTAGCATTAACAAAGATTAGTCATCTGCAAAAATACAAATGACTTATAAAAGGTGCTCTTCTCGCAATCATAATACCACTTATCTTTTTGGAGTATTCAGCTGCAATCATAGCACGTGATAATGCTTCCATAACAATAATGAACAAATAAAAAGAAATTAGATCCCCTTGCCGGATACCCCTGGTGGGTTTGAAGGGAGTACATGGTGACCCATTAAGTAAAACAGATATCTCAGTAGTTGAGATACACTGAAGAATAAGAGAACACCATTTATCTCCAAATCCAACATACTTCATGACTTCAATGAAGAAACTCCAATCTAGCCTATCGAAAGATTTCTACATGTCTATTTTGAGAGCTAAATAATTCTCACCTTTCTTTTTTCTCTTCAAAGAATGAATTATCTCATGTGATAGAGAGATATTATAAGAGATAAGGCGAGCAGGAACATATGTAGACAGTAATTGCGATTATCTTTGTCTAGGAGATGCTTCATTCTTCTTTTCTTTTCATTAGATTTGATATGAGCTCGTAAGTTGTATTACATAGTGTTATAGGTCTGTAATTAGCAGGAGATCTTGGAGTCTTGACTTTAGGGACTAACATGAGCGTAATTTGATTAATTTTCTTACTGAGAAAACCAGTTTTGAAGAATTCTTTTATCATGCACACTATGTCGTCCTTTATAATATCCCACTGAGAAATATAAAATCCAGATGGGAATCTATCAGGCCTTGGTGCCTTCCATGGGTCCATGCTCTTGAGAGTCTGTAAGATTTCATTTTTCGTAGGAATGGCTACCAATCTTTCATTTTCTTGAGGAGTAATAACTGTAGGAACATGTTGCAAAAATTCTTTATCCAAAGATGGATTAAAAGTAGTACTTATCTCTTGAAAATGAGAAGATAATAAAGTTGAGAGTGAAACACGATCTGAACATCAAACTCCATTTTTATCTTGTAAAACATCAATCCTATTTCTTGACCTTCTCCTATTTGCATTTGCATGGTGGAACTTGGTATTATTATCAACATCCAAAAACAAAGTATCCTTATTCTTTTGCATCTAAAATTCCTTTTTAATTTCCTCCCATTTGTGAATTTCCATCTCAACCTCAAGAATAGAAGAAGTATTATCATGTGTTGCCGCTGAAAGATGAAGAGTATCTAGACGAGAATGAATATTCTTGATGTTGGTATCAATATGTCCAAAAGACTCTTTGTTCCAAATGTTGAGAGTTTTATGAGTGATATGAAGCTTTTGTTGACTTTATGCGCTGAACTTCCTTGGATACTTGCTCCCCACGCTTTGACAATTTGATCTTTACAAGAAGTTCCATTCAACCAACAAGAGAATAATTTCCAGTTTCTACTAGAATGGATATCATAATTATACAAATTTAATATATATGTGTGTGGTTTGATTCTAGTTGGGTTAAGTGAGATACTCTAGTGTCAGGAAAGTGTATAATCGACTCACTATTAATCATAGCTATACGTAACCTAGATTTAATCTTACTTGTATCGGGCTTATTACTAGTTAAAGTATATGTCTTTCCATTATAATTTAGGTCAATAAGACCAGCTTCATAAATACACTGGACAATAAAAGGAGATATGGAACTTGAATCTGAAAAACCTACCACATCGGTCTGTAAGGTCAAGGTCAATATTTGGATCACCAACTAACACCCACGACTGTTAGATTTCCAAACCTAACTCTCTAATGACACTCCATTGAGCTTTCTTTTCTTGTGGATGACAAGACCCATACATACATGATATAATCCACTCTGGCTAGGATTGATCATTTTTAACAAGACAGTGAATCATATTATTAGAGGAGTAGACTATTTCTAAATTAAAACCATCCTTCTACAAGAGAAGGAGACCACCTGAAAAGGCCAATTGAGGGTTCAAAGGAAGTGTTGGGAAAATCCAAATATTTATAAAGTCTGAGGATTTTGTCTGAATTAACTTTTTGTTTCTTGAATGAAAATTATGTCAGGGTTCTGAAATCTAGACAGATTTTTAAATGATTATGAGTTTTGACATCATTATAGCCCTGACAGTTATATGCAATTATTTTCATTTTGAAAGTCGTGCAATGATTAAGATGTGAAATTAAAACTAAATCTCTATTAAAAATAAAATTAGTAAAGAAATTAATGCTAGCTAGGGTTTTTGTATATACCTGTGTGGAGTCTCCATTGCAATCATTCATGGGATCAGAAGCAACTGAGGAATCTGAGTCAATCATTGAGTTGTGATTAGGGTCCATATTAGCAGAATTAACACTATGCAGAGTATTAGGTAGTTGGATATGAATGTTATGGGGGTTCATGGATGGTTCATAGTGAAAAAACGAGGGTCTAACAACCACACCCAATATTTTGTTTCGGCAATCTGTATGGACTAACTCCAATATATTTCCAAGAGAATCAACTAGACAGTCAGACTCAATCAAGGAAAACATCCAAGAGGTATATCTCAGTTTCTCAATGTAATAAGCAAATCAAACAGATAGAAATCCGTGAGCCTGATTATTATAAAAAACAACTTGAACGGTACCAAAGACCAATGCTCAAGTGTCAATCAATTTCAATCAACAACCAAAGGTTGGATTTACCAATTGATTGAACTACGCACAACCTGTGATATTTCAATTATATAAAAAATATAATGCGGAAAAGAAATAACACAGACACCAGAAATTTTGTTAACGAGGAAACAACAAATGCAGAAAACCCCCGGGACCTAGTCCAGATTTGAACACCACACTGTATTAAGCCGCTATAGACTCTAGCCTACTACAAGTTAACTTCGGAATGGAATGTAGTTGATCCCTAACCAATCTCACACTGATTAAGGTACAGTCGCGTTCCTTACGCCTCTGAATCCCAGCAGGACTCTACGCACTTGATTCCCTTAGCTGATCTCACCCACAACTAAGAGTTGCTACCACCCAAAGTCGAAGACTTGATAAACAAATCTGTCTCACATAGAAAAGTCTATTGAATATATAAATCTGTCTCCCACAGAAATACCTACGAGTTTTTGTTCCATCTTTTGATAAATCAAGGTGAACATGAACCAATTGATACACCGTACTTATATTCCCAAAGAACAGCCTAGCAATATCAATCACCTCACAATAACTTAACCGTATGGTAGCGGAACAAGATATTGTGGAATCACAAAGAATGAGACGAAGATATTTGTGATTACTTTTTATCTTACCCATTGGAGATTAAATCTGGAGAAAATCTTAGAGAAGATAGTACTCAATACGATAGAACAAAGTAAGATCAGAACACGCAACTACAGAGAAAATAGTTGGGCCTGGCTTCAGAATCCCAATGAAGTCTTTAAGTCGTTAACCTATAATGGTTTTAAAAAAAACTAGGTTAAAGGAGAATCGACTCTAGTCGCAACTAGTATCACACAGGAGGTGTGGGAATTAGGTTTCCCAGTTGCTAGAGTTCTCCCTTATATAGTCTTCAAATCAGGGTTTGCAATCAATATTACCTTGGTAACAAAGCATTCAATATTCACCGTTAGATGAAAACCTGATTAGATTCAAGATAATATCTTTTAACCGTTAGATTGAACTTAGCTTGTTACACACAAATGAAATGTACCTTCATTTAGATATGGGTAACCGTACCTAAACGTGTACACTTAGTTGGCTCAACAACAGTTAACCGAAGTTAGCCATATGAACACTTTCATATCAACCTTGTTCATCTTAATCACAACTAGTTCAAATGACTCAAATGAAACTAGTTATAGAGTTGTTCAATTTTTTATATTCTCATAGAAGTATACAAGACACAATTGAAGCAAAATCGGTTTTGATTCACTCGAATAATTTCATGAACATTATAGCCACGGTTTGCAAAGATTGCATTCCTTATTATATAAATGTATTTGTTCATGAGTATGTAAACATACTTAACCGATTTTAGAACTTAACCCACTCAAGTATGCAAAAGGGTACGCATACTTAAGTTCCGGGACTTGGTCTCGTTCGCCAGTATGCAAACGGGTACGCATGCTGTCATTCATGACCGAACTCAGTTGAAATCAATACGCATACGGGTACGCATACTATAGTTCCCGGACTTCAACTGTTGAATCAGTATGCAAACGGATATGCATACTAAATTCCCGGACTTGGAATACACTTGCAACAGTTAACATACAAGTACGCATACTGTGCTATATCCAATCAATGGTGAATTGTTTTAAACTCCCATTTTAATCATTGAAACATTCTTAGAAGAAGAGAATAGCTGTCTCACATAAACTATTAGCTTCAAAGCAATTTTTCAAGTGATCAAATGATCAATACGAAACATTCCGAGTCTGCATCAAATGACTGTCTCACACAAATCATATAAGATGTTACCAGGCGATTTTCACATGATCATCTTTTGACTGTCGTCAAGAATAAAAGATGAACTTGGTTAAAGCGAAAGCTTACCAACATATATTTCGAGAAATATGTAAGCAAGTTAAACTCAGCTCGAAATATCAAATATGTATAAAGTAAAGTCTATATAGCTATACGACTTTTGTCTCAATAGGAAATAGAATAGAAATAGACTTATGAGTGATAGATGAGTTCAAGTCTCCACATACCTTTTGTTGATGAAGTTTCACAAGCTCCCCTTAGTAGTTCTCCGTCTTCAATCGATGAACGCCGTGAAGTCTAAAGATCAACTACACATTCTATCTTAATCCGAGACATAACTATAAGTAGACTAGAAATCAAGACTTATAGTTTTGACAACTAAACTTGACAAACAAGCTTGAGATAACAACGCTTTCGAGTTCGACCGAGCAGTGCTCTAACACATAGTTCAGTGGAGAGTTTCTCATTCTCTTGATATTTCTTGGACCTTCAAGAGCTTTTTCATCAGCTAACTCTTCTTCCATTGAACTACTTAGTGATCTTTCAACATTTCCTTCATAAACATCTGCCTCCTTTCTAATGTGAGCTTCATATTTAGCTACTGACAAGCTATCCAGATAAAGAAGATAACAATATGAAGACAAGTCTCATCTACATGATCTACTACAAAACACTTGGGACATATGTTCTTCCGCTGAAGATCCAGTGATATCTGATCAGACATCCTCTCGTATATTTTTTTTCTTCCACCAGCCACCTTTATGAAGAGGTTTCTTAAGATCCATTTTGATTGTTGCTTTTATCGTGTTACCGTATCTGGGTATACAGTTTTTTGGATTAGTAGAGAGTTTCTTCCCCATGAAGCTGATGGCTTCATCAATTATAAATATGTTCGTATGTTCAAGCTTCATATATTTGAACTGCACAGAGAATACCCGATGTTTAAAAACATAATCTTTGAGTGGGATATGAGAGTAATATTTCAGGACATGAAACATGACACCATCAATAAGCTAAGGGCCTTCAGCAATAACTTCATCTCGTTCTTCTTCACTGTTCAACCTCACAAGCATGAAATTATGTCCCATGATTCTAATATCCTTATTGTGATATCTCCTCCACAGAGAGTTGATTTCATATCTTATGATCTTCATCTTGTTTTTCTCCGCTTTTCAAAAATACCATAAGTCCATTCCTCTGCAGCATCATTGATTAATTGTTCGGGAAGAACATACCCTTCTTATTTGATTGTCAGGTACTTCGATATTAGCATTTCTCAGCTGACGTGAGAGTTGGTTGATATGATCACCTCTAGTAGAAGACATCTCGATCGAATATTCTCTGGTACGCGAAACAGAAGCAACACGAACAACATCAGCTGGATCATCCAAATTCGAGATAATTTTCGATGATAAGTCATTATTAAACAACTGTTGAAAATCAATGGAACCTTCCATTCAAAATAACAGATAAGAATCCAAACCTTGATGAGAATTTAACAGAAAGTGAGTAAATAAACTAATAAAAACAAAGTCAATATTTTGAGAAGAAATTTAACACAGTTGAATATTTATCCATTTTTGACATGAAGATCAAGAAAGAATATACTGACCTTCAAAAGATGAGAGATGAGATTTATGGTGGAAATAAATTAGAAAATTTATTATTATTATTTTAAAAAGATGCCACTCAAGGCTTTTAAAGAAAATAAAGAGTAGTAATTACACAGGATTGACTGGTAGGGTTGGGAGCCTAGCAACAAATTGCAACAAGCAAATCATTATTATTTATTTTAAAAAGATGCCAGATTATTATTATTATTATTTATAATAATAATAATACTCGTACGAATTACAACGAGTTGGTTGGTAGTCTAGCAACGAGATGGGATCCAACACCTTTTTGAATGACTAGCCCAACTCTATGAAATAAGTAATTGGTAACTTTAACATTAAAATCATGGCTTGCAATGCACTTTCTCAGTCTCTTCAGTAAAGACAGCATATCGTCGCTGAGTTCACCAGTGTTGAAAAGGCTAGGACCCCAAAACTATAACCATATGTAGTGCATTTATTCAAGTACTTGCTGCGTTTGCGAGAAACTGCATTGGAAATAGCATGTCCAGGTTTGAAAGAACGAACACCATCACCAGTGAAGGGGGAGACACCAGTAACATCAAGATAAATATCTTTACCACAGTCCTAGTTACGAACAAGGATATCAGCGGGTCTCAACTCCGAACCAACATCAGAAAGGAATCCCAAAGCTACCTCTTTCCTAGCAGGGACACCGGTTCTTGAACAAACGTCCAATACAGTGTCGCGTACGAGATCATGACGAAATTTAATACCTACGTCACTTGCACAATGTAGAGAATGATCTCCAAATATGTCCATCGCCCTATTACAACACAGACATAGGCTACCGACTTTAAAAATGGGAATACCTAATCGATAGCAGAACATTGAGCTAAATTGGCGTGGCCTATGCTTTGGTTAAGCCCACGAATGAGACATGCTAATAAGTAATCTTGTGCATGTTTAATCTTGTTACATTGTCAAAACACAAAATCCCGTTCAGATATTCAATATTTGGTTGGCATTTTTTTCTTTCACTGCTTCGAAGTATGGGGTTGCCAAGGTGCTCATAAGATGGGGGCCACATCGTCGATGCATAAGGAAGAAGGCATGAAACCACATACCTGGATGTATTGGTCAAGTGAAAATTGAAATTAGGTGCAAGTATCCACACCAGCATTACGCAGAATGCTGTCTTATAAAGTCTTTGTTTGTTCCCAAGATGCTAGGAAGCAGTAATTGCTTGTGTCATACATGTTGTAAAATCCTAAACCACCATCACGAAAAGGTAACGTAGCCAAACGAAACTGTAAAGTCCAAAAATCGGGTCCATCACCGGTACTAAGCTGCTGCAGGTATCGAAACAGGTGGTCATCGAACACATGCTGGACTTGTTTAACAGCTAGAGGGTTAGTAGTCCGCATGCCGGCCCTATACTTAGAAAATTAAACAACACCAATTTCAACTTACCTGCTGGAATGACTAAAATTAGGATTTTAGAAATTATTTGACGGAAATTCTGGTGTGATTGGATTATTAGAATTTTAGAAATTAGGAATTTTGGTCGGAGAAAGAGTGTGAGTTTATGGGGTAAATTGACACAAGAAACGGACCCCTCTTTAGTAAGAAGTTAAAAAACTAAGTCGAAAAGTAAGAAGTTAGTTTGGAGAGATGATGTCATAATGACTTGTAGAAGGAAAAAATATGTAACTTTATATGAAGCAAAATATTTTTGGTTATGACTTTTTTGATTGATTTCTGCTTTTGTCACCCGTTGAGGTGCTTGGACCCATCATGAGAATTTACTTTTTAACCTATTCAAGTCGAAAATTTAAAAGTTAGTTTCTATTTTAGAACAAATTTTTACTTATGGCTTATAGTATTGACTTATGCTACTGGAGAAACAGAAGCACTTGAAGTAGAGAGAGACAGGTTCCAATAACCAGAACATTTGCAAGCAATCTTCCGGTCGACGGAGAAATCAATCAAAGTACTACTCCCTCCGTTCCACTTTAGATGATGTTTTTGGAGTTTTCACGCAGATTAAGAAATGGAGAGAGATATGAAGGTTTTCCATATATACCCTTGAGAAAAGTCTTCAAACATTAATTGCTATTAGTGCATTTAAAAAAAACTTATAGTTCTAAGACAAAATGTAAGGGTGTAATTGGTAGTTTTTTGGAAAAATATGAAAACTTTCAAGTATTGTGGAACAAAAATATAACCCTAAAACATCATCTAAAATGGAACGGAGGGAGTATTTAAAAGGGTGACTGCTGGTTAGGAATTGGGGGTTCCTTGATGTCACACTAGTCCTTGTACTAGTTCAAAGTCATGTCTTAATGTAACTTGTGGTTTTGGTTGCAAGGCATTAGCAAGAAAACAACTAATGGAAATATTAAACAGTAACAGATAGAGAGGAGTGAACAAGACTCTCTCTTTACAACAAGTAAGTAAAAACACAGTTAAGATCTCCAATACTCCCCCTACAACTGAAGCAGGGGTCTTGCAGAAATGCATCTGTTTGTCACGGAGATTGTCAAAGGCTTGAAAGGTGAGTCCCTTGGTAAGAACATCTGCAAGTTGTAGAGAAGAAGCAATGAACTCAACATCCACTTTGGTAGCTTGAACTAAGTCTCTGACATAGTGATAGGCCATCTCGATGTGTTTTGCTCGAGCATGGAAAACAAGATTCATAGCTAAGGCTCGAGCACCCATATTATCACAGAACAATTGATGAGGAGTAGTAACTGCAATGTTCAGTTCTTCAAGAGAAGCAGCTAACCACATGACTTCAGAAGCAAGGGTGGAGAGAGATTTATACTCTGCTTCTGTGGATAACTTGGAGACTGTTGGTTGTTTATTCGACCGCCAAGATATTAATGTAGAGCAAAGAAACACGCGAAAACCAGTAGTTGATCTTTTTGTATCTGGACATCCATCCCAGTCCGAGTCAGAGTAGCCTGATATTTGTGTGATGTCACCTGAAGAGATAGTGATGCCAGACCCAATAGAAGACTTCAGGTACTTGAGAATACGTTTAACCAACATCATGTGCTCAGAGGTGGGAGAGTTCATAAATTGTGAAGCATAGTTGACAACAAAGGTAATATCAGGCCTTGTGTGAGTTAGGTATTAAAGTCCACCCATGATGCTTCTATACTCAGCTGGATTGTAAAGAGGTTCACCATCATGACATGACAATCTTGTACCACTTGTGATAGTAGTAGAATAAGGTTTGCAGTCCATCATGTTTGTCTTCTCAAGAAACTCTAGTGTATACTTAGTCTGAGTAAGTAATAAGGAGCTGCTGCTTATGGATTTGACAACTTCAATACCCAAGAAATAGTGTAGATCTCCCAAATCTTTCATTGCAAAAGAGGAGCTTAACTTTGAATAGAAGATGGATATCAAATTAAAGTTGGGGTATTTCCTATAAGAAGTATGTCATCAACATATAAAAGGAGAAGTAGAACATTACTGCCTGAGAAATAAGTGAATAATGAGTGATCTGAGTCACTCATAATGAACCCAGATGAAACTACAAAACCACT
Source organism: Papaver atlanticum (assembly GCA_023531105.1). NCBI lineage: Eukaryota > Viridiplantae > Streptophyta > Magnoliopsida > Ranunculales > Papaveraceae > Papaver > Papaver atlanticum. Next base: position 1,355,359 of record JAJJMB010012509.1, read on the forward strand.
AAACTTATCAAACCAAGCTCTAGGAGCTTGTTTCAACCCATACAAAGATATCTTGAGCTTGTAGACATAATCAAGATGTTCTGTATCTACAAATCCTTTTGGTTGTTGCATGTAAACAACTTCATTTAATTCTCCATGAAGAAAGGCATTTTAAACATCAAGTTGGTTTATACACCATCCATTTGTCATTGCAAGAGTAAGAATGGTTCTGACAGTTGTAAACTTGATAACAAGACTGAAGGTTTCATGATAATCAATGTCATCCACCCGATGATACCCTTTTCCCACAAGTCTAGATTTATGTCTTTCTAGAGCCACATCCGATCTCAGTTTTACCTTGTTGATGTAATTTCAACTTTGTTGTAGTAAAAGGTTCGTTGAGACTTGTGAAGATTCGAGTTTTTAAATTTAATAAAAATTATATACAAAAATATTAAACAATGGGCGAGAGGTACTGGAACTAAGGATTCGGCCAATCTCCATAACATAAGGTAAACATGGACTCTATTTTTGCAAAGGTAGATTCTCAAAACATTGATTGTAAATGTTAAGCATGGGACATCAAATCACCTAAGCTGAGCATGACCCATCTAATCAAATGAAAACCAATTTAATCGAATCATATTTCAATTAATTTTAGTGCAAAAGTCATAAAAAGAATAAAACAAATTTACCCATGTATGAAGTTCGACCTCCTCCGTCGTCCCAGTGTTGGGGTTTAGCTCATCATGATGAAAACACGCTCAAAAGATTTATTTATAGCTCAAATGGTGTTTACAATTGAGAGAAAAAAAGAAAATGGTGAAAAACAGGAATCTGCGACGCACAAAAATCGTCTCAAAATGAACGATACAATAGAAGTGCTGTAGACACTATTCTGCGGTCGCTGGGAAGGAGTTGGGAACTGTCGCAATTAAGCGACAGTTTTCAACGACTTTCCTTTACAAGCTTTTGTTCTTCGCGTTCATCAGCAGCAGAAACCGAGTTCTGCAACTTGTGATTTCTTCTTCTCTGGCTCTCCTCAGCTCCCTAAACTCTCGACCCCTCTCTAAGTCTCCCAGGGACTCTATTTATACCAAAAACAGGCGTTGAATCTCCTCCATTAATTCCAAAATATTCACAATATCTTTTATTCATGGTACGGGAATAATCAAGATTTTCATTCTCTGTTTAGCTCCTCCACGCGTTTTTAGAAGTCAAATCTCCTTATTTGTATCCATTACGGTCCAACACACTCCAAACTCGTGCATTACAGGCATCAAACTCACTATAATTCATGTTATCCCGTGAAAATGTGTGTAACTCTGTTTTGCTCCATGCGATGATTACAGCCAATTCTAATCCAAACAGACACCCATAACAGCTTTCTATGGTCATATCACGTCTACCCATTAAGTTTCAGGGATTGAATCTCACTAAATCACGTCCAAAAATTGATCGAAAATCTGACAGAGAAATAAGTTTATTTTCCCGCCAAAAATATTCTTTTGAATTTGAGAAGAACATGTCCTCCCCCTAATCCTGCACGGGTGTCCCTTTAACACTTGTCTTATGGGGTGCAAATAGTAATTTTTGGGCGTAGATAGTAATTTTTCCGGGGTTCCTCCGACATATTTTTGGGGTGCTTCCGGTGCATTTCTGGGGTGCCTTTAGTACTCTATCCTGGGGTGTAAAACACCACTTTTCGAGCCAATTTCGCCGCAAGAGTTTATTTCTCTAAAAATACCTACAAAGACATAAAATAACAAAATAAATACAAAATCGAACACTAACAATATATACAATTGAGACATATTAGACACAATAATGCGTCTATCACTTGTACACCCACTTGTTACCTAGTACATTCATTGAAGGATCAAAAGGGACAAGTTCCCAAGTGTTGTTATTCATTAAAGCACCATACTCATTCTCCATTACTGTGACCCACTCAGGTTTGGTAGCAGTTATCTTAAAAGTTTTGGGTTCAGAAGTATTGATAATATTGGATGTGAAAGAAAAATGTAGAGGATGAGTGACAGTGTAATGAGTTACATAGTTTGGCAGGTACTTAGATTTGACAATGCCAAGTTGGGACCTGTTGGTCATTTGATGTACAGGTGGGTGTGTACGTTCAGGTGTAATAATGGGTGATGGTGAGACAGGTGAAGCTGGAGCTTGTGGTTGCTCAGACACTAAAGATTCAGAGTATGAGAGTGTTATTGAGTCTGAATGAGTCATTGAATAGTCAAACAATGGCAAAGTAATAGTTGTCTCAGCATCTGTAGTTGGTGTAGATATGCAATGATAGAAAGGAAAAGTATTTTCTTGAAAAATCACCTGCCTGGAGATGAAGATTTTCTTGGTAGCATTCTCATAACACCTGTACCCTTTATGCATGAGGCTGTATCCAATAAAAATGAATTGGGACTCAACTTATGATGTCTATTTGGACCAAGAAAAGGGTAGCAAGTGCACCCAAACACTTTGAGAATATAGAAATATGGGACTTTGTGAAATAAGATCTCATATGGTGTTTTATACTCAAGCAATTTTGAAGGGTTCTGTTGATAATGGAGGTTGATACAAGGAAGGAATCATACCGGAACTGCTTTGGCATGCAGGCGTGAAAAATCATTTTGTTGCTCATCTCCAATATATGCCTATGCTTCCTTCCATCCACTCCATTCTGTTGAGGAGTATTAGGACATGATGCACAAATTGTTATACCTGAATCATAAAGAAAAGTTTTCATCTTCCTTTTTACTAACTCACAGGCATTGTCTATCTGAAAATATTTGTTTGGCGTATAAAATAGATTCTCATTCATCTTCTTAAAGTGTTGAAAGCAGATAACACCCTCATATCTTGTGGTCATAGGATATATCCAGTGAAATTTGCTGAAGTCATCCACAAAGAGTATGTAGTATTTGTACCTCAAGTTAGAAACACTTGGTGCTGGCCCCCACACATCACAATGGATCAGTTCAAGTGGTGATGTGGTTGTCCTGGTTGAGTCTTGAAAAGTCAATCTCTTGCTCTTTCCCAACTAACAAGAATGACATAAAGAATCAACTTCACTTCCTGCAAGAGTGATTTGAGAAGATGATGCTAGCTTATGGAGAATAGTATTAGAAGTATGTCCTAGTCTGTTGTGCCATGTAGTTGGTGTAGATTTGAGAGATACATGTGCTTGGATAGTAGAATCATAAGTAGAAACAATTGGATACAGGTACATGTGTATCTTCCCCTCAACAAGAAGTTGTTGTGTTTGAAGATCCAAAATCTTGTAGCCCAAAGGAATAAACTCAATTGAACAAGAGTTTTCATTTGTAAATTTTCTAACAGAGATCAGATTTCTATGTAAAGTTGGAACATATAAGACATTTGGAAGAACAAAATATGTTGTATCAGTGTGTAAAGTAGATGTACCAATCATTTGAACGGGAAATTGTTCTCCACTGCCTACAGGAACTCTCTCAGAACCAGTGTAGGGTGTTGGGTTTTGAAGAACTGTAATACCATTAGTCATGTGAGAGGTAGCACCTGAGTCAGGCAACCAATCAACAGCTGCAGGGTATGTAGATTCTTCAGATATACAAGCTCTGTGACAAAAGTTTTCTTGAGGTGTAGAGTTATTTGTAGATTTAGAAGATGTGTATCTGTAATAGCACTTGTTGGCAGTATGACCTTTCTTTTTGCATATCTGGCAGGTAATATTATTGAAATAAGTGATTTTGTTATTGTGTGAGGTATTTGGTGATGAGGTTTTGGGTTTTGAGAGTTATCATTAGAAGAAGATGATGAAAAGGTATTTTTAATAAAGAAGGCGAAAGACATGGCATCATCAAGATTTTTGTTAACTTCAGACTCCTAACTAAAGAGCCATTGTTCATGTTGTATCAGTCTAGACCCCAAAGCCTCAAAGGTATAAGGAGTATCTCTATTCTGAAGAAATAACAAGGTGGTCATAAGATCTACCCAGACCATTTAGGGTATACATAACCAGATATGGCTTGGGAACATGTTCATTAATGGCCACCAAAGAATCAGTTATCTCTTTAATAGATTATAAGTAAACAGACATAGACTGTGACCCCTTTCTAACATTACGTAAATGACTAAGAAACATGGTCTTGTGTGCAACACACTGATCAAAAAAGTGCTTAGAAAGAGCATTCCATACCTATCTAGATGTAAGAGACCCAAAATAGCTGAAGAAACAGATGGTGAGAATGTTGCATTTAAGCACCTCATAACAAATCTATCCCACTTACGCCATTTAGTAAACTCTGGATTCAGGGTTTCAATATTGTTCACCAGAATAAAAGGAGGCGAAGCTAGGATGAAACCATTAATGAACCCAAAGGAATCTGTGTTGACCAAAATAGATTCCATCTAACTCTTCCATACTAAGTAATTTGTTTCATCAATCTTTGATGGAACACACTGAGTGATGCAGGTGAAAGGTAAAGATTTATCACAGAAATCAAAAAGAGAAATAGAGTTTTCAGATATATTATTTGTAGAAGATTAAGGATTTTCAGTGTCTGATTGAATAATTAATCGTGTCGTCATTGAGGTGATGTAATAAGTGAAGAAATATTAATGATTGAGGGTGACTTCACAAAATTCCACAGTCCCAAGAGATATCAATTAATGAATACCTCCTGATACCATGTAAGAAGTAGAGTTGTAAGAGATAAGATGATAAGTTGTATTATCATCTTATAAATAATACAACTATAAGATGATAAGATGATACCATGTAAGTTTTCAGAGATAAGATGATAAGTTATTCATCTTATAGATAATACCACGTAAGTTTTCAGAGATAAGATGATAATGTTATTCAGATATATAGATAGAGACCTTACAAGAGAGTTTATATATGACTCTGTAAGACCTAAAGACCTAGAAAACCCTAATTAATAGGATAAACTATCGAATATCCCATTAGCAAGAAAACAACTAACAAAAATACTAAAATAGTAACAGATAGAGAGGAGTGAACAAGACTCTCTCTTTACATCAGGGTAAGTAAAAACGCAGTTAAGATCTTCAATAAGCTTCAAAGAAATACATTCTCTTAGTTTGAAATCCAAATAAGCTCTTACTTGTGATCCAATGGGTTGAAGAGAAATGGATTAATTGAAGATGATAATGAAGAAAGTTTTGTGTTTCAGATTGAGATCGGTGAGTAGAAAGCGAAATTATTCGAGAGAAATTCTAATGATTGGATTATCAAGGTTTTAAAATTGAAAATTTTGGTTGTTGGAGTGGGTGGAGGTTTAGGGGGTAAATTGCCAGAAAAGTGGACGTTTGGTTTTGGATTCGACATTGAAAATTAAGTTACTTTTCAACTTAACTCGAGACAATTTCAAAACTACTTTTAGAAACAAAAATTAGTAATAACTTTTTATGAAGCAGACTTGTCGGATTGAATTTTGCTGCTAGGTGTGTTTGGATACACACTGTGAAATTACTTTTCAACCTAATTACGCAAGTCGAAAAGTTGGAAGATAGTTTGACGATGAAATTTCAGAACAACTTCTAAATACGAAAAAAGTCAACTTTTTGAGAAGCAAAAGTTTTTTGCTTCTGACTTATGGGATTGACTTCAGCTACCGGGGAAGCAGAAACACTTTTTCTTATATGATATACAAACATTTGTAGTTTAGTAACCTGAACATTTGTTAGCCAATTTCCAATCGATGGCAAAATCAATCAAATTACTAGTTAAAAGGGTGATTGCTGGTTAGGAATTAGGGGTTCCTTGATGTATCACACTATCACAGGTCCCCTCAAAGCCAACATAATGAAATGTCAAATGTGTTGGTCGGCACGGTTACTCTTGGAAAAATTAACCAGAGCAGATCTATCTTCCCTGTAGTTTTGCTGATATTATTGGGATTGGACGTTACTCTTGGAACACAATAACGTTCTGTAGGAATGCATTTTTTGATTCAATTTCAAGTGACCTCAGAATCTGTATTACAATGTTACTCTTGGAAAAGATTTACCAGAGCAGATCTATCTTCACTGTTGCAAACTGTAGTTTTACTTTTACTGATTATTGGGATTGGACCAAGATAATCAAAATTTTGAGGATTGTCAGAATTAACATTAAGCTATAAATATACACCAACATGCACGATTTAATGAAATAACATATCTCACCAGCACACTTGCACAAACCTTATAATTTTATCGTCTATCACCAAATATATCCGTAACCTCCAGTAAAATGATCACTTCCCATCATCTTCACCTTCATCTTTTTCAAACACTAATATGATTGTCAACACGATGCACACTCCAAGGTAAGGTATTCAATAGGGTTATACTTGCTTTCTGGCTACAGGCTCAAACCTACTTTTGTATGAACTTAGCCCGAGAGTGAACACTCGCACTGGGATTAGAGTTGTCACAAATAGCCGTCACTTTGTTGTACTTCAAGACGCATTTCCCAGAGTTGAATTAACTCCGCATCGAAATCATTTGTGAGTGGGCATCCCGCGACTTAAATGTGAGACACACTGAACCATAGTTCAGCGAGACAACAAAAGGTAAAATAATCAAACTACATCAGTAATTATCTAGCGAGATAGCGATGGGTAAGAGAAGAGTTAAAAATTAACCATAAGTAGTATAAGTAATCCGATGCAAGCTGGACCCAAACTTCAATTTCAATCTGCAGAAGTCCACCGATGGCAAGAACAGGTTCTGGTAACTTGAACTTTTGTAAACAATTTTCCTGCTTGATGGTAAAATCAACCAGAGTTGTCAAGACTTAAGAATCCAGATATCAATGAAAAACTAAACGATCACAAAATCAACTAGAGTTGTCAAGACTTAATAACGCTGATGGAAACTTTTCCGAGGTGTATGTCCATACTACGTGATCTTCAATGGATCTACGACCTGCCTTATAATCACCCAAAAGGTTTCTTCCCTGTTGCGGTTCTCTAACATGGCCCATTCGAAATCGCACAGCCCTGGCCTAATAGATAGGAAAGTCATGGTCGAAATGATCTGGGTAGAACAAAAAAGAAATTGTCATCAGAATAAATAAAATACCAGAGAATAGAGTCAAACCACATAACTAAGAGTTCATGAAAATAACCTTGGAACGGTCGGATGTTGATCTCAGTGATGCAGCACAACTTGGATACCAATTTATAAGTCGATGTCTCATGCACCTCAGGATTAAACTCTCCCATGCTTGACCAGCAGGAAAGCCTCCCCTTGACTCTCTCTCTAGGTTCCAAAGTGTTGTGAATATTTGCTAATGTAGAACAGGACTATCTTATCAAGCGAATAGAAGAAATTAAAGTTGCGTTGAACAAACGACAAAAACAATCTTTGTTAACCTCTATTAAGAATATGACAGAGAAGCAAAACAAGTAGTCTTTTGCAGTGAACATTCTCTACATCGATCAGGAACCATACAAGGATGGTGTTTTTATGGTAAGCAGAACTCTCTCAATACTAAATGAAACAACTAAAAGAAAGAAAGAAAAAAGGCAACTCGTAATAGATGATCACATACCAGCTTTCACTGGAAATGAACCGAACTCATGTTCTGCACTAAATCCCTCATTTCAACCATAACCGAAATTCCACAAACTTCTCAAATTAGAATCCCTATAAAGACAATAATCTTCATTGGTCTCTTATCAGTAATTGTCAATTTACAGTCAGCTCAACTTAGAATCGATTACAGGCCTCTGCTTACACTTACTATCTTTCCGCATACACCTAGCATAGCACACACCCCTAAATTCAACTTACAAGATTACCCAAATTTCATATCATTTTATTATTAGCTCAAGCCTCTAAATCTCTAAATCTGCAGGGTGTGGACCCAACATTTATAACATCTACTCTCTTCAGTAGAGCATGCAGAAGCCTCAAGCCTCGGCACTCGTCAATGCTACATTGGGACGATACAATGGCAGCTTGACGAGGCCCTTTCTTGTTTTGGATAGTAAAGCCTTAGCGAACCTTATTCACTCATTATTTTGCAATCACCAGTGTGATGTGTTAAGTGTTGTTAACGATTGTATATCCCTAGCAACTGTAATATGATCCTCTAATAGGTAGTCTGATGCTATTATAAAAGAACCTCCAACCAAGTCTCTAGTTCTAAGTGTTGAATGTTGATTATCAAACTTCAATTTCAATGTTACCTGTGAACACAGATGTAACGATGATAGCATCGTGTTCACAACAAATGTTCGTAGTGTCGATAAAACTACTATAATAACTAAAACATATATAAAGCGGAGTATAATAATTATATGGGAAACTCCGAGCCAACGGGCTCTTCCTTGTTTCGCATCATAGGTGCATCTATGATGATTTATCCGACGCATAATATGGTTACGAGAAAACTAAAAGTGCAGAATGTAAATGAGATAATGATTTACGTGGTTCAGCACTAAGGCCTACGTCCACGGGGAGTTCGGTTTTTCACTATGTATAGGTGAGATTACAAAGGATAGTTGAATGACTCTGAGTAGGGAATGAAGGTAGCAGAAGGTAAAACTCATACTTACTCTTTACAATTTCTCTCTCCTGAACTATTGTTCTCTCTCTCTCTCTCTAAATTTGGTCGACCCCCTCTCCTTTGGTTGAGCGGGGTATTTATAGGCTCTCTTGCGTGGGCCTCTTTTTACTGACACGTTGGATACCTATCGTCTTGGTCATTGTGCCGACCCGATGGATATCTTCGTTATTCCCCGATGCCTCCAACGGTAATATGCTGCAACGATGATGCACCTTCTCCTTCTTCATAGGATGTTTGACACGTATCCTATGTTCATAGCATTTAAAGCGGGTGGTTGGACAGTCTGCATGCGTCAGACAGCTGTTACTACTGCTGTCACTTCTTTGTCTGTGGAGCTCATTCTCACCCTTCATTTCGTATCTATCTTGGGATGGGGTAAAGCAGATCCCTGGGTCTTCTATGGTGCTTCGCGGCGTCTTCCTTATTAGGTACTCCTCGATCCTCTGTCGTCGGATTTGTTTGATGATGGGTACGTGACAACCGATGACGGTGCATGTTCCTTGGCGTGTTGCAACGTGGAATCATAGTCTTGATGCTCTTCCACCTTATGGCGTATACGTGTCTTCTTCTCGACACGTGGCTGAGGATTGATTTATGTGTATACAATTTGCCCATTTTCTTCTAAGTTTGAATTTAGTCAAAGTTTGAAGATAAACTCTCTTACTTCCGCCATAACTTCCCCTAGATTTTAGGGCACGTTTCCCACTCCTAGCATTTATTTCTTCTTGATTCTCGGGGGGGTTCCCCCACTTAGTGTGGTTATAAATATGAGAGAGGGTGCGAAGGAATAACTTTTTTCTTCATTCTTATTCTCCCCTGTTTCGTCTCTGTCTTTTGGGGAGAATTTAATTTGTTTTTGAGTTTGTCTTTTCGTTCTTCACTTCTACTGGTATTTGCTTCCTCAGATAATGCCCCAGATTTGCTCTGACGAGACCTTCTCGGATAACATCACTATTCTTGAAGAACTATTGTTGTTGTTTCTTGATTATCTGTTGGATACCTTTCTTCTTCAATTTCGCCATTGTTACAGGTATTCATCTTGTTTCTGCTACTGTTAAATTTTTCATGGCTTCCGCTTCTGTTCTTTGTGCTTAAGGATTTCGTGGTGGAGAACATGATATACGAAAGTATATATACTTGCCCCTGTTCTTCATCACGAAATCTAAAGTCATATGCTCCGATTACTTTTCTTATGTTTAACTGGTGTTCTTGATGCAAAATAGTGATCCCAAATCCATTCCTGATATTTGTTGTTCTTCGATGCCCTTTTTTAGGTAACGGTGGTTGGTAACGATCGCAGAAACAACTCTTACAGGTCTATGCCGTTGAGTCCTTTTAGATCTCCATTAAATAGAAGTCCTGATATATCTCCGCCCAAGGGTCCACCACCAAGGTCTTCTCAATCGGACCTTCGTCCTCATAAAACCTCATCGTCATCTGATCCGAAGGTTGCTGCTTAAAAGGGGGGGGGGGACCAAGTGAGAGGTTCTTGTTATGCCGTTACTCGACCAACGGGACGGTCATCTTCGCAACGTTCAGAACCACTGGAGGTTCAACCCCTCCGCTCCATTGCTCCTCCCAATCCTTCACCTTCTCAGAAATCTATAGCTTCGTTGAATGATCCTTTATCGAAGAAAGATTTGGATCTATCTAGGAAAGCTGCAACCAAAAGGAAGTCTTCGGATATGAGTCCTCCGAAGAAACCATCATCGGGTAGAACAACAACGTCTTCTGGGGATGTCCCTTCGGTGCAAACTGGTCCTGCTCCGAAAAAGAAGAAGCGAGCTCCTGTTTCTTTCAGTCATATTGATCTTGAAGAGTTTAAAGTAAAGTACGACCTTGAGCATTTTGAGGTTCGCTTTTACAATCAGGGTGACGATCTCACTTATGATATGATCAAGAATTACAAGTATGATTCCCAGCATCTGTTGACAACTGTTGGGGCCTTCGAAGCGGGTTTGATGCTTCATTTGTACAAGTGGGAGATTTGTTCTACTATGATGTTTCGGTACGTCGTGAGGGTTCTACTCATCGTACCCACTGCCGCTCAGTAGTTCAATTGAGTGGAAATTATTTGCGAACTCTTCGTGAGTGTTACCTTCGGAGCAAGGGTGAGACGACGATAACGTGCTACACTCCTAATCCCGAGGAGAGGAGTTTGTATAGCCCTGAGAATTTCAATGCTTCTTTTGGAGACTATGTTAATAGTAGGAACCGAAAGCGGTGGAGCGTTGGTCTTCATTCAATTGCGGCTCCCCATGGTGAGCTTCGTCTTCTGAGCGAAGTTAGTGATACGAAGCTACGGTTCGTTCCTGGTACTGAAAACACTGATAAGCCAGTGCTTTTCCCCCCTTAAGGAACGTATTTGCCACGATCATGATTATGAATGGAGTGCTACGCCTATTGAAATTATCGGTCCTTGGTCCCATGGTTGGATCCCTGGCCAGCATGGGTGGAAGCCTACTCCTCAAAGTAAACCTCGTGATGGTGCCCCATCCCACTACGGTGATTTCTGTCCTTGGGAACTAAATTTTACCGGTATGAACTTCAATTATACCTTTGAAGCTGTTGAATCCGATGATGTTGGTGACGAAGAGTTCCGAGACTGTTCTTCCTCCGAGGGGTGCCACTGCTGTCAAGGTATGATTTAACATAATGCGTTGTATATGTATGTGTTATTCCCCTTGAATCATAGATTGACGTGTGTTTACTGTAGTCTTCGAGGAAGAAAAAGATTTGTCCCCTTGAATCTTCTACTGTGGAGGTTGAAGAGTCGGGGATTCCTGAAGTTACCAGTCTAGTGGGTGACGAAGAAGAGTTTGACGATGTAGAGGAAGAGGAAACCGACGAAGAAGAACGTACTGAGTCTACTCCTGATAATAATGAAGATTCATAAGAAGAGATTGCTCCTGAGGAGCCCAAAGATGATCTTAGGGATGAACCTGAGGGCAGTCCTCCTCGTTAGAGAAATGAAGACGCTGATCTTCAATCATCAATTCCCAAGCCGATGAACATCTCGGAGCCGAATCAGGGATTCTCCTTTGGTAAGATCTATTCCGCTAGCGGTCAGGTGGATATTGGTGCTGTGATGGGGATAGCTTAAGATTTTTCCTTATTGTCTCATAGCGATGATTGGGAGGTAGTGGCTGAGGAAGGAACGATAACCGCAGGGGACGAGGATAGCTCCGAAGGTGAAGATGCCGAACAGCTGGAAGCCAAGGAGAAAAAGGGTAAAAAAAACTGCTGCTGGTGCTTCTTCAGTTGACTTTGTCGGCGCGGTGATGCGTTCCGATGAGGATGATACCTTTGACTGGTTGAAGAAGAAAGGTCTTATGGATGTTCCTCATCCTGCCCCCGTCATTCCCGATGAGAGATACTCCTATGCCTTCACCCGTCAACATATGGAGCTGTCCTCTCATGATAGAGTGACTGAAGCGTGGCAGCGTGATCTTGGTTCTGTCCTTCCTCCAAGCTTGTTGGCTGATGCTTCCTCTACTATTGCGGAAATAATAGCTATCGTTGATGGTCATCAATACGGCTTTCCCCAGCAGCGTATTATGGAGGTATTCCATTAGTTTGTGTCTTCTTTGTTCAAATTATTCTTTTCGATCTTGATGCCCCTTCTGTTGTAGTTGCTGAACAGCGAGCGGTGCAACCATATACTGTACCAGTTTTTTCGGGCCAAGGCCTTGAAGTTGGAGGGAAAAATTCGTCAAAGGGACGATGAGCTCCATGCTGCTCAGGAGTCCATTAAGTCCAAGGACAAGGAGATAGTGGCGCTGAAGGAGCAATTGAAGGGAAAGCAACACGCCGATGCTACTAGCGAAGGACTTCGTCAAGAGGTGGCTTCTCTTCGGAAAGAACTTGAGAATTCTCGGGGCAAGGCGTCATCAGCGGGGACTTCATCTAGAGGTTTGTTTCGTTCCTTTCTCTTCCCTCTTCCCGCACTTGGTGTTCTTTCTGAGTTAGCCGCGCCTATCTTCAGCGGGTAGTGCCGAAGAGTTAGTGTGGTTTCGGAATGAAAGGTCTCGACAAGCTTTACGTATCAAAGAGATGGTTTATGAAGTGATTAAAGTAAAATAAGATTGGAATTCTCATGCCGATGAACATAATCTGTTATCGGCTAAGTATCGTGAACGACGGGAGCAGATGGTTGAGATGCAAAACACGATGAATGCCGACCGTCGACAGTTCAGTGGTACGTTATTGTAGACTCATGGGAATCTTTATGAGGCCCGCGATGCTGCTTATCAGTTAGAAGCTAAGGTAGCATATTTAGAAGTAGATCTTCGCCAAGCCCGTTCATCTCATGGCCCCGAAGTTCAGGACTATATACAGTGGCTTGTTCGAGAAAGGGATCATGCTAGGGCGGAGGCGCATGCTCTTAGAAAATCTTTAACTGCTTCTCGAGCTGATGTTACTCGTTTGGTGGAGTCAGAGAGAAGTTTGGAAGTTAATATGTATAGGCTTACCAAAGGAATAGAGGAGATGAATAATGAGGTCAATCGTCTTCATCACTTGGATTCCATAAAGCAGGTAGAGTTAGATCAGTGCTAATTTGAACTCGAACACATTCGGCTTGATTATAAAAAACTTTCTGATGAGTACGAATTTCTCGACGAAGCCCGAGATGCAGTAGTAAATGAATATTAAATAGCTTCGGCTAATGTCGAAGGTATATGTTTGTTTGGTCGTGAATAACTGCTTCTTTCCTTCCTCCTAATGTTTTGTTTTCCTTTGTTTCAGAGCTCGAGAGACAGCTTAGTCTTGCAAATGAGAAGTTTGAAAAGGATCAATCTGAGTTAGTTGAGCAGCAAGGGAAAACAAGTACTTTGAGGAGTTAGAAGGATCTCGAGACGTGGCGATGAAGGAGTCAGTGAAGGAGGTGGAGCGGTTGTCATCATTGTTGACTCAATATGATCTGAAGACCACTAACATTACATATGAAACTCGCCGTCAGCTGGCCTTAGAAATTAATAAGACGCTGCCCTCGATAGAGCAAGGTCTTTTGAAAGAGCAGGGCATCACTAAAAGGTATAAGCGTCGTCCTGTACCCGAGCCTTTCAAATCTTCCTCTGATTCGTCCTATGGAGGGAGCGTTCCCTCTTCTCAAAAGGAACGACCTGCTGAGCGCGTCGAGCCTTTGGGAGAGAAATAAATTCTTACGTTGGAGTAGAGATCTGATCGCTATTGATTATGCAGCTTTGGGCTACTTTTTGTATATCTTTGTTATTTCTTGCTTGCCTTCCCAAACTTATAATCAACTTTTATGAAATGGATCATTAATCTTTTCGGATATGTAGAGTTTTGATTGACCTGCATCGTTACTTTATATATCTTAATATGACAATGAATAGAAAAGAAATATAATCATATCAAGAAACGAAGAGTGTGTTGTGGAATATACCTTCGTTAATCATTTTGGACATGTCACCCCGTCGGCTAACCCTGAGCCAGAGGATTACCGAATGGTGGGGGTTAATACAGCGTTCTCAGATATGTGGTGCGTTATTGAATTATTTACATGCACTCATTCCGCCGAACCGCTGCCTTGTTATTAGGTTGGGTATCTCTTTCTGCTGAAATCCTTCCCCACGGTCTTAAAATAATAACACTAATAGGGGAGTCCCGAGAGATTGTACATAAAATACTTTCCCCAATGTAAATGTAATGTAAGTAAGGGGTCATTATAGACCTCTTCGTTGTTTGCCGAACAGTATGGTGAAAAAGGTCCTTGCTTAATTGATGTGATGAGGTCTGATATGCCTCGTCCAGAGATAGAAACATGTCAAGCGGATACGCTGTCTTGTTCTTCATGTATTCTTCACGCAGATGCAGAACTGCGTTACTTCATGGATAATATGGCTTGAGATATTTTTCATTCCAGGGGTGCCTTAGGATTTCTCCTTTTAAATTATACAGGTAGTATGATCCCTTCCCTACGATATCATGTATCATAAATGGTCCTCCCCATGTTGGTGCTAATTTACCCCATTTCTTCTCTCGTTGATATTGCGTTATGGTCCGTAGCACATACTGTCCTTCTACAAAGTTTCTAAGTTTAACCTTTTTATTGTACTCCCTTGCTAGCCTAAGTTGGTAATTCTCCATTCTTTGTAACGCTGTTTCCCTTCGTTCTTCTAGATCATCAAGCCTCTCTAGCATCATATCCGCTGTGAGGTTCTTTTCCCATGCTTCGGTCTTTGTTGTAGGAATAATTATCTCCGTTGGGATGACTGCTTCGACCCCGTAAGTGAGAAGGAATGGAGATTCTCCGGTTGTTGATCTTCTTGTGGTTCGGTATGACAACATGCTATTGGGCACCTGCGATGCTAAAGTTTGGACCAGAGCCATGCATGCTGAAAGAGTCTCATCATAGGTGTTGTATTCTAGCTCGATCTGTCGAATAACCAGCTGTGAGTCGTTTGTTAGGCGCATGTCAGTTATTTCCAATTCTATTATCAACCAAAAAGCATGCACTACGGCTTCGTATTCCACAATGTTGTTGGTGTGCCCTTCAAACTCCATCCTTAATACGTATACCATCCTGTCACCAGTGGGTGTTTTGATGATGATCCCTATGCCTGCACCTTCTTTGTTCCTTGATCCGTCGATTAAGACTTCTCATCTTCGTTGACTGGAAGGTTCGAGCACATCGATAGGATCCTTTCCATCTTCGTCTAATCCTGGTATGTCCTTCACTTCTTCGCCATTATCTAGAGGTAGATCTGCTAGGAAGTCCACCAAGACCTGTGACTTTTGGGCAGTTTGAATCTCGTGTATGATGTTGAATTGTTCTAATTGCGTGTTCCACTTTGCTATCCTTCCCACTTTTCCTGCGTTTTTAAGAACAGACTCCAACAGAGCTTTACTTGGAACGCGAACATAGTGAGTTAAGAAGTAGGTTCTCAGCTTCCGCGTCGCCCATACGAATGCCAGTATGAGTTGCTCAATCTTAGTGTAGTTTCTTTCCGTTGTATTGAGAGTTTTACTGACGTAATATATCGACTGCTCTATCTTCGTGTTGGTTCTAACCAGTACAACACTGACTGCATCTTCGGTTGCAGCTATATATAGTGCCAACACCTCGCCGGGTTCAGGTTTTTGAAGGATAGGGATTGTTGCCAGGTATTCCTTGATCTTATGGAAGGCTTCTTCACACTCAACGATCCATGTGAATTTGTTCTCTTTCTTGGGGATGTTTAAAAAATGTTTGCACTTGTCCGATGATCTGGCGATGAATCTCCCGAGTGCGGCTATGGATCCATTGAGTTTTTGGACTTCTTTTAATTTCTTTGGGGATGACATTTCCACGATGGCTTGGATCTTAGCGGGATCGACTTCGATGCCCCTCTTTGTTACCAAATATCCAAGGAATTTTCCTGATGTGACACCAAAGGTGCACTTTTCTGGGTTCACTTTCATACTGTATTTCCTCATTGCACTGAAAATATCTTTCAAGTCCTTGAGGTGATCCATGCGCAGCTTGCTCTTGACAAGCATATCATCAACATAAACTTCTAAGGTTTTCCCAATCCATGGTTTGAAGATTGCATCAACCATCCTATGGTATGTTGCCCATGCATTCCTCAGTTCGAAGGGCATGCGAGTATAGCAGTAAAGTCCATGTGGAGTGAAGAATGTTGTGTGTTGTTGATCTTCTTCTGCTAGGGCTATTTGATTATAACCATAATATCCATCCATGAACGATAGTTCTTCGTGTCCTTCTACGGCGTCAACTAATTAATCGATGCTTGGGAGCGGGTAGCTATCCTTCGGGCACGCTTTGTTGAGATTGGTGAAGTCAATGCATATCCTCACTCCACCATTCTTTTTTGGTACGATGACCATGTTCGAGATCCATGTGGGATACCTAACTTCCTTTATGAATACGGCTTCCATAAGTTTGTTAAGATCTTTCTCGACTGCTTGATGATATTCTGGTGCTACTTTGCGTAACTTCTTCCTGAAGGGGTTTGTGCCTGGCTTTATCCGAAGTTCGTGTTGTATGATCTTGGGATCGATCCCCGGCATATCTCCTAGCTTCCATGTAAAAATGCCTGCGTACTCCTTGAGTAGTTTGATCAGCGCTTCTTCCCGATCGTTATCCATCAGAGTCCCTATCTTGATCATGTTAGGATCTTCCTCTGTTCCAATGTTTATCTCCTTAGTTGGTTCTACTGGTTTGAATGTTCTTTAATTGCTATTTGGTGGATTCTTCTACCACCTTTGCCCCTGAGACGCCTGCTTCGTTAGTAAGAGCGGTGCTCTTCTTCGTTACCTTTTCCAGAAATTTCTTCGAGATATAGGTCGATCGCCTTTTCTTTGACCGCTGTTTTGTTTTTTCCCCTTCGGGCTTTGCGCCACTCTTCCTGTTCATCGTTGAGTTGATTCTGCAGAGTCTGGCATTCCCACGCTGACACTTGGTCGCCTTTGATTTCCATTTCCCCTTCGAGTATTGGAAATCTAAGGTATTTATGGTATGTCACAGCCACTCCTTTGAGTTTGTGCACCCATCCCCGTCCGATGATGGCATTGTAGGGGGATGGTGCATCTATCACGCTGAATTTGGTGCTGACCTTCATTGGTCCAGCCTTGACTTCTAAAACTATATCTCCTAGAGGCTTCGTGGATGCCCCATTGAACCCATAAATAGTGTAGTAAGAAGATATCGGTTGCTCGTCGTTCAATTTCATCCGTTTGAAGGTATCATAGAACAAGACGTTGACTGAACTCCCCCCATCGATCAGTACCTTCTTCATAGTCCATCCCGATATAGGTAGCGTGAGTACCATAGGATCGTTATGGTCTTCCATGTCTTCCTCAACATCATCTGCAGAGAAGGTCAGCGGTGCGTTCATCCAATCTTCGTGTCCATCTGCTTCTTCACCATCAATCTTGTATAATTCAAAATAGTACTCGAATTGTTTCCTCAATCTTTTCCCTATTTGATCAGTTAATGAAGGGCCGCTGGGCTCTGAACAAGAGATAGTGTTGAGCGTTTGGTCATTCTCCGGTAGATGAACTTGCTTGCTTCGATGGTTCCTTTCTTCGGGCTCTGGATTTCGAACATACTGCTTGAGATCTTCAGCGTCAATCAGCTTCTGGATCATTATCTTGAGGTTCTTGCATTTCTCTGTTTGGTGACTGTTGAAGCAATGGTAGTCGCAGTAGTCCCTTGATTTCTCAGATCTTGGTGGTTTCTTTCCCTTGGACCATGGCCACTCGAGGTTGGTTCAATCCTTGATCTCCCCCAGGATGCGAACGTAGATGGTGTTAAGCTTCGTGTAGACTTTATCTTCGAACTTATTATCATTGCGCCGATGATCGTCTTTTCTCTTATCTTTGTTGAAGTGTTCGGTCGAATTGGTTCTCTTTGATCCGCTGGCGTGCTCCACTGAATTCGTACGATGAGATTTTTGCATCTGTGCCCTAGGGTTGTATCGCTGTATTTCTTCCAACCTGGCGGGCTTTTCGATGATAACTCGAAGGTCCCCTTCGGTCGTGGGAATACTTCCCTGAATCTCAATGAACAATGGGCTCATCCTATCCAATCCCCACTTATAACGATTGATGCTAACTACCGGGTCTACGTTCCCTATCGCTTGACAGATCTTGTGCCACCTGTCTGTGTACTCTCTGATCGTTTCTTTAAAGGTGACCGCTAGTGAGAAGAGTTTGTCCATTCCTTCGTTGACAGTCTTGTTGTACATGTAAGTTTCCAAGAATATCTCTGTGAGTCAATTGTAGGAATCGATAGAATTAGGTGGCAGGTTGTCAAACCAGGATAATGCCGATCCTTTTAAGCTTGAGGGGAAGTATCTGCATAGGACCACATCGTCTCGGTCCCATCAGGCCATAATTCGGTTGTAGTACCGAAGGTGAGCTGTGGGGTCGCTGGATCCATCGTAACATTCAAACGCTGGGATGGGACACTTTTGGGGAATGAGGGCTCTCTTCAGTCGTGCGGTCAGCGGTGTTGTGATAGCTTCTCTCATTTCTTCCTCTAATCTTCCTCCTCCTTGCCTCGTCTTCAATTGCTTGATTTCCGCTATTATTTCAGCACGAAGATTCATCATTGCGAGAAAATGCTCGTCTCTCATGGATTATCGTCCGTCTCTTCGGGTATCACTATCGAAGTAGTCTGAATATTCGGGCGCGTAATCGGGATCGTACAATCTGTTCCTTTCTGTCACACGTCGATTCAGTAGTTCGGGGTCGTTGATATTGGCCACTACCATCCTTCGGTCATGGTTCGGTTGTGGTGCCTTGGAATTCGCCTCATCATGTTGGTTCTCTACTTCGGCGCGGTGGGAGATCTTATCCTTGAGCTCTTAGTTTTCTCGTGCAAGTAGCGTCACAACATCGGCATATATTTTCTGATTCCTTTTCAACTCTTCGAGCTCTGCTGCTAGCTGGATGGAATGGTTTTACCCTTGGTTCGGAGTTCCTATCTGCGCTTGTCCACCTGCGGCTATAGTATGATCTTCATCTACAGTATGGATCAGAGGGATCGGTAGATCGGTGGGCAAGACCTGAAGCTCCATAAGTTTTGTTGTCTGCTGGTTCATTACTAACAGGGGTTGGACAGCCAGTAGTGGTTGGTTCTGCTCATCAGTGTGTGGCATCCCATAGATAGGTTGCTGCACCGATGACTCCGCAACTCCCTTTCGTTGTTCGTTCATTCTGGTTGCTGCTGCTACTTTTGCAGCATCGGCTCTAGTCGCTACAATTTTGAGGGCCGTCGCTGCTATTGCGTTGGCATCTAGGGGTGTTGTACTTTCCGCTCCATCCTGTCTTTTGCTTGCTGCTTTGAGCTTTTCACCATTCTGTTTGCTTCGGGTTACAACCGGTGTGGTCCTTGGGGTTTCCTTTGACCCTGCTTTAGCTTTTCCTACATCTTTTGTTTTATCCATGTTCTGCAAAATAAAAATAAATTGTTGGCAGGAAAGACATACCCACGTGGATTTCGTTAGTAATAGTGATGTAAGAAATAACGAAGTTATATTTTTTGTTAGGCGTGAGCCAAAACACACCCATGTTACAGAATTGTCAAAGCAAAGGTTATTTTGTCACGGAATGCACAAATCCGAAGATTTTTGTAAGAGAAAACATAGATCCAGGGGTAGATCTAGAGATGTTTGTCGACAAAAAAATAGATCCAAAGGATTTTTATAAGCGAAAATATGGATCCGGAGTTTTTTATAAGATAAAACATAGATCCGGGGGTAGATATAGAGATATTTTTCTATAAAAAATATATCTAAAGGGTTTTTATAAGCGAAAACATGGATCCGACGATTTCTGCTGATAATACCCCCTATCATTTTTGCATTTGGAGTCGATCTCTCAAATCTGCGCCTTTTTGTAAATGATTTTTTTTTGTTTTGTCTAAAAAACCTTTTCAATCTGGCCTTTTTTGCTGGTTTGTCACCCAATACATGTATTGAAAAAACAGTGTTGAGTCACAAGAAGAGTTCACAGGGAAAGATAAATCTTTTTACCGGGACGTAAGTGTCCCTGTTTCTATCGCCAAATTGTGAACACATATGTAACGATGATAGCATCGTGTTTACAACCAATGTTCGCAGTGTCGATAAAACTGCTATAATAACTAAAAAATATATAAAGCGGAGTATAATAATTATATGGGAAAATCCGAGCCAACGGGCTCGTCCTTGTTTCGCATCATAGGTGCATCTATGATGATTTAACCGACGCGTAATATGGTTACGATAAAACTAAAAGTGCAGAATGTAAATGAGACAATGATTTACGTGGTTCAGCACTAAGGCCTACGTCCACGGGGGGGTCGGTTTTTCACTATTTATAGGTGAGATTACAAAGGATAGTTGAATGACTCTGAGTAGGGAATGAAGGTAGCAGAAGGTAAAACTCATACTTACTCTTTACAATTTCTCTCTCCTGAACTATTGTTCTCTCTCTCTAAATTTGGTCGACCCCCTCTCCTTTGGTTGAGCGGGGTATTTATAGGCTCTCTTGCGTGGGCCTCTCTTTACTGACATGTTGGATACCTATCGTCTTGGTCATATTGCCGACCTGATGGATATCTTCGTTATTCCCCGATGCCTCCAACGGTAATATGCTGCAACGATGATGCACCTTCTCCTCCTTCATAGGATGTTTGATACGTATCCTATGTTCATAGCATTTAAAGCGGGTGGTTGGACAGTCTGCATGCGTCAGACAGCTGTTACTGCTGCTGTCACTTCTTTGTCTGTGGAGCTCATTCTCACCCTTCATTTCGTATCTATCTTGGGATGGGATAAAGCAGATCCCTGGGTCTTCTATGGTGCTTCGCGGCGTCTTCCTTATTAGGTACTCCTCGATCCTCTGTCGTCGAATTTGTTTGGTGATGGGTATGTGGCAACCGATGATGGTGCATGTTCCTTGGCGTGTTGCAACATGGCATCATAGTCTTGATGCTCTTCCACCTTATGACGTACACGTGTCTTCTTCTCGACACGTGACTGAGGATTGATTTATGTGTATACATTACCGCAAACAAATAAGGTACATAAAATCACTAAAACTCACCAAATTAGCGCCTAGTACGCGAAACTGAAGCAACACGAACGACATCAGCTGGATCATCCAACTTCGAGATGATTATCGATTATAAGTCACTATTAAGATTTTGTACAAAATCAATGGAACCTTCCATTCAAAACAACAGGTAAGAAACCAAACCTGAATGAGATTTTAACAAATAGTAAGTAAATAAACCCACAAAAATAAGTTCAAGTAAGAAGATTTTGAGAAGAAATTCCACACATACTATTTTGTACAATAAAGGAATATGCAGACTTCTTTTTTTCTTAACAAAAGAGGAGATAAGAGATTTATGGTGGTAAGAACAAGAGATAACCAGATTATTATTATTATTATAAACTTCTACTTAGAAATTTCAACAGTACCAATTTCTACTTACACATTAGAATGACTTAGTTACCCTTCACTTTCCACTTCTTCAGACTTCTTCAACTCCTCAACCTCAATTTCACTTTTCTCTATCTCCAGATCTGCCACATTACTGAGAGATTCTATGTATAGTTAGCTGTAAAGCTTTATTCTGCATTAATCTCAATATAATCAAGAACCCATTGTTCCTAATAAAAGTAAGAGTTTGTTGAAGACCAAGTAAAGTCACAAAATCCAGCAGAAAGACCTTGAATATGTAAAGTAGCAAGACCTCTATTAAGAAGTGAATCAGAATCATGTTCAAACAGTAAATTCTCTTTTGCTTTGAATCAAAATAAGCTCTAACCTATACTTGTGAAACACAACCTTTTAACTTCATTCTCATCTATTTTGAATCTTGAATTCAATGGTTGTGTGGAAGTTCTTCAATGGGTTGAAGAGAAATGGAATCAATTGAAGACAATGATGAAAAAAGTGTTGTGCTTTTGGATTGAGATTGATGAATATAAATTCTAGTATGATTGGATTATTAGGATTTTAGATTTGTGCTTTTGGATTGAGATTGATGAATATAAATTCTGGTGTGATTAGATTATTAGGATTTTAGAAATTGGGAATAGTGGGAGTGGGAGTTTAGGGGTAAATTGCCACAAGAGTTGGACCCTCTTTGTAAGAAGTTAAGAAAACTATGTCGAAAAGTCAAAAGTTAAAAAATTATGTCGAAAAGTCAAAAATTAATTTGGCGAAACAATTCCAGAATGATTTCTAGAAAGAAAAAAAATTAATTTTATACGAAGCAAATCCTTTGGTTACTGACTTTTGCAGTTGGTTTCTGCTTGTGGATAACCATGAGAAGTTATTTTTTAACTTATGTAAGTCGAAAATCCAGAAGTTAGTTTCAGTTTTAGAACAACTTTTAGAATAAGCTCTTTTGCTTATGATTTCTGAAATTGGCTTATGCTACTGGAGAAGTGGAAGCACTTGAAGCAGAGACAGGTTTCGGTAACCAAACATTTGTAAGCAATCTTCCTGTCCATGGCAAAATAACTACTTAAAATTGGTGACTGCTGGTTAGGAATTGGGGGTTCCTGGATGTCAAACTGGTCCCTGTACCAGTTCAAAGTCAAGTTTTAAAAGAATTTTTTTATGTAACTTGCGGTTTTGGTTGCAAGGTTATATAGTCTTGTCACTCTTGTGCATATCTGAATATTATAATGAGCACGGTCGGGCAACCAGTTTTGTAATTCCTATTCTGCAAAAGAACCTTCAATGGAACACACTAACGTTCTACACGAATGCAATATTTGAATCAATTTAAACTGATCTCTGCAATAAGAATCAGTATCACAAGTCTCTCAAAGTCGAGGCGACCAATATCAGTATTTTTTTTTTACCACCAGCAAACACAATTTACTAAAACAACACATCTCGCCAGCAGACATTGTTAAAACCAGATTCCTTCCAACCTAAAAAAAAAAACAAAAAAAAACTCATCACTTTCCAATCCCATTAATCTTCATCTTTTACAAACGTTGATATAACAGCCAACACCATGCACATTCGCAAGTATTTAAAAATGATACTCGCTCATGTTATGGCTTAAAACTAGATCTGTAAAAACACAGCTGAAACCGAGGACTGCCAAGTCATCTTCTGATGCATCAGAGTCGTTTCCAATAGCCCCTTTCCGTTTGTAATTCAAGACGCATTTCCCGGAGTTATTAATCAAATCAGCAACGAATTCGTTTGTGAGTGGGCGTCCCACGACTTGAACGTAGGACACACTTCAGCATAGTCCAGCAAGATATCAGGGGGTAAGAATCAGTAACTGTATAACCAGAATATCAGTAATGGTCAAGCGAGATAAAAAGAGGGTAAGAAAAGAGTTAGAAACTGACCACAAGTAGTATAAGTCATCCCATGCAAGCTGGACCCCTCCAAACAGTTCGATCTGCAGAAGTCCACCAATGGCAAGAACAGGTTCTGGTAACTTGAACTTTTTTAAACGATTTTCCTGTTTGATGGTAACATCAACTATAGTTGTTAAGAATTGGAATCCAGATTCCAAGGAAAATCTAAACATTTTTTCTCATTTTTACCCTCATCCCAGTCGAAAAATAGATAAAAGACATGATGATGCATTTCATGGATAACTATCATACCTGAACCATTGAAAACTTCTCTGAGGTGTATGTCCATACTACGTGATCTTCAATGGATCTACGGCCTGCCTTATAATCACCCAAAAGAAATCTCTCTTGTTGTGGTTCTCTAACATGGCCCATCCGAAATCGCACAGCCCTGGCCGAATATATAGGAAAATCATCCTCGAAATGATCTGGGTAGAACAAAATGTAACTGTCATCAGAATAAATTAAAAACCAGAGAATGGAGTCAAATTTAGGTACCAAGGGTTCATGAAAGTAACCTTGGGACGGTTGGATGTTGATCTCAGTGATGAAACACAACTTGGACACCAATTTAAAAGTCAATGTCTCATGCATCTCAGGATTACTCTCTCCCATACTTGACCAGTAGGAAAGCATCCCGTCGACTATCTCTCTAGGTTCCAAATTGTGGCGAATATTTTCTTCCGGAAAATGATCAGTACTAGACGCACTTATAGCCTCCACAATGCAATCTGTTGTTAAAGAAGGAGCCAGACCTGATGCTAGGAAGGCATAAACTCGATGGTTTTTCTTCAACTTCTCCACATCCACACTACCAGTGGTGTTGAATCCCAAAGACTCTATCACATTGTTTTCTTCAATCGCTTTAATAGCGCTTGATGTTTCTGGAAACAATCTTAAGCAAAGACTCTTAGAAAACCCACTTGCAATCACTGCAGAACATATGAAACCCCTATTAGAATCTGTCAAAATATTGGAAAACAATTAATTTGTCCAAGACTTGAGTCATGTAGCTCTCAATTCAGATTCTACTTGATCCTATTACGGGAGTAAAAAAGATAATAAGTCTGTTTTAAATGGCCGTGTTTTTCCCTGCAGTAATTGAGAAAGAGTGAAGTATTCAGGACCATCTTAATTATCAAGCAAACAGAAGAAATTAAAGTTGCTTTGAACAAACTTCATAAACAATTTTTTGTAACTTTTCTATTAAGAATATGACAGAGAAGTAAAACAAGTACTCTTTTGCAGAATTGCAGTGAACATTCTCTTTCTCTACATCGATCAGGAACCATAGAAGGATCATGTTTTTTATGGTAAGCAGAACTCTCTCGATACTAAATGAAACAACTGAAAGAAAAAAAAGAAAAGAAAAAGCAACTAGTAATAGATGATCATAGACCAGCTTTGACTGGAAATGAACTAAACTCATGTTCTGCACTAAACCAATCATACCAACCATAACTGCAAATTCAGCAATTTTCTCAGAGTAGAATCCCTATAAGTGAAGACGAAAAGCTTCATTGAGGTCTTTCCAGGAGTAGTAAATTAACAATCAATCGATTACAGGCCTCTACTTATACTTACTCTCCTTCAGCTCAAAAGGAATGGCTTTCGACTTTGGCATGTGAGTTTTCCTCAAAAACTCAATATCTTTCTATGAAAATGTATTCATCAAATACCACCAATAAAGCCTTTCCTCCAGCAGCACATTACATATATCAATCAAGATTGCACAATGCGTTATCATTTGTTTGCCTAACAAACTTCAATTTCAATGTAATCCCAAACAAATTGGGTAAAATGAGGTCAGTAGAAGAAGAACTCACCGAATTGGCGCCAAGTATGCGAAACAGAAGCAACACGAACAACATCAGCTGGATCATCCAAATTCGAAAGGATTTTGAATGATAAGTCGCTATTAAGCAATTGTAGAAAATCAATTGAAGAACCCTCCATTTCAGAAAAAAGAAAAGAAACAGAAGCACGCTTTTTGTAGAGAACCAAGCCCTGAATGAGGTTTTAACAGAAGAAATTCAATTTGGATGAACCAAGTCCAATTTCTACTTGCACCCTGACCGAAATTACCAATTTACCCTTGGATGATGTCTACGGTTCCACCCGATCAGAAGGATGCTAATTTCCGGCGAATATGTCCAAGTTGACCTTACACTAACGAGAACCAAGAACTAAAAGCCTGTCCGGCGAATATGTCCAAGTTGACCTTACACTAACCAGAACCAAGAACAAAAAGCCTGTTTGGGTGTCACTCCAAAAGTTGTTTTTTGACTTCTGGAAGCAGAAAAGTTAAAAATTAGTTTGAGTACACAATCAAAATGACTTCTAAAAGCAAAAAAAATAATTTTTTGTGAAACATTTTGCTTCTGGTATCCAAACAGGCTATAAATCTTTTTGTCCCAAATAAGTTGGGGTAGCCTATAGGTATAAGTCAAGATAGACTAAGAGGTCGGCTTACCGCGCTTTTTTTTCAACATAACATATCGCAAGAGAGCATCTCCCTGAACGGTCATCTGTGCATTCCATCTCATGTTGATATGGCTGAGTTATACGTCGGCTTGTCTTAACCAACCTACTCATTTATCCTAGCTGAGATACATGATGTGCAGGGGGAAACGTAAATCCTTGGCGCTTTGCACGACGAGTTCCTTTTGTTTTTCCCGGTAGGAAAAAATGACAATTCTCCTCACTTGTCACACCAACAGACTTGGGTTCGCAAGTTCGCGGGTTGTGGCAATCTCATAATGGAAGTCAAGATATAAGTCAAAAGGACGATTTACCTTGTTATATTTAGCATGACGCGCCACAAAGAGGTTACCGCCCACCATTATATCGTCTGGTTTTTAATTTTGAGTTAATCCTTGGCGCTTTCTGCACCGTGGGTTCACTTTTGTTGGAATGAAAGAAGGGCGATATACCATCTCCCTTGCTGAATCTTGGATTCACGAGTTCAGTGCAGATGATTGGTATTTAATCTGTTAGTAATCACTCTAGTTTCTCTATAGAAATAGAGATTAATTATTATGCATGACTCAGTTATGAGAACATAAATGTTGTTTTATGTTATCCACAGTGCTGGCAATATTTGGAACAATTTTCTTTAAGATGTTGTCATGTCCTGCCTTCCAAATGTACCAACAGGTGGTGACATATACATAAACCCAGTTGTTGTTTAATTATTAGGAACCATGAACTCAACCAGGTATATAAATCATTAGTATCTCCAAAAAGTTGGTTGTTGACTCCCAGAAGCACCTGCCAAAATGATTTGCAAAGGAACAACCCATGAAGTATGGGAAGTTGTCTCTTCACCACTAACAACAGAAGGTTCCCATGAAGTATGGGAAGTTGTCTCTTCACCACTAACAACAGAAGTTGCAGATATGATGGATGTAATGTACGTAGGAAGATAAGAGTTTTGATATTTGTATGAAGAAGTCCCTGGGCACATTTTCAAATTAACATATGGATGAAGGGATAGTACTATATAACTTCCATATTTTGACCCAATTGACATTTTAAGCCTAACTATTGTGGTTGTTATCTATCTTGTGTTGGTAGAAAGATTTGACAGTGAAATTGCACCTGTAAGTCGGACTCTAGACCACATGGCTTTCCTCCTGAAAGTCATAAAGTGTATTCAGGATGACATTTAACTCATCTTGAGAGAACCATTCTTTATCATTTGTGTCAACAAATGATGAACTAGAGATATATCGGTTGGGAAGTTAGGAGGCTTGTACAGAGTAACATTATAATCTCTTATTCATCTTTCCCCACAATATGTATTGACTTGCAATCTCCAATTTTCCAAATGTTGTTTTCCTACATCTTAGAGATACCCCCCAAAATTTCTTTTTAGACCCGTGATGCATTCAGATGTTGTACTCATCTTTAAAACACTTCATCCTTGAAATACTTGGATCTCATTGGGATGGACCTCAGAGATTCTTTATCCCAGATTAGTCGTTAAAGAATTTCATATTCATGAATCGCATATCACAAGACTCTTAGGTTTGCCAACATAAGTTTAAGCCTTGAAGTTAATATACCTTTTAATTGACCAGGATCTTTTCTCTAGAAAAAGTGTGAAAACGCGGGGTACCAAGTACACCACCATTTTTTTGTTCGGCAGCCTGTAAGGACAAAACTCAATACAATTGCAAGTAGACCAACTTAATGATCCTTGACAATATGTATATAGAGTTTATATCTCTACCTCTTCTCCATCAGTATGTATAGGACAATGAGTCCATGAACCTGATTATTAAGGAGAGTACTTGGACAATCTAAAAAACCAATATCCAAGATCAATATAGCCGTATCAAAATAATCCAATCGTAATTCTTCCAAGTAATCAAACTTGTTATCTATCTTTCAAGATACGATTTCTACGAGAGCGAGCCTCGTAATTGATCAGAATTATATGGACTATCCACTTATGAAAAAGAGGGGGTACAACAAACATACCCAATAATTCGTTCGACAATCTGTATGGACTAAACTCCAATATAATTCCGAGAGCACCAACTTACTCAATCAATAAATATATCAAAGAGCTTTATCTACATTCTCAATATAATCAGTAGATCGAACAAATAAAAATCCGTGAGCCTGATTGATATGAGAAATAACTTGGATGGTACGAAAGACTAATGCCCAAGTGTCAATCAAGTTATATCCAACAAACAAGGTCGGGTTTATCAACTGATTGAACTACACACAACCTGTGATATTTTAATTATATAAACAAATATAATGCGAAAAAGAAATAACACAGACACCAGAAATTTTGTTAACGAGGAAACCGCAAATGCATAAAAACCCCGGGACTTAGTCCAGCTTTGAACACCACACTGTATTAAACCGCTACAGAAACTAGCCTACTACAAGTTACTTCGGATTGGAATGTAGTTGATCCCTAGCTAACCAAGTCTCTCACCGATTAAGGTACAGTCACGTTCCTTACGCCTCTAGAATCACGCCGGATTCTGTGCACTTGATTCCCTTAGCTGATCTCTACCACAACTAAGAGTTGCTACGAACCAAAGTTGAAGACTTATAAACAAATCTATCTCCCACAGATATGTCTATTCTTTATTCTGTTTTTGTTCCGTCTTTTGATAAAAATTAAGGTAAACAGGAACCAACTGATAATCCGGTCTTATACTCCCGAAGAGCATCCTCGAAATATTAGTCACCTCACAATAACCCTACTGATTAACAGATAAAGTTATTGCGGAATCACAAGAGTCTAAGACGAAGAACTGTTGTGATTACTTTTTATATCTTACCTATCGGAGATAAATCTCGAGTAAATCTTAGAGAAGATAAAACTCAAAACGATAGAACAAGTAAGATTAGAATACGCAAATACAGAGAAAATAGTTGGATCTGGTTTCACAAATCCCAAATAAAGTCTTCAAGTCGTTAACCTAATATGGTTTTGGAAAAACCTAGGTTAAAGGAGAATCGACTCTAGTTTGCAACTAGGACACAATAAAGTGTCGGGATTAGGTTTTCCAGTTGCTAGAGTTCTCCCTTATATAGTCTTTCAAATCAGGGTTGCTTACAATCAAAGCTAAGATTTCTTCAATATTCACTGTTAGATGAAATCCCGATTTAAGATTCAAGCTAAGTCTGCTTAGAAATTAAGCAATTAATCTCAACTGTTAGATGGTCTTAGCTTGTTACACACACATAAAATATACCTATATTTAGATATAGGGGACCGTACCTAAACGTGTATATTGAGTTGGCTCAATAACAGTTAACCGAAGTTAACCATATGAACACTTTTAACTTAACCATATTCATCTAACACTTCTAGACCAAATATGATGATCAATCAATCAATCATGAAATATAATCAAATGAATCTAATTGTGTTTCAATAGAGTTTTTCAATTGTTTCACTATCTCATAGAAATATCCATGAACAAATTGAAACAAAATCAGATTGATTCGTAATCGTACAAAGTACTTATACAAGAATCAATTCATGAACATTAAGCCACGGTTTGCAAAGTTAATTTGCATTCCTTAAATCATAAATGTTTTAGTTCATGTGTATGAGAATCATACATAACCGAATTCAAAACTTAACCACTGTGTTCGCAAACTAGGTCCGCGAATAGCAGCTCCGTACCTTGACCTAGTCAAGTCGTTCGCAAACCCGGTTCGCATACTGGGTATGCATACCGTGTTGTATCCAGACATGGGTAATTGTTCTAAACTCCCATTTCAATCATTGAAACATCCTTAGAAGATGACAATGGTAATATTACACATACTATTAGCTTCAAGTAATTTTCAAGTGATCGAATGATCAATACGAAACTTCCCAAGCTAACATCAAATGACTGTCTCACACAAATCATGTAAGATGTTCAAGGTAATTTTCACATGATCATCTTTTGACTTAATATTTAGTTTCCAACAAATAAATTATTTCCAGCTAAGCTCGTCAAGAATATGATGAACACAGCTAAAGCAAAAACTTCCAACACATATTTTGAGAAATAGATAAGCGAGATAAACTCGGCTTGAAATATCAAATGTGTATAATGTAAAAGTCTATATAGCTATACGACTTAGTCTCATTAGAAGATAGAATAAAATAGACTTCTGAGTGATAGAAGTTTTAGTCTCAACATACCTTTTGTTGATGAAGTTTCTCCAAGCTCCTCAATAGATCTTCTTCTTCAATTGGTGAACGCCGTGAAGTCTAAAGCTCAACTAATCATTCAATCCTAATCCGATACATAGCTATAAGTAGACTACAAATCAAGTATATAGTTTTGATCAACTAAACTTGACAAACAAGCTTGAGATAGCAACGCTTGCGAGTTCGATCGAGCAGTGCTCTAACAACTTAGATTGAATACGTACAACTTTTGTAAATCCAATTATAAAGATAAACAATATAATGCGGAAAAAGAAAAACACAAGACACCGGGAGTTTTGTTAACGAGGAAAACAAAACTTCAGAAGAACCCCGGGACCTCGTCTAGATTTGAACACCAAGCTGTATTAACCAACTGCAGACACTAGCCTACTATCAGACTTTAGACTGAAATGTAGATGAGACCGAATCAACCCTCCAAGCGTTTCAGTTACTACCGTGCAGTCCATGCTCCTTACGTCTCTTGAACCTCGCAAGGTTCTACGCACTTGATTCCCTTAGCTGATGTCCTTTGCAGCATAAAAGTTGTTTCAGCCGCATAAATACTTTTGATACCAATCTGCATCTAACAGATAAGCCTATTTGATTTTCGTTTAGATCGAAAGATCAAGGTGTGAAAATATGTTTGCAATAGACAAGCTAGCAAACCTCACAAATCCGGAACTTACGACTCCCTAAGAGCAGCCTAGATTCTTAACCACCTCTCTCAAGAACAATCTTCAAAATATCACTTAAGATCAATTATCCGATATCTATCTTGAGGAATCACAAAGTCTGAGACGAAGAGAACTTTACGATTTCTATCTATCTTGCCTGAAAGTGATTACGAAAACCTCGATAACAGAAAAATAAGATCAGGATACACGAACTATCAAGGTAAAAGATAGTCGGACCTGGATTCACGAATCCCCAAAGCGAAGTCTTTTAGTCGTAAACCTAATTATGTTTCTCAGAGGAAACCTAGGTTCATAGAGGACGACTCTAGATCAACTAGGACAAAAAGTGTTTGGGATTGAATTTCCTTGTTGAAAGAGCATCTCCATTTATAGATTTTCAAGACTGGGGGAATCAAGCAAACACTTTAGATCTTGAAAATACAATAAAAGAATATACACTATGGACCGGTTCTGGAACCGTGTATAATGACTTGTTCGGTTTGGCAAATATGCCATGTGAACAATAAGTAATATGATGTTCATAAAAACACTTAAGAATTTAATCACGATGCATACACATAAGTATTTAAGTGATCAATGAAGTCATAGAGAGTCATAGCAATGCTAAACATATTTTAAAAATAAGTCTTTGAGCATCTGCTAAATTTACTTGGACAGTTGGTGAGACTGTTCGTGAAACGTAAGGCTAGTTCACAAGTCAGGGGTACGGTTTGTGAACCGGATTCTCCAACCCTTACTCGGCTCGAGAACTTAGATGGATATAGTTTGCGAACTGGGTTCTCCAACCATTTTTGGATTATGAACTCAGATGGACACAATTTGCTAACCGGGTTCTCCAACCTTAAGCCTTTTATTCCAACATTAAAAAAATCAGTTCACCACAGTTTTCCAACCAGGTTCGTGAACTGTTTCCAACTGAACTTGTGGTTTGCGAACAGGTTCGCCAACCTTCTTATATTTTTGAAATCAGATATCTATGGTTCGTAAACGGGTTTGCCGACCTACCCATAACAAAAATATTAGAAGTTCATGAAACTCTCTCTTATGATGTTTGAAACACTCCCAAATGATAAAATCAATTGTATGGGCTATTTCTTATTGATCCACAAATCAATTCTCAAACAATAAATTGTTTCGAACTAATATTGTTAAGGACCTTTGAACATCTATGCTAGAATCATATTTAGAGATTTTTAACAAGATAAGCTTGACTGAAAGTTTCTTCTTTGTAAATCTAATAGAAGTTATACCCACATAGTATCAATAGATAGAATGATAAGATAGTGAGTAAAATAGAATGATTCAGTCTTCACATACCTGATACAGAAGTTCTTCAAATGTCTTCGTCGATCTTCAGTCTTCGAGGATGATGTCTGATACTCAACTACCAAATTCTAACCTAGTCTGAGACTTGACTTAGTAGACTAGAAATCAAGAAATAGTTTTAATCATCTAACAATGACAACAAGCTTGAGATAGAAAAAACTTGTGGGATCAACCGAGCATTGCTCTAACAAAGTCCCTTTGAATTTTATTAAGATATTACAAGTATGTTTTGAAAGCTAGAAGAACCTCATCAGAGATATATGATTTAGGTGGAAAGTAATATTAGTTATCATATAATAGATTTTATTGCAAGGGAGAGTCTTATTTTCCATCCAACAAGTCTGAATTGAGTTTTTGAACATAGTATTTGAAGAAGCATAAGGGATCGTAGATACGTATCTTCAGCAACAATCATTTTTCACACCCATATAATTGCTTATGTAAGTACCTACTATTTCATCGGTATGCATACTAAAAAAAATTAAATCCATATTTGTTAAAGTTGATGAGTTGGTCATAAGTAGAGTTGAAATATTTAAATATGCTAACCAAATTGATATATTTCTCCATATTAGCTTTGTGGCAAGTCTTATGATGGAGGAATTTCATCTTCCAAATTCCATGACACCTAAGAACTTGGAATAGATCATGGATATTCAAGTTTAACGTGGAAGGTAAATAGACACGAATCACATTCAACGCAATTCCAAAATGCGTTCAATCTTGGCTTACAAAAATCAACGGTCAAAAAGAGACAATTAAATTTAGAAATAAAACCAAACACAAGATTGAGCGCAATTCGGATTGACATTTTCTATTGGATTCCAAGGTATTTTCCATGAAATCTTGGAACACGCCTTGGAAAAAGTATGTATGGCCAAGCTTGAAAGCCATTAGACTTGATATTCCACACTTTTTGAATTTTTGAATAACTTGGGTTCCTCCTTAAAACTTTCCCTTATAGAAGAATATGCAATCATATCTGTAAAAGAAGATGGATGGTAGAAGGAGGCAAAATTTAATACCATGCAAGAATCCAATAAATTGAACATTAGAGACACTTCTAGAAAGAGCTTCCACACATAAGAGAAAGAGATAAGGAGATAGAAGAATACTTTGGAAGGTTTAAATTTTTTACCGGGGAGCACCAATAACAAAGTAACAAGATTTAGATCAAGTTGCACCATCTGCCACAAAAACCCATCTTCTGCATCACAACTAACAAAAACTGTCAATCTACTGTATCACCAATTAAAGAACTTGGTTTGTTGTATCATGCATTGACTTACTAAGTCTATTATATATCAACAAACTTTTATTAAGGTCTTAGTTATATGATTTTAAGGTGAAAAATTGAACGTACCTATTAACTGTATTTTATTTTTGTGGTCAAAATTACAATGTGGGAGTCTAATGTTCATTGTTCAACAACATAACAACTACTCTCATTTCACCATTTAAATTCAAAAAGTATCTAGTATTGATTACTATTAATATTGTCGAAAACTCTTAAGTTTTGAAATAAATATTAGGGTCTGCTAAGTAATGATCCTCATTTTAGACAAAAATTGTTGATCCGATGGAAGTATAAAATTCAACAAGAAAAAAAAGAGAGTAAAGTAAAATTACGAACATATATTTCGGTACCATGAAAGGTTTTTTCACCTTAACGTTTCTGTCCCAAGATGAGATGTCAGAGTGTTCCGAGTGTTTTGAAGGAATGTGATGGTTGACGATTCCACTTAACATCAACTACGGTTGAAACCCTATAGATGCTTTTGGACTAGCAAAACTTATTAATTAAGCGAGATTATATTATTGTTAATTAAACGAGTTAGAAAATAGTTTTTGTAAATCTGGTTAGGATCAAAAAATTATATTATTTTAGAGAGATTATTAAATAGTCGAGTATTACTTAATGGAGTTTCAACCGTATCCAAATCTACAAAATTTAATTTAGTAATTCAGAAGATGCAACAGTGATCAAGTCACCTTATTTTACGGGAAGATGCGACACAATCCTTGGACTTCTTGGGTTTTAAAAGACACTTCTAATAAAAAGAGCTACAAGAAGCGGTAGATCTTGTGACTGATATCTGCAATCCAGAATTACCACAAGACTAGGATGATCCAGAATTGAGTTTATATGATCACGAAAAGTTTAGGTCATAAGATTAACGTTGGATCACACTGGATTTTCAGTTACTTTGTCGTTTTTGAGTTATAATACATATTCAGTGTTATACCGTGTCAGTTTTTGAGTCGATGGAAAGCTTTCTGGTCAACAGACAGATTTTAGATCCCATGTACACTTCAATATTCAAGCCACAAATCAAATTTTAGCACGATTGCTGAAGGCGTATACCAATACCAATCCATATAAAATAAAATAATCTTGACCATTAAACCTAGCATTTTTAGGGGCGACCCCAAAAGAATTAGGGGCGACACATAAGACAAAAAAGGGTCAACAAACGTAAAATGTAGCCATCCCTTATCTTCCGTTTTTTAATGACCAAACTACCCTTCACAATCGGTAGATAACTTTACAATCGGGAAGTTAATCCACAATCGGGAGTCAATTTAGTTTATATAACTTCCGAATATAAAGTATCCCTAAAATAAAATCCTCTATCTTTTGATTTTGATTATCCTATAATCGGTAGTAAATAAAGTTATCTTGACCCCCGATTAAAGTAGACCTTTGGAAAAAATGCTACCATAATAGGTAGTGAATTTAGGTTATTTAACTCCCCAATATAGAGTAGCCCCAAAATGAGATTTTGCAAAAATTATCTATCTTTTGAATTTTGGTTGAGCCTATAATCGGCAGTAAATGAAGTTATCCTGACTTCCGATTATACAGTAGACCTCTCTGCCGAAATCGTACCATAATCGGTAGTCAAGATAGTTCATATAACTACCGAATATAGAGTATCCCCAAAATGAGATTTTTCCAAAATCCTCTATTTTTTGAATTTTGGTTGAGCCTATAATAGGTAGTAAATGAAGTTATCCTGACTTCCGATTATACAGTAGACCTCTCTGCCGAAATCCTACCATAATTGGTAGTCAAGATAGTTCATATATCTACCGAATATAGAGTTGCCCCAAAATGAGATTTCGCCAAAATCCTCTATTTTTTGAATTTTGGTTGAGCCTATAATCGGTAGTAAATGAAGTTATCCTGACTTCCGATTATACAGTGGCTCTCTTTGCCAATATCCAACCATATTCGGTAGTTAAAATAGTTCATATAACTACCGAATATATAGTTGCCCCAAAATGAGATTTTGCAAAAATCTTTTTTTTTAAAAATTTTGGAATATCCTATAATCGATAGTAAATGAATTTATCATTAACTTCCGATTAATAGTAGCCCCAAATACGCATTTAGCACAAATTCATATCAATCGGTAGTCTATGTGTGTTTTTTAACTACCGATTATATTACCAATAATCGGATTCTAAAAACAATTATTTTACTTCCGATTATTAAAGGGCATTAAGGTATTCTACTAACATTTAGGACATCCCATAACCTTGTCTATGGGTTTGGAATAAAAAAATCGCTCCTAAAATTACCAGGCATTAAATCTCTGGATTTGGTACCCATTCTAGCAACGACGGTACCTCTCTTTAGCAATCATGTATTTTTGGCCATGATCTATATTATCACGAGATTCATCCTCGGAGCAAATTCTAGGTCAGTGACAAATCTACTACTTTGAGATTTTTGGGCAATTCCAAAAACAACCATCAAAATAACAAATTTTATAGGATACGTCAGGAAACGAACCGCACTTTACACTATAGGATACAAGTAGAGAGCACGTGCATTGAACGTCGGCAAACACTAATTCTTTGTCATTCAGAAGCTAATATTTCAGTAATACTGTCCCATACGTTAAGACATCCGGACAACATTAATGGTACTCGTTCCAGCGACAACGAGTACGTTATAGTTGAATCCTATCTACATCAACGCAGCTGATGAGTGACAGCCTTTAGCGTTAAACTTCTTCTTTGATATATTCCCAGACCCCTAACATCTCAGTAACATCCAAAGAACGCATTTTCTTGCTAATACTCTTGTCGATTAACCCTACGACAAACATACAGAACCAGAAAATCATAAACAGTAATTAACCAAATACCAAATATACAAATTTGAAACTCTACATTAGGGGTGCACATATCCTACCCATAACCGCATTTCTACCTTACCCGCCACTGTTTTACCCGTACCCTGTCCTACCCGTCGTTTGATGGGTAGGGTGACGGTTAAACATTTCTTACCCGCCGTCAAATGGGTAGGGTGATGGGTTAAACTCAAAATTATCCTTCCCTACCCGCCTACCCGCTAATAAACTGAAATGACTTCATAGTCCTTGCATTGTTTCTTCTCCTGCCTATTTATTTCGTCATTTTGAAACATAACAAGGGTAAAAAGTGAAGTTGTTTTTCTTGTATCTCTTTTATGAGTTTATCAAATCGAACACAGTAAATCAGAGAAAATACCAGATTCCCAGCCCCTTTCTTCTTTCTTCTTCACCTCAAATCGAACACATAAAATCTCAGCCCCTTTCTTCCCCAAAACTGAACTGAACTAGGGTTCTAAGTTCTAACCGTATACCTTACTCTTCTCCATCTCATGTTCAAATTTCAGGGTCTCGTTTAAAACCCTTTACTCGGTTGGTTCATCTCTAGTTCCGGCCCTCCTTCACCAAAATCCGATGGAGAAGACATTGTTCCATTCTTAGGTAATCCGATAATCATACAAGTATCATTTGTTTTTTAATAATCTGAATGGATTTTTCTTTTATATGTTGTACTGCTTGGTGATTTCATTTGTATTTGAAGAAATTAGTTGAAATTAGTTGAGTAATATGATTGCCATTTTGAGAAATTAACATGCATGTTAGCTGATTGATGAAATTTATCATAGGAATTTAGTTTGTTCCTCATGGAGGACGAATTTCAATGGGATTATCATAGAAATTGTAATTCAATATGTTTAGTGATTGTGAGTTCATATATTTTAATATGTAAGACTTCAATTTCTAGATAAGAATGTCAGTTTTATCTCAGCCTCCAATCTTGGGTATCTCGTTTGATTTATAATTTTATGTTTTAGAAATGGTTAGATTCTCCACACATTTCTGAAATGTTTATCATCGGTTTAATAAGAATTGTAATTTAATGAAAAATTTTGATCTTGGCGTTGTTGTTTTTTGGTTCTAAATTGGACAATTTAAGTGTAATACGTGTTACTTGTTTGAAGCTGTAATGCCTAAGTAAGAATTGAAGTTGTAGTATTGGTACTTGATAGTGACGTGCGCAGTGTAGCTTGCCGTCCTAGAAATTGTAATTCAATATATTTAGTGACTGTGAGTTCCACCATGTAAACTGATGGTGGAATAATGAAGCTCATTCCATTGGGAAGATCCATCGCAGTAGTTATCTATGGTTGTAAATTTCTGTTGCATGTTAAGAGAGTTGGATGGGAAAGGGAAAAATGCTGATAACCAGCTTGTTTCTCCTCAGTCCTCATTTATCTGGATCACTCATGCCTAAACACTAAACAGTTAATGATGTAGTGGCTTGTTTGTACTACTGGGGAGATTCCATAAACTGT
The DNA here is from genome assembly GCA_023531105.1 of Papaver atlanticum. Taxonomy (NCBI): domain Eukaryota; kingdom Viridiplantae; phylum Streptophyta; class Magnoliopsida; order Ranunculales; family Papaveraceae; genus Papaver; species Papaver atlanticum. The sequence goes on from JAJJMB010012509.1 coordinate 1,393,103, forward strand.
TCGATTTTGCTGGTCTTTTTCTTTTTTTGGTTCTCTTGTTCAACTCACATCCTCAATGCTGTTATTCACCTGAAACTTGAATAGTCCTCAGTAGTTACAGTTGCTTTTCCTTTATTAGGTTCTCAATGATGTCTTTCCTTTTTTTGGTTCTCAATGTTGTCTTTCCTAATTTCTGTAACCTTTATTAGGTTTCGATGAAGACTTGGTACTATGCGACCTGGTGGTATTATAATCTTCATAATTCACTCCGTCTGTCCTATTTGGCTGATACTGAACTTCATCGTGCACCATCATATAATTCACTAAAATATGACGTGACTAATTGCATTTCCAAGTTACATACTATGTCGATCTTTGGTCATATGTAAACTGATTGATAAATTGTCTCTTCATGATTTCTAGCTAAAACCCATGTCTTTAAATGTACATATTTTTAATATTTAGTTGTCTGGTATTTTTGTATTCACATTTTGGTATGAATTGTATAGGTGTTGTAGTAAGTGAGCGCAAGTCGAATGGATCTTTGCTTATTGCAACCAATGGAGGGTTAAACCAACAAAGAACGAGGGTAAGTGAAGCTTTTCCTTATCATTTGACTAAGTGTGTAGACTATAAAAATACACTAGTCAGTGAAAATTCACTAGGAATGCCTGTTTTTGATGCAAGTGTCTCTTGATATTCTTGTTGATGTAACCCTGTGTATGTATAGTGGTTTTTGTTGTTCTGCATACTTGATTGGATGGCTATAAATGGATAGATTCATTAGACAAAATAAAAGTTGTTAGAAAATCTTAAAAACTGACTTCCCTGTCTTTATATATATCTCCATATTACTTTGTGAACTATAGCAATATCGTGCTTGTAACGTAGTTAGGTTTATAATGGGAATCACCTTTTTTTTTCTTCGATATATTAGTGTTCTTACCTTCTTTTCTTTCTTTTTTTGCTTGATAATACTCAAAATTTTATTAAGAACTCAAAGTTATTACAAAACTTACAAGATTTACCCTAGCATCAGGGAAAGCAAGAAAGAAAACAAAAAGAGCAGAAAATGAAAGAGCCTAGCTAAATCTATAGTATGGAACATCTGGTAATTCCTGTTTTGTTATAAAACTAGGACAGTTACTATAATTTCTTCTTTTTCCTTTAGCCAAAGCAGAACCTTTTTTTGCCAATAAATCTGCTGAAGTGTTCATCTCTCTGAAACTATGTATGAAGTACCAGGCTTGCAGAGAAGATTTGATCCTATTCCATCTAGTAGTGACCCACCAGGGAATTTTTCCAGATTGAAAAGAAGAGATTACTGCTTGGGAGTCTGACCTGAAACATACTTTAAGAAATTGTTGAGTCACTGCCCATTCTCCTGCACAGATGACTGCAAAGATTTCTGCCAGAAAATTGTTAGCAGTTCCCAAACCTCCTGAAACAACAAATTCAGGAGAAAGAAGCATTACGTTTCTTACCTTGTAGGTAAGGAAAACAGAGAAAGAAGCATTACGTTTGGGGGTCTCACACTAACATATTAATAAAAAATGCATCCACTATGCTCAAACAATGCATTCCTTGTGCTTAATTGATATTTTCACCACTGTTTTGATTGAGTGCTTTGTGAAGTCTATACACGTTACCAAATGATACAAAAGACTTTATTATGGTTTGTGATGTTTATAATCTAAATGGCTAAACCCATTTTTTTGAATTGTAATATGATCTTTGGGTGGGCGTCTCTTGTATAGCTTTTTTGCTTTTATCCCTATATGACTATATGTACTGGAGTTGCTAAACCCCTTTTTTTGAATTGTAATACGATTTTTGGGTGGGCGTCTCTTGTATAGTTTTGTTGCTTTTATCCCCGTATGACTATATGTACTGGAGTGATGTGTTTGTGAGTATTCAGTGTTATTCTTGCAGTCATGTATTTATATGTCTTAATTTATACATTTAACCAACGTGCACAGATGATCATGTGTTAGCTTGATATTGATTCTTTAGGATATCGGCTGGTACAATGTGATTATTATACATCACGTTAGATGTTTTATTACTTTGTTGCGTTTGTTAATTAGCTTTGATATGTAGCATATAAAGAGATTTTTATGTTAATTAGCTTAATCCCTTGTTATGCAGAGTTATTTGGTGATCTTAGTGGTTATTCCATCAGGGTAGATGATGAATGAAGAAGAAGGTCATATGAGAGCTTTTGGTGATAATACTGTTATATGAAGAACAAGGTTTTGTGAAGAACATGGAATTATGCTGGGATTTTGAAAAGATTAGAACTTTTGTTTCTTGAGACTACAAATGGCTTTGTGCCTAGCATGATGCTTTTGTTCATTTTTAACTAGTTAGATTGGCAGTACCATTGGTACACATGTAAATAGACTGGCTTTTATTTTTCTGTGCTGTTGCAATTTTTTTAATTTTTTAATTTTTTTTTGAAGCAACATTTTTGTATATACAGTCAGAGTAATAACCCTTAAAAAAAAACAAAAAAAAAAACAGACAGTTATACCCCCCGCTACCCACCCGACCCGACCCTCCATTTAATGGGTTGGGTAGAATCTTACACGCTTAACGACGGGTAAAAATTTTCTTACCTGCCATTCAGTGGGTAGGGTGGCGAAATAGGCTATATCCTACCCACCCTACCCGTTGTGCAGCCCTACTCTGCATACACTAATTTAGCTTACAACAAAAATACACATTCCAAAATCTATGCGCTGTAATGATTCTTTATACCCACAAATGTTTAAAAGGTGAAAATTTTCCAACTACAGAAGTCAAAGCTACATGTGAAATGTTTTAAAGAGGGATTCTACTCAACTGTGATTGGAGGATACAGATACAATGGTACTCACACTAACATCAGGGGAAGACCATAAGGAATCGTGACTATCCAGTTAAGACTATATACGCAGAAGTTGGGTGCAGAGTACGAACCTAAATCAAAAATATAAATACTTGAATAGGTATAAAGTCTCGCAGTAGGGCTTCAAATTTTTCGCATGCTGATCAAGCATCATGAATTCCAAATCGTGTGATGGCTCTTGTTATAATTCCAAATTGTGTGATGGCTCTTGTTATTGCCAGATAGAAACTGAGACTCACGAACATCTGCAATGGAATCCATAGAAGCTATATCACTATGATATTTTAGAGAAAGGTAGAGTTCATATGAATAAAAATAAATTGAGTCTAGACACAAACATGCTTAACGTGAAGCTAACATGGCAGGGATTTTCATTTCATTTCCTGATTTTTATTTTATAAGAAGCATTAGTGCACCCACCCCTTCTAGATTCAGTTGAATTGCGACAAAAATTCCAGTGAAACACATTAATGAATTCTTCTCTATACAGTCAACAGTCTTGATTTCAAATAATTTCATAAACAAATAAAATGCATATGAATACCAAACGAACAATGATCTATAGAAAAAGAAGAAAAAAAACACTAAAAATTGATATTGTCATTCATAAATTCAATTATCACATGAAATCAATCAATATAATCAGAAGAAGAAACTAACCTGTTGAAGAAGTCGAATTCTGCAATTGGATGTCTGTTTTCAGTTCAATCTATGTTGATTAAAGGTACTCAATTGGAACCCTAGTTTCAAAAGAAAAACCCTCTGGGAAAGCAAGTCAGCGTTAGTAATTGAGTAAATTTGGTAGAATTGAATTGGAGAAGAAAACTTCCATCGACGATTGGTGGTATAGCATCATCGTCTCGATCGGAAAGACAACCATTTTCGCCTCAGAGCCTAATCGGTGAAAAAAGAGAGAAGAGAGATGTTCAGGTTTATATAAACTTCGAATTTAGTCCTTAAAAAGTATAGACAAATTATATAAAGCACCCATAATAAGTTACATATTGCACCGAGATCTTGTATCATCTCGACGGCTACAATTAGTTCAATTGGTTGAAAGTCATCCGATCCAGTGGTTTATATCAACTGTTCACACGGGAAAAAAAATTTAGATCGAACGGCTCAATTTTAGATTCTATAGATCTAACGGTTAAGCTTTATTCCGTGTTTCGATTGGGTAGTGGTTCCAATTTAGTGTTGCTCTCATTAAAAGAGGGGGAGATATTGTATATATGATGAGGACGGATCCGCTCACATGTTTGATATGACCCTATCTTACATGATGTTCTCCACCGTTAGATTTTAAGAAGTAAACGGCCCCGATTTTTAAGATTTAGACATTAAATTCCGGGTATATGATGGGTCGCCCGTAACTTTTCTCTTTTTTCTATTCATTTTATTCTCTTTACCACATATATTCTCCCATCTTTTTTTTCCCAGAATCAAAATCGATTGACTATAATTAGCATCCTGAAATCACTTCTTAAAAGGAACATAATCTTCAGAGGTTAAAAAAACGTGATCAATCATCAATAGTTTTATATCCGGGAGGAATAAGTGGTTTTGGAATTTGGAGAGAGTTTTTGGATGTGATTTTAGGGAAGAAGTGAACAGTTACCATAGAAATTAGTGATGAATGGATGAGATAGAAATGATTTTAAGTGTTTCAATGTTTTCAGGAGAATGGGTTTGACTCGAAGTTGCATCAAGACAATTAAGTTCAGTAGAAGTTAGAGTTGGAACTAAGTAAAAAGAATTCAAGTGTACAGGTAGACAAAGTTAACTTCTGATTCCACTTCCATATCCTTCCATGTTATTTTCCAAGCTCAAGTATGATTTTCTCCATTGCTTGATTGTGAAAATCCATTACCACAGCATAATACGTTTTTTCTGATTTACCCAACATATAGGCTAGTTTAGTTGATCTCGGCAACAATGACTGATTCGCATGAACAAACCCTAGAAAGTAAATCTAATCACTGTTCGATTTTTGACCTTCAATCTTCAAGACTTCGAAGCAAGTTGCTGCTTTTAGTATGCTGGTTTCTTTAATTTATGATCATTTTTACTGATAGCTTTTGTTTATGCGAAAGAGAAGGTTGGGAGAGGATATCAGGGAGAGAGAATAAAATGAATAGAAAAAAAATATGTCACGGGGCGACCCATCATATACCAATGTGTAAATTTTAAAAATCAGGGCCGTTTATTTTTTAAAATCTAACGGTGGAGAACATCATGTGAGATAGCGTCATATCATGCATGTGAGCGATCCGTCCTCATATATGATAACCAAAATGGTTATTAGATATTTTTTTTCTTGCTATTCTCCTCCCTATTTTGCTCCCTATCCGATGTGGCGAGCTGGGTGTACAAAAAAATTCAACTCTCTCTTCACGTGTGATGTTTCATTTATCTCTTTGACAGTACTTCTGCTTCTTCTCTTCTCTTCTCTTCTTCTTTTTCTTTTTCTTTATTCCTTTAATCTCTGATCGTAAATGGATTTCTTTTTTGCTCGATTCTCTGATCATAAATGGTGATATATTACCATTATTTTTAATTATCAATCAAAAATAAAAAACTCTTTCTTACTTCTGAGAATCTCACCAGTCACTTCCATTACCACCATTACCAGTTTACATCACCTTCACCACAACATCAAAATCAGATTATTAATCAAATTGCATATGACCCATTTGATCAAAAGTAATATCATTATGAACTAATAAACCAAATTGCTATATTAAACCTATTCCGGATCTTGATTTTAATTTTTCATCATCATGATTTTTTTATCAAACTGTCTACAGTTGTAAAGTTCTTTAGATCAATTCCAAAGCCCTTATCGATATTCTCTAATCATGCCAGTAAAATAATAATAACATGAGTTGTGTGCTGGTGAGCTGTGTGAAATGTAAGTGTGTGTGTGTGCCATAATCATGTGAGAAGTGTAAGCGAGATTTGATTGTCGAGAGAAGAGAGCCTATATATTCATGAGTCTGTCCTGTAATGAATCTATCTTTTCTAATCAATCAATTGATAAACCGTAAGCAATGTAGACATGAGATTTCTCAATGTTACTAAATAAATCTAGAAAAACTACGTTTTCCCATGATTAATCAATTAAGATTTTACATCTACTTATTCTTTTTGTAGAGATGAAGTAGAACTTTGAAGGCTCTTTTTCCCCCTGTAGCAGATGATTTCAAGCCTTCGATCTACAACAAGATCATGATTCCAATGACTTTAGAGTTTAGAGTTTTGCCTTTTCTGTTTAGAAATTTCTTCAAGTTCCTACCCAACGGACACTGAAAAAGATGAGACAAAAAAAAAAACCCGGAAGAGATGGAAACTTACTTTATATGACGTGTTTTTTTGATTTTTATTTATTAAGTGACACATGGAAAAACACCTCATCGTTTTCTTTTTTCGTGAAAAATGGTTATTAGATAGACGAAATTGTTTTGCTACGTCGTTGTCTGGCCACCAACGGCTACATTAAAAATCATTTTTTAAACTTTTTTATTCGTTTTTTTTCCGAAGCATTTTTATTTTGTTTGATAGGAAAAAACAACTTTTTGTTATTTGACCGTTGCTCAAAACAACCATTCCACTGCGTGTACTCATTTCTCTGCACCTGCAAACGGCTAGTTTTTTCTCCACCATTCTATAAATTACCGACTCAACACTAGAGAAGCCTACAACACACTCACAGACTCGCTCACTTGAACAAATCTCTGTTATCTTCTCTTCTCTTCTCTCACTCGCTCAAAATTTCTGAACTCTATACTAAAATCAGTGGTAATAATGGCAATTTCATCAAGATATGTAGCTTTGTCTATGTCTTTGGTTCTTGTTAATCTGATTATGTTCAGCAACTTCTCAGAAGCTAAAGATTTCTTAGTTGGAGGCAAATCAAATGGATGGGAAATCCCATCATCACCTCAATCTCAACCACTAAATCACTGGGCTCAATCTTCTCGTTTCCAGCTTGGTGATTCTCTAGGTAACAAAAATTATTACTTCATTTTCAACTCTATGTTATACAATCTGTGTTAATTTCTGAAATTAATCAACATTTTTTTTGTTTTTCCAGTATGGGAGTATGAAACAGGAAAAGACTCAGTGTTGCAAGTAACAAGAGTGAATTACTTGAACTGTGTTTTGACAAAACCAATTGCTGAATACAAAGATGGTAACAACACTAAAGTTGAGCTCAACAAATCTGGTCCTTATTATTTTATCAGTGGTGCTAAAGGGCATTGTGAGAAAGGTCAGAAATTGATTGTTGTTGTAATGGCACCAAGAAGTGCTGCACCTGCACCTTCACCGGTTGATGCAGTATCTCCAACTAGTGGTGCTACAACTATCAGCAGCAGCTCAAGATTCGGAGGAGTTTTATTGATGATGGGTTTGGGAATTGCTTTGGTGGTTTAAAATGGGATATATTTTTTATATTGTTGATGAAATTTACAAAAATTTATTGATATCAGAAATTCAAATTATAATGAATAGAAATCAAATCTGGATTCTTTTTTTTATGTTTGCATTTTTCTTTTTATTACGAAAATACACAAATTTACTACAAAAAGAAAGTCTACCCACAAGCACATATAGAATCTCACCAGCCACTGTTAAGCCAAGAATAGCAGAAGAAACAGAATCTCAGAAGGTAACAATTTAAGCAGCTCATAACAAATTTGTAGAACTGACTCCAATCTACATTTAAGCAGCTCATCAGAAAGGAAGGGGGTTGCTCAACAGTTCAACCGCTCCATTTACATTCCGAAAAGATTAGTACTTGAAATAGATTCCAGTTGATTTTCATGAAAGATGTCAAGTTTAATTGAGGAAAAATATTACAACAGTTTTATAAGACACTTGATTCTGTCTAAAATATGGGCACTGAGATAACACGGTTGCAAAAGATAAAATAAGAAAAATCAAAACATAGTTTTCACACACTATACACCCGTATCTGATGCACAAACTGGAGATAAATATATGCTTCAATTGTTACAAGTAGCTGTTTCTGGCTCTGGGTAGTACTTCAGGACACATTTCCTAGACTGATCAATTAACTCAGCAACGAAATCATCTTCAAGTGGGCGTCCCACAACTTGAACGCGGGTAACACTGCAACGTAGTCCAGTGATAAAGAGGAAGAATTAGTAACCTTGTTAACGAACTCTGTCAAGTAAGAGATCAATATAATCTCGATGAGGGCTAAAGTAGATCCATGGACATCACGAATTTAATCGGATAAATCTTTGAGACCAAGAGTGCTTCCAATGAGAAATACAATGAAATAATATGTTCTCCAGCTGGTCCTCATCCAATTTCCAAACTAGATAAGAGAGACACTGATGCATTTCATGGATAACAAGACGTACCTGAACCATTGGAAACTTTTCTCAAGTGTATGTCCATACTACGTGATCCTCAATGGATCTACGACCTGACTTATAATCACCCACAAGATATTTCTCTCCCTGCAATTCCCTTACATGGCCCAGTCGAAATCGCACAGCCTTGGCCGAACATATAGGAAAATCCATATGCTCATCGAAAAACACTGAGTAGGAAAATATAAGTATATTTCATCAGAATAGATGAAAAGGGAGAAAATGAAGTCAAACAATATAACTGGGAACCACAATATAATGAAATTGACCTTGGAATGGTTGGATGTTGATCTCAGTAATGAAACACAACTTCGATACCAATTTGTAAGTTAATGTCTCAGGCACCTCCGGATTACGCTCTCCCATACTTGACCAGTAAGAAGCTATCCCGTCGACTCTATCTCTGGGTTCCAAAGTGTTGTGAATATTTTCTGTCAGATAATCATCAGTACTAGAGGCACTTATAGCCTCCAAAACGCAATCTTTTGTCAAAGAAGGAGCCAGACCTCGTGCTAGGAAGGCATAAACTCGATGGCTCTTCTTCAGCTTCTCAAGTTCCAAACTACCGGCGGTCTCGACTTCCAAAGGCTCTATTATTATATTGTTTCCTTCAATGGCTTCAGTAGCGCTTGATGTTTCTGGAAACAATCTTAAGCAAAGACTCTTAGAAAACCCATTCCCAACCACTGCAGAACATATCACAATCATATTTCAAATTGTCAAATATTGGAATAAAATAACAAGACTTGAAGCTGCTTGCTCTCAATTAATATTTCTACTTAATCCTATTACAGGAGTAACAAAGATCTTTAGTCTGTTTTGAATGGCCGTGTTTTTCCCCACAAAAAGTCGGAAAGAACGAGGTATTCGGGACCATCTAACCAACCAGATAGAAGAAATTAAAGCATAGCACACAGTATTTCATACTTGATACTTATCATTTCTATTATTGCTTCTCTTCCAAAACTTTTAAGATCACTCATTTTTTTGCTAAACAAACTTCAATTTCAATGTAATCGCAAACAAATATGGTAAATTAGGTCAGTAGAGCTCACCAAAATGGCGCCACGAACGCGAAACACAAGCAACACGCACAACATCCACTGGATATCCCAAATTCGAGAGAATTTTGGAGGATAAGTCACTATTAAGCAGTTGCACAAAATCAATTGAACCCTCCATCAAAATCAACAGAAGCAAGCTTTGTAGAGAACCTAACCCTTGAATGAGATGTAAATAGACAGTATGCAATTAAACCCTAAATGAAAGAAGATTAAAATGAACAGAATTACAGGAAGAATTATACATTGTTTTTTTTTTTTAAATTGGAAAAGGAGATGAAATCTCTTTCGCTCTTTTGGAAGAACCAAAGTTACACACTGCTTAAAAGAAAGAAAAAAACTAAAAAAGCACACTATGGCCGGCAAAGTTGAGATGACTAGGTTAGTAAGTCACGAATCTTGTCCGTCCCGTTGACTTTGGTCAAGAAATCCAAAACCGCATATCACTTGCCTCTCAATAGGGCTGGCAACGGATGAAAATCCGACGGATTTTAGGAAATCCGATTCCGATAGGTTAGTAGTTATCGGAATTTCGAAATCCGATAACATCCGACGGAATTTTAAAATTCGAATCCGATTCCGATAGGTTAACTTATCGGAAATCCGATAATTCCTGAAAATATGAAAAAATTGGGTAAAAGGGATTAAAAATTACTAATCCGGTTAGAAATTCCGATAATGTATGATAATTTCTAAGAATACAATTTCCGATAGTCAACATCTTTATCCTAGAGGTAGGAAATTACTAATACATTCCTATGTGTTATCGGATGTCAGAACTTAACAATCGGATGGGGTCTAATCCGATTCCGTTACGTTAATGGGAAAAAATCCGATCCGACATCCGATATCCGATATAACGGATAAAATCCTATAGGATCATGAATTCTCGGAAACGGATTTCGGATTTCGGACTATTATTGACAGCCCTACCTCTCAAGTGATCTTGTTTGATAGAGTTGAATGGCCATTCTTAATAGCTGTCTCTAAGGGATTTTGATTTTCTGAACACTGGTGCCAACTGATCTCTCAGTGTGTAAGCACAACTAATATTTCCATTCTCTTAAATGGATCTCCTTGAACTTCTTTTACTCCTACCAGAGGATTAAGGAAAGTTGATCCCGTGTCTCCCTATCTGTTTATTTTGTGTGTGAAGTCTTTTTCAAAGTATCTCATCCATGCTGAGCAGTCCAACCTTATTCATGGCCTAAAAGTCACTAAAGATGCCCCTAGCATCTCTCATCTGCTTTTTGCAGATGACTGTCTTCTTTTTACTAAGGCTACTCACAATGAATCTAAAAACCTTATGTCTTTGATTAAGGATTTTAGTAATATTTCTGGCCAAATGATTGATTCTGAAAAATATGCTTGTTTTTTCAGTAAGAATGTTTTCCCTGATCAGTGTGTATCCCATATTAGGTCCATGAATGTTAGAAAAGTAGAGCTTAATGAGAAATATCTTGGCATTCCTCTTTTCATCACTAGAAATAGAACTGAGTCGATGTCACATTTAAATTCCCATCATGATTCTAGAGTAACTAATTGGAAAGGTAAGCAACTTGCTCAGTCTGGTAGATCCATTCTTGTTCAGCATACTCTTAAATCTTCAGCTAACTATCACATGAACTATTTTCTTCTCCCTGATACCATTATTGACAAAATGGAGAAATCACAAAGGGATTTCTGGTGAGGTAAAAATGGTCATAGGGGTTACTATTTTAAAATATGGGAAAAGGTTTGTACTCATAAGCTTCAGGGTGGGTTAGGTTTTAGAAACCTAAGAAAAATGAATTTAGCTCTTCTCACCAAAACAACTTGGCTTTTAATCCATAGTCCTAATGAATTGTGGGTCAAAATTCTCAAGTCTAAGTATTTCAAAAACTATCACCCTCTCCATTACAAAAAACCTTAGAGTGTGTCATGGGTTTGGTCTAGTATCTGTCATGGATTAGATATCCTAAAAGAGCATGCTCATTAGGACATTAGAAATGATAGCTCTGTTAATGCTTTCTCTGATAATTGGATCCTTAATCCAACTCCTCCTCTCTGTGTTAACTACCCCAATCCCAATTATAGGGTCTCTGATTTTATTAAGCATGATACTAGAGAATGAAATGTTTCTTTAGTCCAAGATTTCTTTACTAGGGAAAATTGTTTGAAAATTTGCAGCATGAGAATTCCCATTTCTGGTGATGATACTCTCATTTGGCCTTACAACAAGAATGGCATATTAACAGTTAAATCTGTTTACAAATTGCTAGCTAAAGAACTCCCTCATAATTCAGACAATAATCCTGAATTGAAGTGCACAGGGCCATTTGGAAATCTCCTTTATTGCCTAGAACTCAACTTTTTCTATGGAAATGTATGGAAAATGTCATTCTTACAGGCAGTAAATTAGCTAGGTACAATAATATTCATGATGACAGATGCAAGGTGTGTAATTCTAATACTAGTGAAACCCCGAAGCATATGTTATTTCATTGTCCCTTTGCTAAAGATGTTTGGTCTCATATTCCAGTTGTCAATCAACTTATTTTGCAGGATTTGAATTCTAATATTAGCTTGAAAGCTTGGGTATCTAAATGGCTCACTACTGGCCACTTACAAAATCACCTAGTAGCAGCCATGAATACTGCTTGGTGTATTTGGAAAGATAGATGCTCTAAAGTTTTTGAAGATAAATCTCTTAATCCACAGGCCACAGCTAGGACTGCACTTAGAATATCTGAAGAAACTGTCAATACATTAGTTACTGTTCCCATTACTAATACTATTAATACAGTTTCAGATAACGAGTCTAATTTCCTGCAACAAATTTAACAAGATAGCCTAGTCTTATTTTGTGATGCTTCTTTTGATAAGGATACTAATAAATCTGGTATTGGAATTGTGGCAATGAAACCTGCAGATGAATTCAAAGGCTGCAAACTAGCAACAGGGATGAAGGAGCTGAATGTTGTGCTCTTCTAGAGGCTGTCAAATGGATCAGAGAGAAGAATTTTCAAGATGTTTACTTAGTTAGTGATGACAAAAATGTGATGGCATATCTTAATAATAGCAGAGGATAAACTAGTTGGGTCTCTTGCTCAGTCCTAGATGACTGTTTATTTCTTTTAAAAGATGTTCATTTGGTTAGATTTAAACATATCAGGAGATCTCTTAATGGAGCTGCAGATATAGCTGCCAAACACAATAGAGTTGAGAATGTAACAGGGGAGTGGGATGAAAATAATTGTCCCTACTTTCTTCAAAACGTTGTAAACTCTTATTAAGTAATGAAATTTTTTCCTAGCAAAAAAGAAAAAGAAAAAAGTGATCTTGTTTGTAGTTCCAGTTATCTTTGATTTGATTCTCATTCAACAACACCTCTGACAATCAAATTCACTCACCGCCAACTAACATCCCACCCCACAAAAAACTCATTCAAACTCGAATTCCTGGATTTTTTTGTTACAACGTAAAGTTAATTTTCTCACTCTCTGGTTACATAAACTTTTCATATCCCACCAATAGAATTAACACCACCTTCCACGTCCACCAATGCATAGATACCCAACTCAACCACTCGGGATGTAACATCACCAAAAAATCAAGCAATCACGAGTGAAATGCTTTCACAGCACCAAAAACACACACCCCAACTGAGAGGAAATGATTTTCCCCCTGCCAACGCTCCTTCTGTACCTTCCACACACCACTTAAAAAATCAATCCCCCACTTCGGTATCATCAACATATTTTTTTTCTTTCATTTCTACCAATTCTTCCTTCACCAAAAAGGAGGAAAAGAACTCATCCGTCATGTTAATAGAAGAAAGTTGTACTCATACCAGAGATCATCCTCAAAAGCATTCTACACCTTTTCAAAAAAAAAAGAAACACCCTTTTCACTAAAATATCAGCAAATCCAAATCATATGAAGAATCTTAAGGAATCTAATATTTTCCATCTCAATGCGAGAATGAAATACCTCATGCATGCTCATCAAAATATTATCCTTACAGTTCATGTGCAAGCCAGTAACTTAACTTACCAGTCCTGAAATCATCCTTGAAAAAACATTGGCATCCTTTCTCCTTCAAGCACATAAAAACGGTTCCAAACTCTCAAGTGTATCAGCTTACTATGTTTTATCCAAGCGACAAGGATATGATACTTGCTCATCAGTCGTAGATCATCACAAATTCCATGTGGTTTTATTTGAATGCTTGAGTAAGTACCAATAAAACCCTAATGCATGTTTCATCAAAACTGTTTTCTGGTTCCAACTACTTCACCTGCCGGTACATCTTAAACAAAAAAATTTAACAGAAAAACTTCTGGAAGATACAAGAAAAGTTTTAGATGTTGATCTCCACTGCAAACCTGCGAGAGCAAAAATGGAAATGAACTTACGAGACCATTTATGCATGGTATCCTTTTAAATATTGCTAGTTCAAGATGAGTCCAATTTGCATATGAATATTTACCAACTCTATGTTATAGATGTGGGTTCACGAATTACATGATTTCAGACTTCCCCTTTCCCCTTTCATAGACTCAAGAACAAGATGAGAACTTAATACCCCCGACCAAATCATATCAGTTTCATCACCTCTTCATCATCAACATCACTCAAGAGCGCTTCATCATCAACTCAACACTCATGCTCCACCAGAAACAACCAGACCAATATTACCCAATCTCATCTTCAGGTTGATCACCAAAAAACCGAGCTATATCAAGTGACAACACCGAGTCAACAACCAAAATACTAATACAAAACAGGTTCCAACACTAGCAAGTTTCATGATCCAACTCAGATTCTACTGGACCCCAGTCCCATAAAATCAGGCAGAAAAAGATAGTTGCACTGCAAAAGTACCTTCTAACATGGTTGGATCTCCATTTCATAGAACTTGTAGCATTTCGTCTGCTGTATGACCAAAAAATGATGAAACACAAGAACCCCAAGAATTTTTATCTGACAATGTCCCACTGAGTCCAAATGATGCAGGACCAAGCACCCAATTTCACACCTGCACACATTTTGGCCGCCCAATTCACTTTGGGGTCAGTGTTAGAGACAATTGTGCCAGATGCTGGCAGGTCAAGCATATTTAACAGAAGAAAAGTGCAACACTTACTTTAGGCCCAACCCAACACTTTCAAAGTTATTTTTAAGGAGGCCAACAAAAATTATTTAACCCTTCTAACCATTGGCTAAGCAACCCTTAAAGTCACTTCTCCACCCCTTAATACAGTTAGTTGCTCGAGTCATTTCTGGAGAATAAATATGCACAAATTAACCTAGTTGTGACTAAACAAGGTGGATTACCACAAGTTAAAGTCACTCACAACCACTTCATAGCACCTGGCCCCAAACCACAAACCTCTCTCCGAACTTACAAGAGGAGGAACAAACATCCTACAAAAAAACATACCACGCCATCTCAACGTACCCTCAATTCTTGATTTTGTTGGACCACCTCTCCCAGCAAAAGCTAGAAAAATCTTGTCCATTTCCTCACTCCATTCAGAATCCACCAAATCCCCCCAACCTCAACATGAAATCCCAACTGTTAGGATCCACAAACCCAAATCCACAAAGTTTTATACTCGGGAGACAATATTATTTACTCAACAAGCCATTTCCTTCAGAAAATAATCATCCTCCAACAAACTATAACCAATCACCCAAAACAAACAAACCAGCATGGCATCTATCCTTCGATAAAGAGACTGGAGCATTCGTGGAGAGACAAGACAAAGGGATGCAAGTGAGTTGTTGGTAATGACGACCAACACTAGACAGAACAATGAATATAATAGCATGGAACTTTCAAGGTACCAAGAACCCCTTAACAGTTCAGAAAATGGGTGAGTATACATACACATATCATCCACCCTTAGTTTTCTTATCTGATACCTTAGCTTCTAATTCGCGTATGTGTACTTTGAAAAATACTTTTGGTCTTGATGAATAAAGCAGGCCTTAAAGTCCAAATCCTTGTAGCAAATCAGAGTATTATTCACGCTAACATCTCATCTGATTACTCACAAAAACTGTGGTTTTCCACCACAATATATATATATATATAGACCACCCCACTAACCAGCAAGGAAAGATTTCTTGAATAACTTCAACTCCCTCATACCATCTCATAACTTACCTTGGATACTAGTGGGAGATTTCAACAGGAATCATTTTTCAAGAGAAAAAAAAGGAGGCAATCCTATTACCATTTCACAAAGCCACAACTTCATCAAACTAATCAATACCAATGGCTGCATTGGTCTTTGATTTCAAGGTGACCCCTATATTTGGTGCAACAGACAAGTTGAACTAAACTTCATCTTAAAACAACTAGATTAAGGGTTATGCAATCAACAATGTGGATTTACATCCACATGTATTAATTTAACATCTACCAAGAATCGCTTCGGACCATGAACCTCTACTACTCATTCAAAAAGCACTAGAAAAACCTAAGTCAAGAACCATTAAAATTGAGTACTCATGGTTCTTTCACCTATATTTCAAAGAAATTGTGGAAACAACTTGGAACTAATCCCATCACCCTATGCCTCCGGAAAACCTCATCAACAAGCTATTTCACACGGCTAGAGTACTTCAATAATGAAGTCATTCTATTTTTGGGCACCTACCATCTTTGATCAAAGGTGCAAAAGTCAAAGTCTAATAGGCCCAGCACCAATGTGTCATAACAACATGACCAAGCCTGATTTTTGTAGCTACAACAAGAGAAGGATGCCAGAAAATTAGAAACACACACCTAGCTCTGGAACACTTCCATGAAATATATTAAAAACAACGATCTAGGATGTAATGGATACAAAAAGGAGATTTGAACACCACGTATTTCCATACCAAGCTAAAATTCATAGGCGAATCGATCAACAACATAGACCAATTACAACTAGACCAAGTTATATGAAATAAATCACCTACTGAACCAGCGAATCCAATTATCTTTTTTTTTTAAACCAATACATGGAACCAACAACAAAGATCAATATGCAATTTTTTGAATAATGTATTTAACCAAGACTCACAGTTAATCAACGCAACAATTTAACTAAAACTATCACCCATGAGGTCAGATTAGCCATGGAGTCAATTGGGTCGGAAAAGTTATCGAGCCAGGATGGGTAAACAAGTAAGTTATAAAAACATATTTAGCGATTAGATGGGCCTCAGTTAACTGCAATAATAGAAAATTTCTTCTAAAATACCCAATCAACATCACCCTCATACCTAAAACCTCAACACCCATATAACTACCTCAGTTCTGGCCCATTGGTATTTTAATGTGATTTACAAGGTCATTGCTAAAATTCTGGTTGCTCGATTAAGACCCATCATGTTAGAGCATTGCTCAGTTGAACCCACCAAGCGTTTGTATGTCAAGTTTGGTTGTCATATTTTAGTATCAAAACTCAAATAGAGTCGCTTGATTAAATATACTAGAGCCAATTTCGTTTAGGTTAAACTAGAAAGTCTAGGAATGTTGACACATACAAGTAATACCTTGAAGACCTGAAGATTATGAAGACGTATCGATTACAATGAAGACATCATCCTTCCATTTGAGGTAAGTGATACTGACTTGACTTGTTTCATTTCCTATCGTTACTTTCAAGTCATTTAAGATTGAAAACATAACATGCGAGGTTATATTTAATACTCTAGTATTAGACTTGTTCGTTTTATTATGATCAAAGTATCAAGGAATAATATTTGATTACGAAGTATAACGTTATCTTTTGAACTTCGTAAATACGACATCGAAAAAATATATGTAAGTCTTTACTTGATTGTGTATTGGATATATATATAGGTGTGGTTTCATCCTAGTAAACTATATTTGATAACATAGTTTAAAGGAAGTACATATACGAAACTTGTTTCGAAATCGAAAAGAAATCAATAGGCGTTTTGTTCCGGTTTTATATGAAAGATCTATTGGATGACCAATTCGAACCTAAGGTGAGAATCTTGGTAGAATCGATCCTTACCTATATTGGGATTCATGGTAGAACCGATCCTAGCTTTTGTTGGGAGTCTTGGTAGAAAAGATCCTTACCTATATTGGGATACTCGGTAGAAACGATTCTAACTTATGTTGGGAGAACCGATCCCTACCTATACTTCGAGACTTGGTAGAACCGATCTTAACCTATGTTAGGAGTCATGGTAGAACCGGTCCCAAAAGCAAAATCGAGTTTCAACATCCACATATTACTTACGGTTTTGTGTGAGTTTGGAATTAGGGTTTGCTAAATAAGAAAGTTCAAGATGTCAACATAATTTGAACATGAGTATAATTCTTATCTTTCATTTTTCAAGATATTCCTTGATACTCAAGGTGATCCCAAACCGAAATATTGAGAATCTTTTAATTGAGATTTTCAAATTATATGTTTTTGATTTTCTAGCAATCAAAACATATCTCTTGAAAAGCTATATTAGTTAAGTGCTAAACTAATATTGGATATTTTCCAATGAGAGATTTCGGAATTACAAGTTGGATATTAGTTGGAAATATGAAAACCGAAATGAGGTACTTTGTTGCATATCTTGAGAATCTTTCGGTTTTGGAATTTCCTTCTTGTCCAAATAACCTTGGTCAATAAATAGTTGAGTTTTCATTTCTTGCAAACTATCTTAAGAGCCAGGCAAATTTTATTCGTGTTGTTTCTGGTGGAGCCGTCTATCCGGAGAGGAAAGTACCCTAATTAGGTGAAATCTCTTACAACCGCTCGTTTAAAGGTTTCTGTGGGATCAAGAAGCTCTACGAGAACATTATTGTCTATAAGGAATTACCATGCTTCCGATTTTTTTGAATCTAAAATGTAAATTATGACATAGCACAATAGCGTTCATATTCTGCGGAAGAAGTAAAACCTTCATTGGAACACAATAACGTTCAATTAGAATGCAACATCTGATTCAATTTCAAGTGACCTAATAAAAAATATTGTAGGGACAGTTAGTCTTGGAAACCGGAACAGATTTATCTTTGCTGTTGTAAACTGTATTTTTGCTGATATAATTGGGATTGGACCAAAAATGATAATCAAATTCTAAGGATTGTTCTAATTTACTCTAACTATAAATAATCTAGGTAACTAACAAATGTAAAGCTATAAATATAAAACTAGAAATAATCTACTCTGGAGAGCGGTATCAGTAGCTTTATTACTAGTTGCTACAGATATGCACGATATACTAAAAAAACATTTCTCACCAGCACACTCAGGGTCGTGTCATAGTTCCCGAAGGCTCTAGGCGGACTTTAAATTTGGGCTTTTTACATGTCGTCAGTAATCTAGAAAAGAATTTTTTGTAAACAATAGTGTTTGCACACTCTATGAAAAGTATGACTTTCACCAGACAACAATTCATTTTTACCCTCTATGAATATTTATTTACATCTAATATAAAAATAATAATTTAAAATCTCTGTTTCTTGGTTTTAAAGAAAATAATTAATATTTCAAGTCGATATTAATTTGTTTTTATATGAATTATTTGCAATTAAGGAGTTTATTTTTTTTAAATGGTTACAAAATGTCCAAATTATTAAAGATATTGTATGTGAAAAAAATTATATGGAAAGAAAAAAAAATTATATGTAATAAGATATTCATCAACATGAGATACACTGTAAAAAAATCATATAATGACACACTGTATTTTTCTCACATGATATACATTTTGACAATTAAATTAGTAGTACTGCGAATATTAAGTGTAACCATACGCTTAAATTTTGTAAACTAACTTATTTTAAGACATAACACTTTTCTTCGATAATTTAAATGTGGTGCAATCTGCAGAATATATATAAATAAATTTTGGGTTTTGAAAATCCTAAATTGAGAATCGATTTAGATTTTACAAAATTGTAAGAAACTGTTAATTAAAATAATTTTAATGGGTAAAGAATAATTTAGAATTTTTAATATGGGTAAGCACCCATTACTTCGATTTTCTTTTTATATATGAGTAATAAAAAATATGCCTGATAATAAGTAATATGACAATATCCAAATTCATCTAATCAAGCATAAATATTAACATATATTTACAATCTTTTTCAAGAAGGTGTGTATTAACATATATTTACAATCGTGACATCGTATGAAACTAGTAGCTGCTCATTATGGGCCAAACAGGAAATGCTTTTTCCCGCTGGGCGAAACGATAATTTTCCCTCAAATTAATTTCCCAATACAAGTGTTTATGCAAACACTTTTATCACTTGATAGAAGCCAAAGAGTATTCCAAGAGGTTGAATACAACACAGAGAATATTCACCATTTGTCCAGCCGAAGATCAAGGTAAGGGTAACCTTGAAAGCTTTAGTTTTTCTGGTATTGTTTGGGTTGATTTTAAACATACAGATATTGTAACTAAATCTATAGAAGTTGTCCACGCTAAACATTTAATTAATTTGGCCAAGACTTTTAATTGGAGCAAAATTAATTGTTTTCCATTATTCGGAATATTGTTCATTCATAAAAGTTAATAATGTAGTTAATTGAGCAAATAATTAATTGAGAAGAAAAGTCTTGGAAAAATTAATTTTATTATTAATTTGGAAATATAAAAGGGTCTACAAAAAGTTGTTAGCAAGCCTAGCCACAAGCTGGGCTCCTACGCCTTTCTGAATTACAATCCCCAATCTATGAAAGAAAAAGTTAATTATATGATAAATTAGATGGCCATTTCCCTTTGAGCAATTAATATGAGCATGTTCCACATGTAAATATTTTATTATTATAACAAGTTAAGATACTACGAATGCACTCTTTCAATTTTTGGTAATATGAATTTTTCCAAATTCTCATGTATGTTCACTGCTCAGCGGTCTCATGTGTTTGTATTGCAAACATTCATCTATAAAAATCATTTGAGTCTGCAAAGTTCTTTAATTTTCATCTATGCTTGTTGCCGAATTATGAATACCTTGACAAACTTTCAAATCTGGACATGTTGTCCCTTACTGTTGATGTTATGCACGACAACCCTATTATACAATATCCAAAGACTTCTATGGAATAAACACATAAGAAAATTGAAAATCAAACAACTACATAATGTCATCAAAGAAATCCAACAACATTCACAAATGAATGCGGTGTATCCTTGGATTCATTCTAACTACCACTATTGTTTCAATCTTTACATTATTTGCTAGCATTACACATTGAAAAGCGGAGGGTAATAATTTTTTATTACTACGTACACTTTTTTCAAATGTTATGTACCATAACTTTGATATTAATTGAACTACTCAAATTCCATTATTAACTGTGCTAATATCCACATCAATCTTTTTACTATTATCCGTATACATTTCGAGATCTATCCAATAGTACTAGATTCATATCCAAATTATTGTTTGATTAATTTATATTAATTAATGTTATATTTAGTTAATCGAGTTATTAGCGGCTAAATCGTCTCTTGACCGGTCAAATAGCGTTAACGAGCTTATGGTTCTCTACGTTCTCCCTACCTTATAATATTTTCGTCCTCGAAAATTAAGAACGTTTCCTCTGGTCTTCAAAACTCCCCACCTTTAAGAGAAAACTTTATCTTCATTTTGGGGTAAGTGCTGCTCATTCGTACGCAATGAGAATGAATCCAGTTCATCTAAGGTATGTTGAATATATAAATATTATTCACAGTAGTTCCATATTTTGTTATATATAAATTTAACCATATATCAGATGTAAATTGATTTTACGTCAACTTTTAATTATTAACCTTTTTAATTTTGTTATTACTATATACACATTTTTCAAATGTTATTTACCATAAATTTGTTATTAATTTAATTACTCAAATTCCAATATTAACCATTCTATTATTCATATAATCCTTTTACTATCATCCGTATAATCCATAGAAGTTGTCCACACTAAACATTTAATTATTTGCTCAATATCAAAGTTAATAGCCCAATTGAACAATAAACGTTTGACTTCCACAATAATTTGCTTGACACTTCTTGTTTTATTTCTGTACAATATGTTATTTCTTTATTTCCACAAACTCCACCATATTGCAAAAGGCAGCAAGTTCCATATTCGTTTCACTATATTAGCGTTTTTCTTAGGTCTACATTTTCATAAGTTAGTGTATATGTTTTCGGCAAAAGCTCAATTCGCACCAAAATTTTCTAAGAAATAGGCTCATATTTTGAGTGTGATATTATTGTGCAAGAATAAGTGCTTGCTAGTCTCAGGTTGAACATTACAGAGTAAGCAAGTATTATCTTGCACCTTCCCCATATTATAAAGAAAATTAAGGTATGTGAACCGCTATAACATAAAATCCATACTAAGAAAGAGACTTTAAGTGATATTATTTTCGGTAGTGATTGAATATGTATTTCAATATTTGTGAGGTAGGAAACTCTTCATATCTTATCTAACGCAACTTATATCCGTGACATTAGGCCTATAATCTCATGATATGGTGACCCAACACTGAAGAAAAGTCATTGAAGTAGAGTATGATTTTCAAAGTGGTAAATAATGGGGTTATACGTCTTGGATTGTCCTCACTTTTGGTAGGGATGTATAGTTTTGTAATAGGAACATATCATCAAAAAGTTGGTTTCAAATTTATTGTCGTATAAGATATCCCAAGCTTGCTTCGATGTCATGAACTTAGACATACGATGTTGAGGGTCTTGGATTATTGCATGGATAATAACATTTATCCATCATAATTATGCTTTGCATCACTTATTTCAGATTCGCTTTATTAGCTATCTCTTTCCCAACAGTTCTTTCGCCTTCTGTAACTATTGAACGATCATACACCTTTACAAAAATTATTAATGTTTGAAAGTCACGGGCTTTTAAGAAGGAGAGCATAGCTAAATTTCACTATAAGTAATTTGTGCCATCGAAGGTCGGTGGAATGTTTATAGAGATTGCACTCTTTTCCATAAATTCATATTGCTACAAACACAGACTTGTTAGGTTTAAAAGTGTTTACCTGCTCTGATACCAATTGAAAAGAACAGGGTACCAAGTACATCACCAACTTTTTCGTTTGGCAACATGTATGGACAAAACCTAATACAATTGCAAGTAGATATAATAAAAGATCCTTAAACAATATGTATATATAGTTTTTATCTATTTCTCTTCACAATCAGAAAGTAAAGACAACAAAGCCCGAGAACCTGATTGTATAAAAGAGTACTTGGACGATCTAAAAAATTAATATCCAAGATCAATCTAGTCTTATCCAAATAAAAAGGATCAGAATTCTTCTAAGTAAGAAAATTGTTATCTATCTTTCAAGATACAAATTATACAAGAACGAACCTCGTAATAGATCACAATTAGTATGGAATTATCTACTAAGATTGATTAAGTAATACCTATGCTAATCTTATTATAAATATAATACAATATAATGCGGAAAAGGAAAAACACAAAATGCGAAGTTTTGTTACCGAGGAAAACTGCACCTGAAAAAACGCCAAACCTCGTCCATATTTGAACACCAAACTGTATTTAGCCACTACAGACACTATCCTACTATCATACTTCGGACTAGAATGTAGTTGAGAATGAATTCACCCTTAAAGAAATTCAACTGCATTCACGTTCCTTACGTTTCTTGAACCTCATAAGGCCCTACGTAATTGATTCACGTAGATGATGTCCTTTACAGGCAAAGAGTTGCTTCAACCTAAATGAAGATTTTGATACCGATCTGCTTCAAACAGGTAAGCCTCTTTGATTTCCCTTTAAATCGAATAGATCAAGGCTTGGAAATCTGTTTGCAAAAGAAAAAGCTGGCAAACCTTATAAATCCAGAACACTTACACTCAATTATCTAAGAATCATGGATTATTAATCATCTCTCAAGAAGAATCTTAAACCGATCAATAAAGAAGAGTTTAAATATCTTTATTGAGGAATTACAAAGTTTGAGACAAACAGAACTTTACGATTTATATCTATCTCGTTCCTTAAGGAGATTGACATAAACCTCAACAAACAGAAAGAACAAGATCAGGATACATGAACTATTAAGGTAAAGATATTCAGACCTGGCTTCACGAACCCCTAAGTGAAGTCTTTAAGTAATTTACCTAATTATGTTTCTCAGAGGAAACCTAGCTTAATAGAGGAAGACTCTAGCATACAACTGGGATACACAAGTGTCAGGATTAAAATTCCCAGTTGTTTGAGTCTCTCTATTTATAGACTTTCAAGACTAAGGGTTTCTTTGAATTTGACCTAAGATAACTTGAGAATCAAGCAAACACTTTCTCTCTTTAGATAAAACTTTTATTGGGAGTTCATGCATGTGAAATTTCGTTTTGAAATTACATAGAAGAATATACACTATGGTCCAGGGTACAGGAACAATGTACAGTGATAGTTCATGGAAAGTATACCTTAAGAACTAATAAGAAAAATCGTGTTCATTTAAACACTTAATACTTGAATCATGATGCATATACACAAGGTGTTTTAGTGATCAAAGATTTCTTAGAGGTGTTCATGAGATTTTTTGCAATGCTAAGCATATTTGTGAAAATAATTCATGAAATCTACTTAATTCATACTGGGTAAGTACGAGGAATGGTACGCGTACCTATGAACCAGTTCGTGAATTCAGATAGCCAAGATACGTACACTGGGTATGTGTACCCTTAGGCTATTCACGAACTCAAGCCCTTGAGGTACGCATATTGGGTCTGCTCATCTCCCCCCATTCAAGAATTCAGAACTCAGTAGTTATGAAACTCCCTTTTGATGTTTTGAAACATTCCCAATTGCCATAAATATAAATATCATCAATTGCTTGGAAAAAAATATTAGGATCTGCTAAGTATTGATCTTTATTTTAGACAAAAATCGGTGATCCTATGTAAGTATAAAATTTGACAAGAAAAAGAAAGAGAGTAAAGTAAAACTACGAACATATCTTGCAGTACCATGGAAGGTTTTTTGAACTTAATTTTTCTGCCCCAAGCTGGGATGTCCGAGTGCTCCAAGTGTTTTGAAGGAATGTGATACTTGACGATTCCACTTAACATCATAATCTCCGGAAATTAATTTAATAAATCAAAAGAGGCAACAGTTAATCAAGTCACCTTATTCTTGTGGGAAGATGCGACACAATCCTTGGACTTCTTGTGTTTTAATAGACACTTCCGATAAAAAGAGCCGCAAGAAGCGGCATATCTTATGACTGATATCTACAATCCAGAATTACCACAAGTCTTGGATGTCCTTAAATGACTTTATACAGGATCACTTAAAGTTTAGGTCACAAGGATAACGTTGGATCACAATGGATTTTGAGTTACTTCATCGTTTTTAAGTTACAATACATTTCAGTGTTATACTCTCAGTTTTTGAGTCGACGAGAATGCTTTCTGGTTACCAGACAAATTTTAGATCACATGTACATTTCTAACACGTGACAATGTTCAAACCACAAATCAAATTTTAACACGACTTCTGAAGGCATGTAATAATCCATATAAAATAAAATAATTTTGACCATTAAACCTCTAAATTGGTACCCACTCTAGTAATAGCAGTATCTGCTTTTAGCAATCATGTATTTTATGTCATGACCTATACTATAGGTCACGAGACTCATTGTCGGAGAAAATTTTAGGTCAGTGACAACACTCGTACTCTGAGATTTGTTTTTGATGAAAAAATGGTTATTGGATAGCCAAAATTATTTTGCCAAGTCATTATTTGGCCACAAACGGCTATATTAAAAATTGTGAATATTTTAACTTTTTCATTCATGGTTTTTTGTTTAATTATTATTGAACTTATAATTAATTAAATTCTTAACTACTCCCGTTACCAATAACTGGTAGGGATCCTTGTCACCAGCTGGGCACCAACATCCTTCTGTAAGACAATACCTAATTGTGCTAACATCAAACCTAGAAAAGTGATTGTGCAACCTCTTCAAAAGATCCACAAAGTCCTCATCAAGTTCCCCAAATGTCGTGAAGCTAAAGTGCCAAAACCAAAACCTTGAGCCAAGCATTTATCAAAGTATTTTTTATGTTTACGCGAAATGGCAATCCTCAAAGCTAAACCTGACTGAAAATCACAAACTCTTCCTCCAGTAAAAGGCGACACCCTAGTCACATCTAAACAGATGTCACGACCCTTATCCCAGTTGTAAACAAGAATATCCGCAGGTCTCAGAGCCCCGCCATCATTATACTAGAAACCCAAAGCGACTTCCTTGCTAACAGGCACCCCAGCACGATAACACATATTAGCAATAGTGTCTCTGACAAGTTCATGCCGAAATTTGAGCCCCACCTCATGAGCACAGTGCAAAGCGTGATCTCCAAAACAATCCATATCCCGGTAACAAAAGGTACAAAGACTATCCGCAGTAAAAAGGGGAATACCCAAACAATAACAAAGAACTGTACTAAATTGACGCGCCTCAATCCTTTGGTTAAGTCCCTCAATGGGTAGTGCTTTTAGAAAGTATGAAGCATGATTGGACTTGTTACATTGCCAGAGGGCATAGTCACGAGCAATCATGGAGAACTTCTCAAGCATCTCTTCCTTGATAACCTCAAAATACTTAACCCCCAGAAATTTCATGGGATGAGGGGAGATAAGATTGACGTTGACACCAGGACATACACGTGAAAATAATTCCATAGACCGCTGAAGGCCAAGATCAGGACCCAGTAAAGAAGTATTACCAAGACAACAGTTTGAAAGGGCTGTGTCTGGATCACCGAAGCCAAATAGCAGTAATGGATCACATCAGCCATGAAGAATAATCCCAAACCACCATGACTGAGAGGTAAAGAGATAAGCCGAAGCTGTAACAACCCCATACCAGGTCCATCATTCGTAATAATATGACGCACATGCTGGGCCAAGTGAAAATTAAAGATGCCATGTGCCTCTGCTAAATGCTCAGGCATAGTAGCTCGTATAGAAAAATATAGCTTAAGAACCCCTGCGTAGCTTCTTAGCAAATGTAATTCACACTGATGATCCTCCAACTTCTTCACAGCATCCATCAACTCCATAGTCTTGAGAACTCTGGCCTTGACTAAATCACTACAGTATCCATGATCAAGGCTCACAGACCCACCCAATAATTTAACCCCTTTTGCTGGTCTTCCAATATGAGAAGGAAAGGCATCAATACTTCATGCATCAACTGAGGGCCAGAAAACCTTCGTCTTTGTGATATTTAGATGAAGGCCAAGCGCCCACCCCCAGATTGGATAATGTTTGGCGCCTTGGAAACCATAAGAGTACCCTAATAATCGTGCCATAATCTAAATACCACACTTGCAAATCCAACTGACACTGAACCGCAATCTTCTTGAGAAAAGGGTGTAAAGTAAGAGCAAAAAGAAGGGGACCAAGAGGATCTCCCTGCTGAACTCCTTGGGCAGACGACAAAGTGGAGTCATTGTAATATAGCCTCGCTAGAAATGGATGGGCACCTCGCTCTCACTTAAGGCATTCTTGAAATCCACAAACAACATGGTCATAGAATGAGAATTACCTTTTTATCGAATGAGCCTAAATAGCCTCCTCTCCGCATGGAATCCCTACCCCAAACTGGAAATCCCCAAGGTACAAACGCATGTCTTTGCCTATGGAATGAGCTGCGATTTTAAACACCAGACGTCTCCATACGGTACCAACAACAATATGCCATATACCACCATCCGGCTTAAGCAACGAATATTTATTTTGTTCGACAGGAAAAAACAACTTTTTGTGATTTGACCGTTGCTCAAAACTACTCTTCCGCTACGTGTACTCATTTCTCTGCACCTACCAAACGGCTAGTTTTTTCTCTACCATTCTATAAAGGGAAAATTAGGCTAAGGCCCCACCCATGGATAAGCCATAAAATGAGGCCCCTAGTTAAAAGAGTTTTAAAACCAGGCCCCGAATTAAAAATATATTTTAATAGAGGTCGAAATGACCAGATTGACCTTCACTATATAAGTATCTAACCTAGGTTTTCTCTCACACAGACACATTTATTTTCATTTTAGGAGAGAGAAAATCGATCTCATCTGAAAAATTCCAGATCGAAAACTCTCAAAGAATTGCAGAGAAAAAAAAATTCAGATCAAAAAAACGAAAACCAAAAACAGGTAGGTTTTCGATCAATCTTCTTCTCCCTGTTTAATCTTTTCTTCTTCTTCCTGTTTAATCTTTTCGATGAATTTGTTGATTGATTTAATCTTTTCTTCTTCTTCCTGTTTAAATCTTTTAGCCGAAAAACCAGAAGAACAAACCTAGAAAGATACAATAGGTTTTCGATCTGTTTGCTGAGAAGAAAGAATCAGAAGCGAAGAAAGGTCAGTTTTCTCTCTTCACCTTTTCTTCTCTGGTTTTATGTTTGGATTTCTGCTTTCACATGTTTCGATTCATCATGATTGATGTTTTGATTTCATTTGTTTGTTGATTTTTTGGTTGTTTTTGAAAATTAGGGTTTCACAACTAAGTTTTACTGATTTAGGTTTTATGATTTAAAATCAACTAATTTGTATTCTTACAATTTCCACTGCAGATTCAGATTCAGGCGATAATCAAATGACGAGAGGAAGAAGGAATCCCCCTGAAGAAGATCCTGCATTAATAGGTATTATGATTCTTTCACTTCAAGATGCCATTTACTATTGGGGTATATGTTTTGTGATGTTTCTTTTGTGATAGAACCTGTGTAACTATAGAAATAGAACCTATGTAACTATAGAAATAGAGTTACACTATAGAAACTATGTAACTATAGAAATAGAGCTTGTGTAACTATAAGTTACACATTCAAAATCTCACCACTGACTGTATTGTGGTTTGTATATTGATTGTGTAACTTATAGTTACACATACAAATGAGCCTATGTAACTATAAGTTACACCACATATTAAAAATCTCACCACTGACTTGCCTTAGGTTGTGTTTAGCTTGTGTAACTAATAGTTACACATCAAAATTGGTTGTGTAAATTAAAGTTACACCTTCATAAGAATGTGTAAGTTAAAGTTACACCTTGTAGAATGTCTAAGATTAAGTTGCACAACACATTATAGCATGATTCAGTTTGTGTACTTGGCAGATACACATTCTTTGTACCATGCTTTTGATTTTGCAATTAAAAAGAGTGTATTTGATAAGTACACAACTTACTGATTCTTATTGTTTTGTTGTGTAATATGTACATGAAAGTTAAGACACTCATTCAATGTAGTTCAACAACTTGAGTCAAATTCCTTAAAAACCACTCCCAGTTGTCGTTATTCTCAGAACCGACTAGTGCCATAGCAAGTGGGAAAAATCCTACAAAAGTGTGCAGAAATGAAAAAATAATAAGTTTCACAATAACAGAAAACAATGTGTAAATAGAAGTTACACATCCTAAAAAAAATGTGTAACTTAGAGTTACAGATGTTATTCCCAAATGTGTAACTAAGAGTTACACACTAAGTAAACCAATGTGTAACTTCTGTTTACACATGTGTAACTCTCAGTTATCTGTCAGCTAAAGTTGTTCAAAAACAACATAAAAAAACATACCTTTACCACCATTGATCCCAGTAGCTGCCATCAAGCAACCTCTGAATCTACCAGTAAGGAAAGTAGCATCCAAGTATACCATTGGCTGACAAAACCGGTACCCTTTGATGCATGCAGCAAACGCGATGAAAATCCGTTGGAACTGTTTCTTTGCAGGTCCATATTCAAAATCAATCACACTACCGTGGTTGGTTTCCCTTATAGCATTAATATACCACACCAAGTGAGAGTATGACTTCACATCGTCGCCATAAATGGTCTCATAAACCTTTTCCCTACCATTATAGGCCTGAAAATACTCCATGGTAATCCCATAGTTGGTATGGAAATCATCTGCAATTTGCTTTGGCTTCTTGTGAGGATTTTTACGAACTTCTTCCTCAATCAAACTAGACGCGAAGCTGGTTGAGTATTTTTGATTCAAATTGCGCCCACCAGCACCACAAGTGTGCTCAGGGTTATAAGCTCTGACCCGAGAAAGTTCATACAAAATATAAACAAATCCACCAAAACTAATCTGGTGCAAAAAACACCATGTGTAACCCAAAGTTACACATACTGTAACAAAACATAACATATGCTAACAAAGAATAAGATCACAGAACACAGAAAACCTACCTGAAACATTTCATTCCTTTCATCAATAGAAGTTGCATGAAATTTCCAGCCGCATTCTTTTACTGCACACTTAGCCGTGAACCTAGAACGCTCATTGTGTGTTACAACCATGTTGAAAACAGTACGAAGACGATACTTGGTGTAAGCAATCCTGACTTGCTTAACTCCTTCAACAAACACATGACCAATCTCACCAAGGACCTTAGGCCAACCATCCGATAACAAAGGTTTTGCAGGCTTGCTTTTATCTTCCAAATACCTTCCAACTGATAAATTGTTTGTCGACGAAGTGCTAGAACCATTAGAAATACCAAGTGGAGTAATCACAGTCAACCGGAAGATATTTACCACCTTCTCGAAAGAAGAAACAAATACCAAGTGGAGTAAATTGCTGCCATTACTTCCAAACTTCGACCTTAAACTCATCAAGTGTGGTTTCAACATCAACTCGTGTGGTAATGAAATCTGAAAAGTAGCGAACAACAGCAATGCAACTAACAACAGCCATGACAACCTGAAAAAATACAAACATACAATAAAAATATCAACAACAAAAAAACGAACACAATTCACTCGGGGGTGTTGCCCCTTCGTGAGAAATATATTCTATGTGGCAAGCTAAATAATACAATGAGCAATCAAAATACTCAACAAAAGGAAAGCAATAGATACAATGTGTCTTAAAGATAAACAAGCTATAATTACACATGCTACAGGACATTATGTGTAACTTCAAGTTACACATGCCGCAGGACAAATGTGTAACTTAAAGTTACACATCTTATGAAACAGCATGTTTACCTAGATTTTAAACGGAATTCAGCTAATAAATCTCTTCTGAGATGGAACATGCAAAATAAATCCAAACATGCAATAACAACAACAGTTAGACATGATACATGACAATATGTGTAACTTGAAGTTACACATTTTATAAAAACATCATCTATACTTAGATTTGTTGTTGTTGTTGTTGTTGTTGTTGTTCTTCTTCTTCTTCTTCTTCTCAGCATTAACAAATACTAACAAAAGAATTATAATCGAAATCAACATCTAGTGCTAAATCTATTACCAAATCAGACATGCAAATAATCCAATCAAAAAAATCGTGAGAAATTAAAAACAAAAATTGAAATCAAACAACAACAAAAACAATTCGTACCTATTTTTGTTGTTATTCTTCTGAATCAATGTGGTCTCTTCTTCCTCTTCTTCGTATCAACGAATTCCAAATCAAAAATCAGAAGAAGAAAAAAACACATCATGAAATCGAAATCCATACACTCAAAGAAGGATAGATTCGTACCTAGATTTCAATTTTTTCTTCTGAAATGGTGTTGTTTAAGCTTCCTCTTCTCAGTATCAAAGAATTTAAAAAAAAAAAAAAAAAAAAAAAACCAAAATCAGTAGATCGAAACACACAAAAACCAAAATCAACAAGAAAAAACAACAAAAATAGCAGAAACAAACCTAGATTATTATCTTCATCTACTCAGATCTGAAAAATCTTCTCAAATCTTCAATATGAAACAATCTTCTAAAATTAAAGGCTATTTTACTTCTTCACGGGATGAAACGAATACTATATAATAATGCAAAACTACGTAATTCTGCTTTTTCAGGATGAAACAGATCAAACAAAGGGAATAAGTTGATTCAGTTGAATGAAAACCGGTAGCATAATCTCAGAGCTATGAAATAGAAGAAAGAAATAAGAAATCAAATTTGATTTTCTGTTTCCATTCCAGTATAAAGAATCTATAAATAGTTGAGATTATTTTTGGTATTTAACTTTAATTAAAAAAGTTGCTGACGTCAGCAATCCAGGAGAATTCAAAACCTGGTCCCAAAAATAAAAGTTCTGGGCCTAGAAATATCAAAATGTGAAAGTATGGAGTTGATAGTGAAGGATCCATTTTGTGGGGTTATAGCATTTTTCACTTCTATAAATGGGATGCCGACTCAACACTAACCCACTCACTCACTAAACAAATCTCTCATCTCTTCTCTCACTCACTCACTCACTCACTCAAAATCTAATCAGTAGTACCAATAAGGCAATTTCATCAAGATATGTAGCTTTGTCTATGTCTTTGGTTCTTGTTAATCTGATCATGTTCAGCAACTTCTCAGAAGCTAAAGATTTCTTAGTTGGAGGCAAATCAAATGGATGGGAAATCCCATCATCATCTCAATCTCAACCATTAAATCACTGGGCCCAATCTTCTCGTTTCCAGCTTGGGGATTCTCTGGGTACTAAAAAGTATTACTTCTTTTTCATATACAATTTGTTTAATTTCTGAAATTAATCAACAATATTTTTTTGGGGTAATTTGCGTTATCTCCCCTGGCGAAGATTATAATTTGAGTTACCTCCTCTATAGAGATTAAATTAGCAAAACCTCCTTTCATTAACTGTTCCGTCCAGATCCCAGTTAGGTGAGTCAGCAGTCATGTAAACGTGGCGAAAACAAACAGGTGTCATTCGAAGTACCAAAAATACCCCTAAGTTTCTATTTTATGACGATCAAAAGCACGAGCGCAACCTTGTCGGACGGTAACTGAAATCTCTTTACTGGTAGTGAAATTGCAGATCCTAATCTACTCAACTTTCAGAATTCTTCCTTCCCAATTCACTACTTTAATTGATACATTGAACCAACTTCATGACCACACAATCACCAATTCACCCTTAATACCAATTACTAAATGAATCAGAAATTCATTGTGGTGATCAAGATTACTTCAGTCACCACATATATATAATTAACATCAAAAATCCACCTTTTTAAGACAAGATTGGGATCTACAGATAAGATTGATTAAAAATTAAGGATATATGTAAAATGAAATTACTTAAAATTAGAGGATAGAAAACAGAGTCTGAACAAATCCCATGTTTTAGAGTAATGAATCGGTTGCTATCTCCAAAAAAAATTTTGGTTTGAAACGTGATCAATTTTTGACTGAAATTTGATCAGAATGATGGACACAAAGTAAAAAAAATCAATACTCCACTTGCACCCCCTCATCAATCATCATTACAAAAATTAAACAAATACAGTGATCCTATTGAGCTATATTATACTTTATTTGCTACCTGATGCTGCACAAGTGATTATGAATACGCCGCCGTCGGTGTTCGATTTGGGTCCATTGAATAGGATGTATTAGAAGGGATTATGATCTGTCGGTGATTCATGCTTGATTCTTCGCCATTATCGAAATCCTACTGCAAATCGACCCAAATAAAAAACGAAACCCTTATCTTATGATTTTCATCAAAAAATGAAACCATATCTTTTGATTTCCCGATCCGAACAGTTTCTCTTTCAAAAGAAAATCTCGAGCAATGATAATTAATTGAAGAAACTTTAGATTGATTTGGTTCTGTCTAAGTTTTGATCTTGAAGACAAGCAAAAGGAAAAGGTAATAACTAAAGAATACAAGAAGTGAGATCGGGTATTTTCTGTTTTGGGTTTAGAGATTCGGAAAAGGCGAGGATATTTCTGGTAGTTCACTCAAAAATGTTTATTTCTGCCACCTGTATACAACTGGTGACTCAGCTAACTGATTTGGATGGCAAACTTAACAAAATGAGGTTTCGCTAATTTAATCTTTATAGGGGAGGTAACTCAAAATATAATTTTCATCGGGGGAGCTAACGCAAATTACCCCTTTTGAAAAGACTCAGTGTTGCAAGTGACAAGAGAGTTACTTGAACTGTGTTTTGACAAAACCAATTGCTGAATACAAAGATGGTAACACCACTAAAGTTGAACTCAACAAATCTGGTCCTTATTATTTTATCAGTGGAGCTAAAGGACATTGTGAGAAAGGCCAGAAACTGATTGTTGTTGTCATGGCACCAAGAAGTACTGCACCTGCACCTGCACCTGCACCAGTTGATGCACCAGTTGATGCACCAGCTGTATCTCCCACTAGTGGTGCTACTACTATCAGCAGCAGCTCAAGATTTGGAGGAGTTTTATTGATGATGGGTTTTGGTGGTTTAGAATGGGAATTTTTTTACATTGTTGATGATATTTACAAAAATTTATTGATACTAGAAATTCAAATTTTAATGATGGAAATCTGGATTCTTCAATTTTTCTTTTTTCTTTTTACTACCAAAATACACAAAATTACTAAAAAAAGTCTTCTCACAAGCACACGGGATCATCACTTTTGTCTTTCTTCTTCATCATAGGTTTGTCACTGGCAGCATCGACCACAGTCTCCACATTGATAATATTTGGTCCAAGTATCTGCATATGGGTTATGCTTCAGTGCGTATTCCCCGGAAAGACCAATTGGCTCAACAATGAAATCACCTGTGAGTGGGCGTCCCACGACTTCAACTTGAGACACACTTCAACATAGTCCATACAAAGAAAAAAAATCAATAACATTAATATTGAACTATTAAACAAAAATCAATAACGTTACTATTGAACAAAAATCAATAACATTACTATTAACTATTCATTAAGTATGAAATTAGTATATATAATCTTCGTGACGAGTCCAAGGATTATACAGTATTTTAGACAGATTCACAAGACACAAGAGTGGATCTTGTTTGTAAAAAGTTAAGAAACTAACCGCAAGTGTAAGACGCCAGGAACCCTATCCAACAGTTCAATCTGCAGAAGTCCACCAATGGCAAAAACAGGTTTTGGTAACTTGAACATTTGTAAGCAAGTTTCCTGTCGATGGTAAAATGAAACAGAGTTGTTAAGTCCAGGGGAAAATCGAAAATTAAACAATCATACAATATGTTCTCAATTTCCCCCTCCTCCCGTTCCCATAATGGATAAAAGAGAGAGGCTGATGCATTTCATGGATAACTAAACACACCTGAAGCATCGGAAACTTTTCTGAGGTGTATGTCCACACTACATGATCTTCAATGGATCTGGGATGTGCCTCATAATCACCCACAAGATCAGTCTCTCCTTCTGGTTTCCTGAAATGGCCCATTCGAAATCGCACAGCCTTGGCCGAAGCTGGGTAGTAAAAACAAGTATTTGTCAATAAGAAAAAAAACCAGAGAATGGAATTAAACCACATCTGTAATTAGGTACCAAGGTATCATGAAAATAACCTTGAAATAGCTGGACTCTGATTTTAGTAATGAAACGCAATTCGGGTACCAATTTATACGTCAATGTCTCGGGAAGATCAGGATTGCTCTCTCTTGCACTTGACCAGTAAGATCCCTCCCATATTAAGTACCAAAGTGTTGCGAATATTTTCTTCCAGAAAATTATCTGTACTAGACGCACATATAGCCTCTGAAATGCAATCATTTGTCGCATAGTAATCCAGACCTCGTGCTAGGAAGGCATAGACTCGATGGTTTTTCTTCAACTTCTCCATTTCCACATTACCGTTAGTCTCGACTTTCAAAGGCTCTATTATTGTCCTCTTCTATGGCTTTTATAGCGCATGATGTTGCTGGACACCACCTTAAGCAAAGACTCTTAGAGACTCCATTTGCAATCACTGCAAAACATATAAAATCTGTATTTGAATTCGCCAAATATTGGAAGATAATCAATTCAGCTTCATTCTTGTCATTCATTTCCAGAAAAATAAATAAACAAAGATTCAGAGAAAACTTGAAATTTAGAACTGCTTCCAGTTCTCAATTGGTATATCTGCTATTACCTTTTAGGGAGGAATAATGTCTGTAAGTGTGTTCCTAAATTAAGTTGACGTGTTTTGAAGTCGAAAAACCAAAAAGTATTCAGGACCATCTTATTGACCAAATTGAGGAGATTAAAATTTCATTGGACAAACTATAAACAACTTATTTGTAAGTTCTATTGTATACACGACAGAAAAGTCATACAAATAGTCTTCTGCAATGCTTATAAGGCTGTAAATGTTTTATCAGACCTTAAGGCTTGGCATACTTAAGTTAATCCTAATACAAACTATTTTCACATGTATTGCACGACTTCACCAACAGTTTATTCATATTATAGCATAACTGAAAGAAAATAATAAGGCATGTCAATTAGGTAAATGCATGCAGATAAATCAAATAACTGAGGTCACTGTAACTCACCAAATGCGCGCCAGGAATGTGAAACAGCACTAGCGCGAACAACATCAGCTGGTTCATCCAAATGCGAGAAAATTTTCAATGACAAGTCACGGTTGAGCAGTGGTAGAAAATCCTTCATTCCAGTCAACAGCTTCGGAGAGCCAAACCCTGAATGAGATTTCCATAGAAAGTAAGTGCTTGTACTCTTGCTAATGTCAATTGAGCACCATTTAAGATGCTCCAAAACCCTGACAAACATATCTTTATATGACGAAAAGATGGTTCCTTACATTAATAACATAATAAACAAAAAAGGAAGAGCATTTAACTGAAAATAAATAAATTTGAGAAGAAATTCTACAGAAATGTATTAGTAACATGTTTACATATTTTAAGTCTTGAGAAGTCGCCTAAATTATCAACAAAAGAAGATCAAACTAAGAAAAGCACACAGATTAAAGACGAACTTACTAACCCGCAGAGCTTCTGTTTAGAATGTAAGAGAAGATGAAATCCATGGTAACACAACAAGAGATCTCCTCTTTCATTATTTATAAGATGAATGAAACTTTAGAATTGTTAATGGAGACAAATACCTCGAGCCAGATATTTATACATTTTTGCCTAGAGGAACCACCCTCTAGTAAGGCGGTTTCCTATCACCTACCTATTGGAAAGGTTGAGTGTTTGACTTTCCTAACAGATTCTCCGAGTGAAGATGAGTTGGCAAAGCGGTTAAGAACACGTAAAAGACACACATAAGCTAGATAAACAAAAACAAAACTAATATTTCCCAGTCATCGTCTTTCTACAAAGAAAAGCAAACTTTATTCTGCAATGTTTGGGATATTTTCTATTTTCTAAATCTCATTGATTGGTTTTATTTATTTATTGATAATCATGCATTGACTTATTAAGTTAATCATGCATTGACTTATTAAGTTAATCATGCATTGACTTATAAGAACAACCCCAACTGAAGGACTTAGTTAGCTACATCTGCATTGACTTACCAAACAGAAAAATCAACTATTACTTTTAATCTCATGAAGATAATTAGCAATAGTACGAGCTCCTCTACAAATATTTTGCAACTGATTTCTTAACATGGATTGCGTGGAATAAATTTGTTGATTGACAGCAACTGAAAGAGAAACTCATACCTCACCAGCCACTGTTAAGCCAAGAATAGCAGAAGAAACAGAATCTCAGAAGGTTACATTTAGGCAGCTCATTAGAAATCTAGAGAACTGACTCCATCCACATTTAAGCAGCTCATCAGAAAGGAAGGAGGTTGCTCAACAGCTTGATTCCAATCAATTTTCCATGAAAGATGTCAAGTTTTATTGAGGAAAACTATTACAACAGTATTATAAAACACCTGATTATGCCTTAAATATAGGAACAGAGAAAACACAGTTGCAAAAGATAAAATAAGAAACAACAGTTTTCACACACTCTAAGTACACCATATCTGATGCACAAACTTCAGATAATTATATGCTTCAATTGTTACAAGTAGCTGTTTCTGGGTTGTACTTCAAGACGCATTTCCTAGACTGATCAATTAACTCAGCAACAAAATCATCTCTGAGTGGTCGTCCTACAACTTGAACGTGAGTGATACTACAACATAGTCCAGTGACAAAGAGGAAGAATTAGTAACATTGTTATCGAACTCTGCCAAGTAAGAGATTTCTATAATCTCGATGAGTGCTAGAGTAGATCCACGGACGTCACGGATTATATCTAATAAATTTTTGAGACACCGAGTGGTTCCTCTTTAAATAAAAAAATAGAGTTGGATGCTAACCAAAAGTAGAATAAGTCATCAACTGCAAGTGCCACTCGTCCCAACAGTTCAATCTGCAGAAGTCCACCAACGGCAAGAACAGGTTCTGGTAGCTTGAAATTTTGTATAAAATTTTCCTGTTTGATAGTAAAATCTATTAGAGTTGGCAAGATTCGGGAACCCAGATTCCAATGGGAAATTAGACAATCACAGAATCTGTTCTCCAGTTTACCCTCATCCAATTTCCAAGATAGAAAGACAGAGACACAGATGCATTTCATGGATAAACAAACCTGAACCATTGGAAATTTTTCTGAAGTGTATGTCCATACTACTTGATCTTCAATGGATCTACGACCTGCCCTATAATCACCTATAAGATATCTCTCTCGCTGTGAATCCCTGACATGTCCTACTCGAAATCGCACAGCCTTGGCCGCACATATTGGAAAATCATCGTAAAACACTGAGTAGGAAATCAGAAGTATTTTTCATCAGAATAAATGTAAAACCAGAAAATGAAGTCAAACAAGATAACTAGGTACCACAATATAATGAAAATAACCTTGGAATGGTTGGATGTTGATTTCAGTAATGAAACACAACTTGGATACCAATTTGTAAGTTAACGTCTCAGGCACCTCGGGATTACATTCTCCCAAACTTGACCAGTAAGAAGGCCTCCCATATACTCTATCAGTAGGTTCCAAAGTGAGGTGAATCATTTCTTCCGGATAATGATCAGTACTAGACGCACTTATAGCCTCAAAAATGCAATCTTTTGTCAAAGAAGGAGCAAGGCCTCGTGCTAGCAAAGCATAAACTTGATGGTCCTTCTTCAGCTTCTCCACTTCCACACTACCGGTGGTCTCGACCTCCAAAGGCTCTATTATATTGTTTTCTTCAATGGCTGTAATAGCGCTTGATGTTTCTGGAAACAATCTTAAGCAAAGAATCTTAGACAACCCA
The DNA here is from genome assembly GCA_023531105.1 of Papaver atlanticum. Lineage (NCBI taxonomy): Eukaryota > Viridiplantae > Streptophyta > Magnoliopsida > Ranunculales > Papaveraceae > Papaver > Papaver atlanticum. The sequence goes on from JAJJMB010012509.1 coordinate 1,431,472, forward strand.
CTTGCAATCACTACAGAACACATTGAAACCATATTTCAAATTTTCAAATATTGAAAGACAATATAAGGAGACTTGAAACTGCACATCTAGCTCTCAATTAATGTTTCTACTCAAACTATTACGGGAGCGACAAAGATCGGTAGTCTGTTTTAAATTGCCGTTTTTTCCCCCACACAAAATCAGAAAGAATGAAGTACGCAGGACCATCCTATCAACCAGATTTCATCAAACAAACTACAAAAACAACTACCAGTTGAAACAAATTAGATATGTTCAGTAGAACTCTCAAAATACTAAATTAAACAGCTGAAAGATAAAAACGCAACTAGTAATAAACAGCCATAGACCAGCTTTGACTGAAGATGTATGAAACTCATGTTCTGCACTAAATCACACATTTCATCATTTTCTCAAGTGCAGATAATTTTGCAGTTTAGTATCCCCAAAAATGTAGACAATAAGCTTCAGTAGTCTCTTACCAATAGTGGTTAATTTACAGTTAGCCGACAAATAATCTATTATCTGCCTCTGCTTACACTTACTCTCCTTCCACAGACACTTAGCATTAGCACACACTCCTACTATCAACTCACCCGATTGCCAGAATTTCACATCATTTTATTATTGCTTGTCTTCCAAATCTTCAAAGATCACTCCATTTTTATGAACCACCACAATTTAGTGGATCCAGCATCTAGGAAGCTCAAGTCTCACTAGACAATGCAGTGAGACTTAGTCAACCTAATTCACTTCAGTTTTTGTACTAGGTTGACTGATTCTCTTGCTAAAGAAAGCTCACCAAATCTCTTATTCTAAGTGTTGCATGTCAGATTCTCCTATGGTTTTGATTAAGAAATTTCAATTTCAATGTAATGGCAAACAAATAGTGTAAAATGAAGTCAATTGAGCTCACCAAAATGGCGCCAGGAATGCGAAACAGAAGCAACACGAACAACATCAGCTGGATCATCCAAATTGGAGAGAATTTTAGAGGATAAGTCACTATCAAGCAATTGTACAAAATCAATTGAAGAACCCTCCATTCAAATCAACAGAAGCAAGCTTTGCAGAGGACTAAACCCTGAATGAGATTTTAACAAACAGTAAGTTGATTAAACCCCATATGAAAGAAAACTAAAATTAAAATAAACAGAATTACAAGAAAAACATATACAGACCTTGTTTTTCTTTTTAATGGAAGAGGAGATGATGAGATTTATGGTAAGACCTGAAGACTGTCACTCTTTGGATTAACCAAAAGTAAGTATTTACTTTTTTTTTTCTGCACTCTCTGGAACTGGAACTATTTCAATTTACACATTGAACTGACCTAATTACCCCTGGGTGATTATTATTACACACTGAAGTCTAGTTAGCAATTCGGCGATTTTTTTGGCGAATCCGAATGAACTGTCCGAATCCGATTCATTCCTCCGAATTATTCACAAAGTCCGAACTGGGTACGCGTATAATGTGAACGCGCCGAATAATACGCGAATTATTAGCGAATCCGATTAATTCGCGACTTCGATTCGGGTAGTGACTCAGCCGAGTCGGTATCGATCCATTGTGTTGAACCAACGATTCTATGAAAAAATAAGTTTCAAAGTAGTGACTCAGCCGAGTCAGTACCGATCCACTGTGTTGAACCAACGATTCTATGATAAAATTCTGAAGGAGGTGGGCTTCGAACCCATGGGCCATGACCTCTTGGATGTTTGGGAACGCTCCGACCACTGAGCCATACGCCGGTTGTTGATAAATTATTAGATACTTTTTATATATCCTATTCAAACCATATTTCTATGTAATTTATACCAAAATATCTTTTCATATAGTTTGATGTAGGACGAATTTTCAGTACCGAACTCACATTTCTAAAAAGAATTATACACGTACGTATCTGATCCGAACTACTCCCCGAACAGCGAACCGTTGACCGACTTTTTGACCGAATCCGATCTATACGAATCTGTATAATACCCGAACGTATGCCGTCCCAAACTCCTCTCCGTATCCCGAATTGCTAACAAGGCACTGAATAATGAGCTTACTTTAGGCACCTTATGGGGTCGATCCCGAGATTTGAGATTTAAGAGACACCCTAGTCCGAGGGAGCTCAGCTGCAAGAAGCGATACAGCTTGTGCGACTCAAATGACTCATATTGGTCAATAAAGAATTGCTACAGCCTACAATACCAGGAGGAGTCTAGAACATCTAACATGTTCATTCAAGATTGATAAAGTTTATGTCACGAGGCAAATATTGAGCTTGAGCCACACTATGGCTGATTTCGGGCTGCAACAATATATACATATTCTGTATTTAATCTGTGGCAGTTTTAAGTAGTCATGGAGATTTCTATTCAGGAGGGATATTTCGATCACGTGACACATTTTTGCTCGAAATACATAAATTTTAGGCCGCAAGGGGAATTTTCGGATGTACTAAGTAACAATTAAAAGCAGTATATAAAATTTTCTGATGCCATAGACATAGTAATACTACTAACACGTTACGTAACTAGTACAACCGTTGCCACGGTGGGAGGGTCGACCGAAGAAAAACCTGAAGATGGGGTTTGTCTGCGACTACTGTCGCCCTGTTTAAGAAAAAGTGATACTTTCGTCTTGTTTCAAAAAAAAAAAAAAATTCACTCTATTTCAGAAAAAATGATACTTTCGCTCAGTTTCAGAAAAAATGATACTTTCCCCCCGTTTCAGAAAAAGTGATACTTTCGCCTTGTTTCAAAAAAAGTGATACTTTCGCTCCGTTTCATAAAAAGTGATACTTTCGCCACGTTTCGGAAAAGTGATACTTTCACCCCGTTTCAGAAAAAGTGATACTTTCGCTCCGTTTCAGAAAAAGTGATACTTTAGCCCCGTTTCAGAAAAACTGAAACTTCCCCCGTTTCATAAAAAGTGATACTTTCGCTATGTTTCAGAAAAAGTGATACTTTAGCCCCGTTTCATAAAAAGTGATACTTTCGCTCCGTTTCATAAAAAGTGATATTTTCGCCCCGTTTCAGAAAAAGTGATACTTTCGCTATGTTTCAGAAAAAGTGATATTTTCCCCCGTTTCAGAAAAAGTGATACTTTCACCTTGTTTCAGATTTTTTCGCTCCATTTCAGAAAAAGTGATACTTTCGCCATGTTTCATAAAAAGTGATACTTTCGCCTTGTTTCAGAAAAAGTGATACTTTCCCCCGTTTCATAAAAAGTGATACTTTCGCTATGTTTCATAAAAAGTGATACTTTCGCTCTGTTTCGGAAAAAGTGATATTTTCGCCCCGTTTCAGAAAAAGTGATATTTTCTCTCCGTTTCAGAAAAAAAGATATTTTCGCTCCATTTCAGAAAAAGTGATACTTTAGCCCCGTTTCAGAAAAAGAGATATTTTACCCCGTTTCATAAAAAGTGATACTTTCGCTCTGTTTCAGAAAAAGTGATATTTTAGCCCCGTTTCATAAAAAGTGATATTTTCGCCTTGTTTCAGAAAAAGTGATACTTTCCCCCGTTTCATAAAAAGTGATACTTTCGCTCTGTTTCAGTAAAAGTGATACTTTTACCCCGTTTCATAAAAAGTGATATTTCGCCCCTTTTCAGAAAAAGTGATACTTTCGCTCCATTTCAGAAAAAAAAAATACTTTCGCTCCGTTTCAGAAAAAGTGATATTTTATCCCCGTTTCATAAAAAGTGATATTTTCCCCGATTCATAAAAAGTGATACTTTCGCTATGTTTCAGAAAAAGTGATATTTTCGTTTCGTTTCAGAAAAAGTGATACTTTCGCTTTGTTTCAGAAAAATTGATACTTTCGCCCCGTTTCATAAAAAGTTATACTTTCGCCCCCGTTTCAGGAAAAAAAATACTTTCTCCCCGTTTCAAAAAAAAGTGATACTTTCCCCCGTTTCAGAAAAAGTGATACTTTCCCCCGTTTCAGAAAAAGTGATACTTTAGCCTCATCTCAGAAAAAAAAAAACTCTCCGTTTCAGAAAAAGTGATACTTTCTCCCCGTTTCAGAAAAAGTGATACTTTCCCCCGTTTCATATAAAGTGATACTTTCGCTCCGTTTCAGAAAAAGTGATACTTTCTCCCTGTTTCATAAAAAGTGATACTTTCCCCCGTTTCAGAAAAAGTGATATTTTCGCTCCGTTTCAGAAAAAGTGATACTTTCGTCCCGTTAAAAAAAAATGATACTTTCGCTTTGTTTTAGAAAAAGTGATACTTTCCCCATTTCAGTAAAAACGATACTTTCTTCCCAAATTATAGTAATTAGATATTTAAATAATTATAGTAATTGGATTAAAAGGGAGGGATATTTCCGTCAAATAAAAAATTAACCAAAAATTTCCTGACGGAATTTTATCAAATCTTTTTATGAAATTGTTTAATTTTGTTAGGTTTCATTTGACAAAAAAGTGACCATAAAAGGGATTCCCTCCCTAGGGGCCATTAGGCCCTCCGGTCGCGCGGCCCAACTAGCTAAAGCAAACTATTTGTACAGCTGTTGCCGTAGAAGCTGTTTTGTCTTCTTTGTTCTCAACAGACATCTCTTCAAGCAGTCTTCCGTTAGGTTCTGGCACAAAAAATGTTAACAATGCACCCAAAAGGTTGATACAACCAAGCATAATCTAAGGAATTCCTATTCATAGTTTTTGCTGGTGGAATCCATCCAAGTGCACTAAAGATACCCTTCTGAAACAAATTCTTACCGTAATAAGCAATATCGATTGAGAACCATGTAGAAGCAGTTCCAAGTTAATGAAGCCCATGACTTTGAAGGAACTACATAGAAAATGAACCCTGTTTTAGGGCATACCAAAAAAATTCAAGGCATACAAAATAGTTTTCCCATCCTAGATGACTTTATAAGGGGTGTCTAGTGGGTAGTTCAATTACCTATATACCCTTGAACCTAAAATCAAAAAACAAAAAACAAAAAATGTTTCTATCTTAAACATCTCTTCTTCTTCCTCTAGCCGAACCACCTCCCTTCTCTCTCAGAATTTTTTTTTTATCGCCGTAATTAATTATCAATTCGTGAAAATTTGATCGTCGATTAAATTGAACTATATAATGGATCGTATAAAGGAAAAAGCAGAAGTCAGGCGTTCTAAATCCTCTTCTAATCCACAAATTGAAGAAGAAGAGCTAATTAAAGATGAAGGTGTAAAAACTGTAATTGAACCAGAAATTGAATCGGAAATTCAACCATTTGAAGCTCCAACTCCTGAAATGAGGATAAGGAGGTATTTCTTACAAACCCAATCTTATTTGTTGTTTTTCATCGATTGAATGGGTTAAATTACTAAAAATTTAGGGTTTTTGACGGTTACAGTAGCGGGTTCGGCTGATAATTGAGTTAAATTTTGAGCCGAACTGTTCTTGAAATTTCACCCTGAAAGTGTCTATGAACAGTTCTGCTAAACAGTAAATATCAGTTTTTAGCCGAACCCCAAAATGTGTATTAAATTAACTTTAAAAATAAAATAAAAAATCCAATAGGTGTTTGGCTAATATTATATTTAATATACAAGCCGAACCTAAAAGATATATGGTTCGGCTGATTCGATATTAAGTAAATGAGCTGAACCACAACTTCATTTTTAACTATACATGTGTATTTGTAGCATTGGGTTCCTCATCGACGTATTCGTCATTGAGATTTGGCTCACTTCCTAGGGCTTTGGATGTATTCTTATATAAAGATCTCAAAGTTGGGCTTTATAATTCTTCCGGGATCGTATTTTCTTGAGACGAAAGTCAATTTGGTGTCCAAATATGTCCCAGAACAGTGTCAGGTTCGGCTAATACCTTGCCAACCTTTCCCGGCCTAACCTGAGAAGTGAAATTTACCCCAGGTGGTTGTCAGGTTCGGCTGACTCGATTAGATCACTTTCAAGCCGAACATCTCTCTGTAAACACTTCGAAAATATTGATATGCAGGCTCTAGGTTCGTCTAGCTCGTGCTGATGAGTTATAAGCCGAACCTTTTCTCTGTAGACTCAAGTCTTTCGATCTTGTTTTGGCCATAACTTTTTCGTCCGATGTCGGAATGACCTCATTCTTTTTGCGTTGTGTTTGTCTTTTCATTATCTTGAAGTTGAAGATAAGATCTCCTTGATTATAATGAGTTGAATATGGACCTTGGTATTCTCCATCAGTAGACTTCACTTTCTTAACACTTTTAGTAATTTCCAGTTTTTTTGTTTGATCCATCCTATGAAAAGGCTGCACAATAGAAAACATATGTAATAAAAAGCCTAACCCCTAAATGTGTATGAATTTAAGTGTTTTATGGAAAATCAGTAACATGTTCGGCTGATATGATTTTTTGAATATGAGACGAACTTGGAAAAATATATGGTTCGGCTGATATGATATTTAGAGTGAAAACCGAACCTAACTCTCAAGAGAAGGTTCGTCTTGTAATGAAAATTTCTTATTAGCCGAACATTTAACTACTAAGTAGGTTGGAAGTTACAAACTATAAGTTCGGCCAATAACTATTGTATTTCGAGTAAGACGAACTGTTCATGTTATGTAGTATACAAGTTAGGTTCGGCTAATAATTTCAAGCCGAACCTATCTCTGGTTCGCCGAACTTGGGTGAAAAAAATCAATTTTTTGATGATTTCAACGTATACAAATGAAATTAAACATAATCTGGAAGTATACTTGTGTGTTGTTAGCATTGAGTTTCTCATCGATGTATTCATCTTATGGATTTGGCTCATAAAAATACAAGTTTTTCCTCACTTCCCCTTCTTCTTCTTCTCCAAAAAACCTAACTTTTTTTTTCTTCCCCAAAAATTATCAACACAAACTTTTGTTACTTAATTATCTTAATCACTAATCATTTACATTAAACACTAATCAAAATTACTCATTATTATTAACACTAATACAGAAAGGGTAAATTTGTCATTACCAAAAATATTTGGTTAAGGGGCTATTGGATTTGCTATTTCCAATCCGTTTTTGTCTTTATTCAGTATGCCCTGAAATTTTCTTGTATGCCCTAAAACAGGGTTCTAGAAAATAGCCCAAAATGAATTCTTATCTTCAGTTGGTGAGACTACTTCTTTAAGCATAGAACCCATTACTAGTGATGCTATTGATACCGGACCAACTGCTAAATGTCTTGAACTTCTAAGGACCGCATATAACAATGGTGGTACAAAACTTGAATCTGTCATCATATCCATCAGTACCTAAAATCAATAGAACTCTAAAATTTTTTTTTTGCAAAAAAGGGAATTAAAAAGTGCTTACATAGTCCTTGAACAGGAGGCAAATATGCTAACTTACCCTGCAAAGTAAAAAATATAGGATTCGCATCAAAACCATAAACTTTAAGATAATATGATGGGCGTTTAAGAATGTGAAGAGTTTGCATACCCGAGGAATAGCCAAACTTGCAATGGTGACACCAGACGTTAGTACAATTCTCCATACATTATCTTAAAGGACGTCAACTATTTCAAGATGGTATATTTATAGCCACTTTGTTTTCGGTTTCCGCCAATGTCTCATAGAATTTCTTGAAGACTCTTTCTTGAATTCTGGGATATGAAATTAACTAGAATACCGCTGCCACGGTGGGGAGGGTCGACCGAACAAAAGTCAAATATGTTAGATTGATAAAATGAAAATATCACTTTTCTTGAAACGGAAGGAGTACATCGTTTTATTAGTTGCAACGGAAAATTAGTTAATGCATAAACCAAAATATGGCTTACATAAAGTATTATGTATCCTTTGTGGTGATTTGCATAATGTATATACATTTAATTTTTGCGCATAAAATGATAAATACTTCCGAATTTTTCGTAAAAACTCTAAATTTGATATTGTTGTTTGTACTCATTGCGTAGATTTTTTTATTACCTTTCCAACGAGATAAAATCTGTAAAATTCCAATGCACGGATTTTTAGATATGTTATGTTAAAGTTTGATTGCCAATTATACCTCTAAAAGAATTGGATACATAAGGAGTTATAGTAATTGGACTAAAAGGGAGGGGCATTTGGGTTTTTCAATAGTAACTATTTCCAATCTTTTTATCAAATTGCACATTTATGCGAGGCTTCATTTTACAAAAAGTGACCATAAAAGGGACTCCCTCCCTTCGGACTCTTTGGGCCCTCCGGTCGGTCGGCCCAATAAAGATCAGTTCCGATGGCAAATATGATTGCGAATATAATTATTTAGGATTTCGAAGGAAACATAAGATTAAAATCATTCAATTATAAGAACATGGAATACCTCATATAATCTGTTGAATCCTAACATTAATTGGGCCGATCGAACGAAGCGAGGGAGGACCTTATATAGAACGATGTTTTGGGGACTACTCCAAATAGGTGGGGGACCTCTTCTATTTTGGGGTGGATATTTGAAGTAATTTTGGGTCACCCCTTATCTATTTTTTTAAAAAACCAAATTTACCCTTGGTAATTAAATTAGTTAGTTTATTGATTAGTTAGTGTTAGTGTAATGATTAATTACTGATTAGTGAGTTATTAATAGGATAGTTTTGTTAGAATGAGAAGAAGAAGAAGAAGAAGAAGAAGAAGAAGAAGAAGAAGAAGAAGAAAAAAAAAAAAAAAAGATGAAGAAAAAGAGGGAAGAACCCTCAAAATCTTATTTTGATTTTAGTAAATATGATATGAGTGATTCATGTGATGATACCTCAGAATCAGAATCAGAACCTCCTTCATCTCTTAATATATTTGTCAATATTTCTAATGATCCAGATATGAGTTATTTGTTAGATGATGAAAGCTATTTACCCCAAACTCAACCTAACGACCCAAATGATGAATTTTATCAGCCACAACCAGAAGATGAAGTTATGGGTACTCAGGTATGTCTCAAATTTAGTTAATGTAGCTTGAATTGTGCAAATAATTGGCTAAATCGAAAATTTCAGGAAGAAATTTCAGCTAGGTCAAAGTAGTTCGGTTAGCAATCCTGCAGAACAGGTAGCCGAACTCTCCTGTATGTGCAGTTCGGTTACTCATTTCAGCATACGTAGGTAACCGAACTCTGTTTTAATGGAGGTTTTGAGAGTTCGGTTATCTTTTTCCAGAAAACGTTGCCGAACTAATTTTATAGAGTATACAGTTAATAGTTCGGTTTAGTCGAGTTTAGTCCCTTTGTTACCGAAGTTTACGTTCGGCAAGCTCGCAAATCACGTTCATTGAATAGGTAACCGAACTTTGAAGTTCGGTTTAGTCGATAGTAGTAATTATGTTGCCGAACTATACCATAGAAAATTCCAAAGAACAAGTTCGGCAAGATCGCAATTTTTTTTTCATAACCGAACTTTTTGTTCGGCAGGATCGTTTTTATTTTTACATTGCCGAAAATTTAAGTATTTCTTATTTTTAGTTGGTATTGACGTTGTGCAATTACTCGTAGGTTGCATCTGATCCAATAGAACCAATGGAAAATCAACCTACCCCTGTTGATATTTTGTACGATGACACGTCCCATCACTACATGAATGACTTGGTATTCAAAAGTCCTTTAGAGGCAAAGAGTTGGGCTAGACAACATGCACTAAAAGACATGTGCGTATTAGTATTGAATGGGAGAGAAAGCAAAACCCACTTTGAAATGGTTTGTGAGAGAAGCGGTGATCCCGATAAAAGCCACAAGAGGAAGGGTTATGTTTATAAAGGAAAGACAAATAGGAAGAACAAAACTTTCTCAAAGAATATTAAATGCCCATTCAAGCTTGCATTTAATTACAACGAAGAATTGGGTGGATGGGTTCTCTACAAGGTTATGGAAGGTTGTCATAACCACCCTCGTCCGAAGCATCTTGAAGGACATTTCATAGCGGCCAAGCTAACTCCTGAAGAGATGGACAAGGTAGCTAAAATGAGGAAAATGGGTCTTTCACCGATTCAAATGCTCCAAATACTAAAGGAGGATAACAAGGATAACCACTCATCTTTATCCACTGTTTGTAATGTAATTGTGACAATTAGAAAGAAGGAATGGAGAGATAGACAAGTGATGCAACAATTTTTTTTTTTGGCCAAAGAGAGAGACTACGCGGTTCAAAAGGATGTGGATTCGTACGGAGAGATAACACAACTCTTCATTGCGCATCCAACGAGTGTTCAATTGGCTCAATGCTTTCATGAAGTTCTCATAATGGATTGTACTTATAAGTCGAACAAGTACGAGATGCCATTGTTGAATATTGTTGGGCGTACTTCGACGCAGTCACCGTTTACCGTGGCGTTTTGTTTCTTAAGGGACGAGCAAGAACCTAGTTACATTTGGGCACTACAACAAGTTAAGGTAATCTTCCGAGGTGATGATATTCCCGGGGTTATAGTCACCGACAATGAAGTCGCATTGATGAATTCAATAGAGGTAGTGTTTCCATTAGCACACAATATGCTTTGTACGTTCCATATATGGTGTAATTTGATAAATAGGTGCAAGCCAACAATTTTTCCACCCAAGAAAAAAGGATATGAAGAGATTAAGATGCTACCGGAACATGAAAGAGCGGATGCAAAAGAGGAAGTTGAAAAACAATACGATCTAAATTACGCTAAATGGGTTGCTTTCAACGGTGAATGGGAATCATTGTGTTGGTCTCTTACCGAGGAAGAGTATCATCTAAATCTTGCGGAGTTTATTGCCCATTGGGATACTCCCGATTATCCCGGTGTTATATCGTATGTTCTTCCCCAATGGTTGGAACCACACAAAGAGAGGTTTGTTAATGCCTATATCAACCAATATAAACACTTGGGAAATCAAGCGACAAGTTTAGTAGAGTCGGCTCACCATCGGTTGAAGAAGAATCTCTTTGGATGTGTTGATAATTTCGTAACCGTGTGGAATGCTATGGAGAATTACTTCAAGCGCGACATTGATAGAATTAAAGAGAAGTTCCAAAAAAGCCGTATATTCAAAACGACCGGAAAATATGCCGACCACCCATTTTTCAAGGGAATCCATTACAACGTATCTCGCCAATGTATGAAGTTGTTGATTATAGAAGTCGAGTTGATTGATAAGTGGGAAACCAAGAGGGATGAGGTGTGTGTATGTAACATGAAGAAGTCTATGGGACTCCCTTGTCGCCATATGATAATCAACTACGAGCATGGCGTAATCCCTTTAAGCGACATTGATCCATATTGGAAGCATCTAAGTTTCATCCCTCCTCCAAAGGGAGAAGAAGCCGGAGAGGAGTTTGGTGATAACGAAATGGGTAGAACTGTACTAGAGATGTATCGTGGCATGAACAAGCTCCAAAAATAAATATTTTGGGATGACATGAGGAAAATCATAAATCCACAAACTTCGGAGAATGTTTATGAACCGTCAAAAGGCAAACGCAAAGGTAGGCCAAGCAAAAAAGAAACTAAAAAACAACTAAGAGAATATGCAAAGGTGTTACGTAAGAAGAAAAGTGAGCAAACCCCATTTACTAGAGATCCTTCGGCCCATGAGTATACCGCGGCAATGTACTTGGAGCAAACCAAGAAACGGGGTAGGAGTATTGAGGAGAAAGGCGAAACAAGTGAGCGAGATTTGAAGAAAAAAGGTACGATGTGTCCATCACAACCAAGCCAACCATGTTCCGACGACGTGAAGCTTAAGTCTCCAATTTGCCCTATCCAACCATCTTCCCTATACGTGAAGCTTGAGGCTCCAAATAAATACTATTTGAATGAGCTACCTCTATACATTAGAGAATATGTTATATCCACCGACGACGTTCCTCCGGATGGTAATTGTGGTTTTCATGTTGTCAATCAACAACTTGGGCCTTTCATCGAAGGTGCCAAGCTAAATAATGGGTGTACAATCACTCATATAAGGCAAAGGTTGTTGTCCAAACTAAAGGAGAATCCGGCATTTTACAAGACAATGTTGTGCGATGGGGTGGGTAGTCTCAATGAGCAATTTGTTAAGTATCAACGTCGTCTTCATGGGGGCCATCCGATCACAACGGATTATTGGATGAGCATACCGATATGTGGACACTTAATCGCCGAGGCATTTAATTGTGTGGTTCATTATTTCTCAAAGTATGCTAGTTTCACCTTCACCCCGAAAACAACCGTATGTGTCGAGCAACTCAAACGAAGGAGATGTGTGATGGCATTGACTAACAACAACCACTTTATAGGCCTTCGTTTAAAACCCGATTGTCCACTACCTCCAATATCCGGAAACTCTTATTGGCCTGCATTTAACTCCGATATAATGTTGGGTTGGTGTATTATGTATGAGCATAACATGGAGATGTGGAAAGCTTTGGAGAAATCGGACGAAATTGTACATGAAGGTCAAATTTCACTTGAGGATGATTAAATGACACATGTAATGGAACTAAGTATGCTTATCAATCTAATACTATGTTTTTTGAAGTGTGGTATTCATTATCGAGTTAATGTTAGTATTTTATTGAGTTGATAGATAATAGTTCGGTAAGCACATAATATTATCCAGGTTGCCGAACACCTGTTTTGTGTCAGATATAGAACATTGAAATTTTAAAATTCAAAGTTCGGTTAGAAAATAAATATTTGCGAGCCAACGGAAATACAAATTCGGTAAACATGGTAAATAATGAGGTAACCGAACTTTTATTTGAAGGATCAGAGAATGACTTTTCCAACTTGTGCAAAAACCAAATTTTGAGTCTCCAGGTTCGGTAACCAGTGATATTATACTTTGCTAACCGAACTATAAAGTTCGGTAACAAGGTAAAAATTGAGGTAACCGAACTTTTTACCCGAAGTCTCAGTCACAAACTGGTAGGATTTAGCTGTTTTATTTATGTCTTCAGAGAAGAGTTCGGCAACCAGTGAAAATGTTACGAGGTAACCGAACTCTGTCTTCGGCAACCTGGTAGGATTTAGCTGTTCGCCGAAAAAACAGTTCGGTGACCATTAATTAGTAACAGCTAACCGAACTTAAAGTTCGGTTAGCTGTGTTTAAATTTTAGGTTGCCGAAATACATACTGTATTCAAAATTTCTTCCATATAATATTAAAAACACAAACCCAATTAAAATTAAAAACACAAACAAGGTTCTAAAACAAATATAAAAGTTGTTATACACACAAACATACGAAATTAAACCATATGAAATCCATAATTAAGATGTTTTTTTAAACTAAAACCATACGAAATCACTAACGACCACCACGACGAACCCTTTTACCACTTCCTTGTTTACCACGAGTTTTAGGTTGAACTTCCTCATCACTTGGGTTTCATCTACTTGACCGGTTTCCTCCACGGCGCGACTTGAACATTCTCCTTGTTGTCGCCCCCTCTTCAATTGCTTAGACCTACTTGGCTCCATCATTCTTCTAGTTATAAGACCCTCCCACTCGCCATAGTAGTAGGTTTGTTCCTTAGTCGACATCGGCTCTCCACTGCGGATTTTAGCCATCCATTTCTTCAACAATTTCGTACCCTTCTTCACCTGATTCCAATTTAAAGCATAAATAAATATATTTTCAATACTTTCAAACAACAAGGAAGTATAAGAGGAGACATTTTCTTACCACATTATCCCATAATATTTTTGCTTCTTCTCCACAAATAGGCATCTCCTTCTGACCTCTGTTAGCCTCCCTCTCCTTTGCCTTCCCTTTCGCCTTATCAGTCTTCGCTTGTTGTTCTCTATTTATAACAAAAGGATGACTAATTTCTTGATAAAACACCATATAATCTTCATCACATGTATTTACATCTCCATAACAAGGTACACAATCACCTAAAGGTAAGTAGTAGTTACGAAGTGCATTCCAATGTCCTACCGTAGGAGTTGGTTCATGTTTTTGAACAAAATATTTCTCGGTGTTCTTTGTTCCTTGAACCACCAAATTGAAATTTTCATTCTCCACGTCAGGATCCATTTGGACACAACAAAGTTGTCTTAGTATTATCCTTTGATTATATATTGCGTAGCCATTAGGATACCAAATTGGTCCATAGTAAGCCGAGACGGTAGAGAAACCATTCAGATCTTCTTCATCTAAAGAGACATCATCGGGTACGGCGTATGGGTGAAATACCACATCGTTCACCGTAAGTTTATCCAATTTCTCCCTCAACGAAGTCAACTGCTCTTCTTTAGACTTCTTTTGTGCGTCCAAAAACAACCATTTTCCTGCTGTAGGTTCGTCATAGGGATAAGGTGTCTTTTCCCTAGCCAATCCCAATGAAGGGAAGTGGTCATAAATCCAAACCTATGCGAAAATACAAAAATATTAACCACATACATGAAAATGATTTGGAAGCAGAAAATTTTGGGGAATAATTTGCTAACTAACAATGTAGAAAGTTGCCTGAATAAGAGTTAAGTAACCTCCAATTTGATTTGTCTTAATCCTCGACCCTTTGCTCATCTCTCCTAGAACAAAAGCAAGCACCCCAGTGGCCCAAGAGTATTTGTTAATCTCATCGAGATTAACCAAAAGCTGTAGATAATGTGCATCCACCCTATTTCCAGAAGTGTCGGGGAAAATGACGGTTCCTAGCTGATATAACCAATAAGCGGTGACATGATGCCTAAGGGTCTCATGGTCCATCACCAACTTTCCTTTCTCCACCTTCTTTCTTGTCCCTCCAAATGCTTCCTTCAACTTTACCAACTTGAATTTCTTCAACATCTTCTTCAAGGCTCCATTTACCTCTCTTGGATTATACTCATCGCCACGTTTAGGGGACCTCACAGAACGTCGAAACTCACATTGAGCCTTTCTTGCATCCCATCCTAGACATTTTAGAGCCAATTCTTCAAGAGCTTCATAATGCATCGAGGGGTTGTAGCCTTCTCGAAGACATTTACCTTCCACTGGTAAGCCGGTGATTCTCGAGCAATCATCGGGAGTAATTCCCATCTCGCCAAATGGAAGATGCATTGTATATGTCTCGGGATAATACCTCTCGACAAATGCGGATACGACAACAATGTCAAAATCCACATGTGCATACTCAATAGCTCTCCATAACACACACTCTTTAACCTTCGCTTGAAACTCGTCACACTCCAAAGAAAGATCCCATTTGGACGCTTTTTGACGACGAATAAGACGAACTGCATCATTATGATCATACGAAAATAACATAACACTATTAATACTTGACAAACATGTCCAAAAAAAAATGTTTTAATAGTTAAGAATGAACTTAAAGAATACCTTTGTCGCATAGATCTTCGCATCCCATGAGTGTTTGTTGCCAAACAATGTGGACCCTCCATCATTTGGAGTACCATAAGTTGGGTTCACTGGTGGAAAACACAAATTATCAGGGGGAATGTGTGAGTATCTATCACAAGGAGGCTTCGGCTTCTTTTTCTCTTTAACATGAACAATTTCTTGGTCTTCTTCCTCTTCATCCTCTTCCTCCTCTTCATCCTCTCCCTCATCTTCTTCCTTTTCATCCTCTCCCTCCTCTTCCTCTTGTCCTTCTCCTTCTTTGCCCGGTCCTTGTTCTTCTTCCTCTACATTTTCAACGTGTTATATTTGTTGTTCAACCTCTTCATTTACTTGGTCTTCATTTCCTTGCTCTTCTTCATCATCATTCTCTTCTTCAATAACATTATCAATTGTATTCTCCATCACCTCTTGATTGACTTCCTGGAACGATCCCCCTCCATGTTTAGCATTTTTAGTACCACGGTTTCGGAAATCCAAATGTATTCTACCGCGAGGGGTGGGAGTTCTCAAATCTTCAGCTATGTGGGGATTATATTTTTTTCCTTTGTTCCTAATGAATGAAAACCACATTATTAGCTAAACAGAATATTGTCTTATCAAATAAAATTGAACATGGGATTACATCAAACACAAAATGTTAACAGACTAAAGTTCGGTTGTATGGTATAAGTTGCGAAGTCACCGAACTACAAGTTTGGTGTTGACAGATCAAAGTTCGGTTACCACAGAGAAACTGCGAAGTAACCGAACTATATTTTATCAAAGTTCGGTTACCACATAGAAACTGCGAAGTAACCGAACTATATTTTATCAAAGTTCGGTTACCTATATGAATTTATCGACTAAACCGAACTCAAATTTTTCATATAAAATAGGAGTTCGGTTAGTTTTTTTTTTTGCGAGGTTACCTAAAAAGTCCTAATTTGCCGAACTGTTCTTCATATTGAGAGTTCGGTTACCAAAATCTAGGGTTTTCAAAATTTATCCTAGCCGAAAACTCTACTGTAACTTTCATTTTCAGTGATTTTTGATGATTTCTAATCAATTTCTTCAACAAAAAACGATTCAAAGGAATGGGTATGAAGGAAATTACCTGCGGATTTTCATTTTAATCGAATCGGACTTCTTGGTTGATGTTGGATGCTTGACTTCGTCTCCCAACTTTGCTTGAAGTTGTTTATCAACTTCAAATTGATTTGGGAGATTCGCTATATTAGCCAGACCCGGACTCAATCCTGGAATTCTTGGTGTCTGCTTAGAACGCATTGTTTATAAAAATTGATTAATCGACGATGAATTTTTTTCGAATCGATGATGTATACGAAGAAGAGGAGAAGAAGAAGAAGAAGAGGAAGATGAAGAAGAAGAATAAAAGAAAAAATAAGGGTTTTGAAACTGATTTTAGGTTTTAATTTATGGGTTAGATTAATGGGTAGTGGTTAAATTAGTGGGTTATTAGGATTAGTTATAACCTTAATTAGGATAAGGGCAGATTACTCTTCCCTAATCTTTTAGGACACCCCTTAAAATTTAGGGTGGACATTCATATAACAAAGTAGTCCCCACCTTTTTGGGGTAGTCCCCAAAACATCGTTCCTTATATATGGTGACTTTGTGTCAATGTGAATCATGATTTTTTTTCCAATTTGGCACAAACAGATTGGATTTGGTGTTTGTTACCAAAAAAATTCAATCAACAATGAATAGACTAACTTGTCCCTCATTTTTAGTCGAATTACTATAACTCCTTATGTATTCTATATTTTTAGGGGTATAATTGACAACCAAACTTTAATATAACATATCTAAAAATCCGTGCCTTGGAATTTTACAAATTTTATCTCGTTGGAATGGTAATAAAAGAATCTACGCAATGAGTACAAACAATAATATCAAATTTAGAGTTTTTACGAAAAATTCGAAGTATATCATTTTAGGCACAATTTTAGAAAATTAAATGTATATCCATTATGCAAACCACCACAAAGGATACGTAATATTTTATGTAGCCATATTTTGGTTTATGCATCAACTTATTTTCCATTGCAATTAATAAAACTATGTATTTCCTCCGTTTCAAGAAAAGTGATATTTTCACTTTAGGCACAATTTTCGAAAATTGAATGCATAACTATTATGCAAACCACCCAAAGGACGCATAACACATTATGCAGCCATATTTTGGTTTATGCATCGGCTAATTTTTCGTTTCAGGAAAAGTGATACTTTCGATCCGTGTCAGGAAAAATGATACTTTCACGCCGATTTTTTCGGTCGGCCGTCCCACCGTGGCAACGGTCATCTAGTAGTCTCCTATCTTGCCTTTTTGGTGTTTTGATCAGAATCTTGCAGTTTGGTGTTAGTGCGTGCATAAGTTTATCTCTTGGAAATTATATAATGAATTGAGCTGTCCGTGGGGAGCTAAGAAAAAAAATCAAAACATTTACTTTGCGTGGCTTATCTAAACTTGTGGTGCAGTAACGAAGTCATGTTGCATGACTTACAAGAATATGTCATGTAGCAAAAAGAAAGTAATGCGCATCCAGGGAATCGAACCCTGGTCAGTACCGTGGGAGGGTACTATGATACCACTACACCAGATGCGCTTCGTTGTCTTACCCAGGGATTGATTTCTTAATCAAATTGACTTGGCAATGAGGCCAGGGGTTCAGGCACCTAACTTTTCCAAGTTCCAGAAAGAAGATTTTCTCCCACTATTTTAACACCAGTTCTTGCACTTTTACTTGGGATAATTTACTTTTGCAAAGCAAGTAGAGGTATTTCAATGCATATAACAATTTCAAGTATAACAGTTATCTGATTGAGTTTAAACTAAAGATGGAAGTAATTTCAGGGAAGACAATAGCTTTAAAGAGAAGCAAAATTTCCCATGGATTACAGACTAAAACAAATGTTTGGGTGGCAAAAAGTCGAAAACAATATCCCTCTACGAGTAGAAATGCATTGTAAGAACCCAAAACGCGCTAGAGTCCTCACTGATTCTAAGGCTTCATCCGTGGTTTGGCATTTGTTCTGAAAAAGCTCTTTGGTTTCATTATGCCCAAGTGCTTCAGAGGATTGCGGAGGGGATGGATGGAGTCGCAAACTTCTTAGAATAATTAGCTGCTCCATCCCCAATAGTTACATGTAGCTCTTTCTGGGTTGTACTTTAAGACGCATTTCCCAGAGTAATCAATTAACTCAGCAATGAAATCATCTGTGAGTGGGCGTCCTACGACTTGAACGTGAGACACACTTTTCAACATAGTCCAGCGAAGTAACAAAGGGGACGAATCAGTAACTTTATTATCGAATTATTGCAAAAAGTAAAACATAGACGCAGAGTGCATCTATGGATGTCATGAGTAAAAAAAAACTAACCGTAAGTGGTATAAACCATTATTCACTCCAAGCTGGACGCGACCCAACAATTCAATCTGCAGAAGACCACCAATGGCAAGAACAGGTTCTGGTAACTTGAACTTCTGCAAATAGCCATCCTGTTTGATGGTAAAATCATTATAGTTGTTATGACACCAAGGGGAAACCAAACGATCATTAAAATTTATATTCCGTATTATGTAACCCTCACCATTTGCACAATAGATAAATGCATTTTAAGGATAACAAAACACACCTGAACCATTGGAAACTTTTTCGAGGTGTATGTCCACACTACATGATCTTCAATGGATTTACCTGCGCCATAATCACTCGTAAGATATCTCTCTCGTTGCGGTTCCTTGACATGGCCCATTCTAAATCGCACAACTTTGGCTGAATATAAATTATGCACAGAAAACACTGTGCACAAAAATAAGAGAATTATGCAATCAGTGTCGAACCAAATATTACTATGTACCAAGAAAGCATGAACATAACATAATAACCTTGGAATGGTTGGATATGGATCTCAGTAATGAAACACAATTTGGATACCAATCTATACGTCAATGTCTCAGGCACCTCAGGATTAGTCTTTCCTGGACTTGACCAGTAAGAAAACCTCCCTTGAAAAATATCTCCAGGAATCAATGTCTGGTGAATATCTTCTGCCTTTGAACGATTACTAGACGCACTTATAGCTTCCAATATGCATTCTTTCGTCAACGAATGTGCTAAACTTCGCGCTAATAACGCATATATTCGATGGTTTTTCTTCAACTTTTCCACTCCTACACTACCACCAGTGGTCTCAAATCCCATAGACTGTATTACATTGTTATGTTCAATTGCTTTAATAGCACTTAATGTTTCTGGAAACAATCGTAAGCAAAGACACTTAGAGAATTCACTTGCAATCACTGCATATATAACATAGCAAAAACCATATTATAATCTTCCAATCTTTACCAAATTGGGCTATATAAAATTGAAATAATTGAGGTGCGCTTACCAAACTGGCGCCAAAAACGAGAAACGGAACTAGCGCGAACAACATCAGCTGGATTATTCAGATTGGAGAGGGTTTTGAATGATAAGTCACTATTAAGCAATACAACAAAGTCAATAGAACCCTCCATCTGAATACAACAGAGGAACCAAACCCTCTTAATTTAGAAGCCAAGAATTTTGCCCTAATTATTTTAACGGAAGACGAGGAGACGAAATCTAGGTTTCACCGGTCATGATTTTATAGTAGCAAGTAGTTTGGGGCCTATAGGTGTAACGTGGGCTTTTCTGGGTAGCCTACTAAACTAATAAGTCTGGCCCGGCCGGGTATATATATCGAACCCTACTAAAGCTGCCGTTAACGGTGTAACGGATGCCGAGATCATCATGTCTCTTGTCTTCTCCCTAGCCAACGCTGTTGAGTCTTGTTAATAAGAGGGAAAGAATTGATAAGTAGTGGGAAGGATTATAAGGAGGGAATCAAAATTTTATGGAGGGATTTGACTTTTAAAAAATCGTTAAAATATCCATGATGTCCTTGATCCTAATTAAACGGCCCTGATCGGCGGGTGAAAAAACTCAAAATACTTCTTCCCCAAACGATAATTTTACAAATCTCATGATACACGATGATTTTTATAATTATTAACTCTATTGATCAAGATTGGATTGAGGTTAAGGTCGGATTAAGGTTATTAGGGTTTGATTGGATTGAGGTTAAGGTTTGATCAAGGTTGGATTAAGGTCATTAGGGTTTAGAGGGAGAAGATAATCAGTAGTATATCAGGGGTACGGTGGTATTATAAAGCCACATATTTACTTATTTTTGTTTTATTTTTCTTTGACCGAGCATTGACTAAAATTGGGCCAAAATATTTCCCTTCTCATATCCATTGTTTCCCTCCCAATAACACAACTCACCCTGTTGAAGGGCTAAAACTTTCAACAAGTTTATACACTTTTGCTGAAAACATCGGTACCTTGATGCCTTCGATGCACACCGGTGACCGGCCTAAAAGTACATGATCATTACTCTACCCTAGTTACGTTGAGGAGAAAACAATTCCTTTGACTGAGAAATTAATAAGAGAATGTTTTTAGAAAAAGAGTAGTTGCTCTTTCTTTGTTCCTTGCTTTTGACAGTACTTAAGTCTAGAGCGGATTCTTAATACTGGTAAGTCTTTACTTGAATGTTCGTTCGTTTGTTCTTGAGTATCCGTACGTTTTTGAAAAACTATTATTTGGTGTCACCAAGACATAATAAATAATATTGATAAAAAAAAAGACATAATAAATAATCCAAGATTGCAATATAAAAAAAATAAAAAAAAATGAAAGTTTTCATTAGAACATCACTAATTGCATCAGAATGCATAACAACATTAGAAAAATAAAATACTAACACACACATTAAACTCAATTACATATTACGGCAATACAAATTCAAAACCCCCCAAAATAAGCAACCAAACTCTGACACTTACTATCTAGTACTCCCATTGAACATCGATATCATCGTGCACCAGCATGACTCATCTTTAAAGAGGAGGACAAATGAAACCAGGTGGAGGGTTCTTTCCACAAGTGACGAGAACTTGAAGTGCTAGAGGAATGAAGATATTAAGATTAAGAAGCTTAAGTCGAATGCTAGTGCAAAGACAAACTGCAGCTTCGAGCTCTAGCAATCCTGCAATTACTGGACAGCAAGCATTTTCAACTGGGTCTCCCAACCCAACATGTACCAACCCACCAAGTACATCTACACAGAGTCCTAACTTCAATGCATTAATCGGGCAACTCGGGGAAGTTGAAGGAGGACTGAGACCTGGAAGTCCACCACCTCCTCCAATAGGAGGTAGAAGTCCACCACCGCCTCCAATAGGAGGTAAAAGTCCACCACCACCTCCAATGGGAGGTGGCAGTCCGCCGCCGCCACCTGAAGGTGGACTGCCCCCACCCCATGGAGGATATGTAGAAGCAGGTGGGGGGAGTGTCACTGGAGGATTCCTAACGATTGGTGGGCGCCCAAAAACTGGTGGATTGGTGGAAGGTGGAGAGAATCTAGGTGGGCTGCCACCTCTGCCATGGCTCGGTGGTTGAATGGATATTGGTGGAGTTGGACGTGCTTGGTAAGGAGGGTTGCAATAACCACAAGCATAAATTGGAGGCAAAGCCAGCAAAGAAACGAGGATGAAAATGTAGAACACTGCTGTAACCCTCAACGTACTCATGATCATGATTAGTAGAACTACTTGAGGATCGGACTACACGAAAGGAGATGGTTTTGATGGATTGATAGCAATAAGATTTCATGTTTATATAATGCATTTCATTGACATGCCCGTGACTGTTTTTTCCTTAGTTTATTATTTCATTGCATGCAATAGCTGGTAACCAGAAAAAAAGATGAGTACAGTACTTAAGTTTTCAGAAGAAGATGGATAATGTTAACAAATCCTTATTGGCTGCAAAAAGCATGCAGCACAAAATTATACTATAGGATTCCCTTTTGGAGTGCTTGAGTTTTAATTGGAAAATTTTGATTAGAGATTTTGGAATTTTGTTGAATAAGGTGGGGAATTCAAAACCAATCCGTGAATAAATAGGTTGTATGGATCCGTGACAACTAATAATTTACAGCTTTGATTTCATAACTCTCTCAGTTTCACTCACTTCGATGATGTTCTCTCCAATGCATCATTACAATTTTATTGTCCTCCAATGTTGGTAATTTCTGTGACGCTGCATGGGAGCAATATGCAGTGAAGCAAATCTGAAATCCTAGCTAGCTAGATTTGCTGAAAATTGGTTCGTTTTAGTAAGGAAACATGTGACATTTTGCGCAGGAAAATTTGAAAGACAATGTGGGCGCAGTACTGCAGTGGTGGAGCCATAAGTTCAGCATAGTGCGACTGTGCGAGGGAACAAGTTGTTTGAAACCACAAGAAAAATTTAAATAAACAATAAAAATGAGACTTGATTTTTATATATCATGCGTCACCAAATTGCTCTGGAGTCGCGTTTTGTGCACATTCTCTAAAAAAGTTCGCCTTACAAGATTTGGATGGTCAATGCAAGGTAGTCCACTATTCAACTATGAAAGAATCACCAATTTTCTATGGAATTATTATATTTTCATGAACAAAATACAAACACAATCAAATCACTTAAAAAAATTTCTTCTATTATATAATTTGCTGTTTGGCCCGATCTAGAGAATTAGTTTCTGGCTCACGCTTGTGAAAAGATCCTTTACCAGCCTGCAAGAGAGAAGCATACAACAACTCATTCCATGTATCAGGCACACCAGGCAAACACCAATGAATACAATCCTGAAAAGGTGTAGCGGCCATCCTCTCTTGAGTAGTTTTGAAGTATTTTTGATACAATGAAGGGTGTCCGTCAGCTCGATAGTACGAAAGTTTACTAATATTCAGATATATAACAGGAGTCTTCATTTTCCGAAGAGTGTTCTCTAATATTTTCACCTTAGAAGCTGACGTATCTATGTATGTTTTGTTATTATTAATAGGCATTGTTTCTAAGTTGCATTTTCCACCTGTGTTCCATCTCCCGCCTCTGCACATATAATAGAGCATTAGTATTCATTTTAACGAATATCGGTAGATCAAGGGAGTGCGACTGTTGAAGTTATTTAAGCATTTACTTACACGAAATGGGGAACTGAATATCCTCTAAAAACAACTTGGGTTTTGTTAGAATCAATGTTCTTGTCAATCCAATTACTCCAAGTATTAAGAGCTTTCTTGTACGCTTTAACGAGCCGGAGTTTTGGGTACAGATAGTTACCTTCTTGAAAATAATTCAATCTGCAATTCCAAACAAGTGATTTTGTGAGGCACAAATATTCATCTTACGTAAAACTATACAAGGTCCATGTAACTTACCCCTTATTAGTTTTTTGATCTGTCCACCAATGCCACGAATTGAAAACTACAACATCAGCATCACGATATACCGATGATGCTTTCTCGTTGATCACATCTAACCTTAGAGTTTCTGGCTCAGGTTTTAGTACAGTTTGGCTTCTGCGACCGGCTATATTTGTTTCATTAACAAGAAAAGGTGCCCACACAAATACCACCGTACAGTTGTAGTCCTGGAATTAAAGTCGAAGCATGCATATATATCCAACCCCAGAATTAGTAAGGAAAAGTTAAAATACGCACAAATGGAAGACCCGATATAAGCATAAAACAACTCTTTCCTGACCGGAAAAGCGAGGCAAGGCTAATAAACAAGACTTACCGCATACGTTAAAGAAATATCTCCTCTCGACTTGAAATCTGTATTCCCAGGGGGTTTGATAACTCGTCTCTTATCAGGAATGACATTCCACAGGATACACAAAAGAGAACCAAACATATTCCTATTCAAAGAATCCCCAGTAAATACCAACTTCTTTCCTCTCAACCTCTCCAGAAAATCAGTTGCATTGAGGTAGCTACAAAATAAATTAACAGGTTAACCTTAAAGTGTCCTAGTTAGCCAGTAGTATATATGACATAATAAGCATGGAAAAAATGTGCATTCAGGTCCTAC
Organism: Papaver atlanticum; assembly: GCA_023531105.1. NCBI lineage: Eukaryota > Viridiplantae > Streptophyta > Magnoliopsida > Ranunculales > Papaveraceae > Papaver > Papaver atlanticum. Next base: position 1,455,651 of record JAJJMB010012509.1, read on the forward strand.
CTACTTGGTCAAAGAACTCGAAAGGCAGATAGATTACCTCGGGATATTATTACATGCTGCATTTGTTAGCTGACGAGATTGCCATCGCCAATGGAGAAATTCATCATCGGGTCTTCCATTGCTGTTACATGCAAACGCTTCTTCGACATATGGGCAGGAACCTGGTGAATAATAAGTTTTTGAAACGTGATCCCTTACCCATTCACCTTCAAAAAGATCACAATCACCAATATTACGAGATTCCTCACTGCTAGAATAAATACTTGAGGCAGCATTGTTAAAACTTTCTTTTGTAACCACCAATTCTCCATCTCTCCGCTGATCCATTGAAACAACAGTCGAGTTTTCATAAAAATTGTCCGCGTGCTTGTTTTCCGTTTGATGAGTCTCGGTAGAGTTTTTGGATAACTCTGCATGAGAATTCGAGGACAAAAAAGAAGCGGTACCTATAGTAGTATTACAAGTAGTACTGCTTGAAGTGTAAAAACATTTAACATTATTTGGAAGCATAAAATTCATTAGCAATGGGAGCATTGAGATATTAGTTACAAGAACAAGGATTGAAGCTCCAAGAACAAAACCAAAACCAAGTAGTATTGATGATCCATTCCTCTGTGAGCATTGGTGAGATTTTCCTATTAAGTAGCATAATTTATCCCAAATCTTTTTCATGAACATTTTCTTGTTCGAAACAAAATCTATTCGATTTTTAGATGTTTGCTCAATACTAACCAAAAATTTTGAGCAACGTGGAACAAGCTAGCTTTCTAAGCTATAAAGAAAAAGACTTCATTGTTCTTGGTGAATGAAAAATGAGGTCCAAGTTGCAATGTAATTAATCGCGTATGTAAATAACATAAACAAAGAATCGGAAAAATCAACAGAAAGGAAACCAAGACCTCGATCTCCAGTTCCGTACCGGTTACGCGACGCAATTTGTTTGACATTGGTTTTTAAATTACTAGCCAGGTGATCTTGTCGATATAAGTCAATGCATGGATTTTCATTTTAACGGAAACCCGAGTAGTTAAGTTATTCATTTGATATTATTATATACTATTAATATACCTTTACCGATCATTTTTTTTTATATGCTAGTATTAATATACACATAAATTAACTAGAACACCGCTGCCACGGTGGGAAGGGCCAACCGAAGAAAAACGAAACAAATAACAATTTCCGTCGGTAGGCATATACTACCTTTGTTTCAGGAAAAACGATATTTTCATAGTTTCATTTTGCCTAATAATAGGCCAAATTGATAAATTGATCACTTTTCCTGAAACAGAGGGAAATTGAAAAGGTGAAAGTATCTATTTTGCTGAAACGGAGTGAAAGTATCACTTTTCCTGAAACGGAAAATTAGTCGATGCATAAACCAAAATATGGCTTCATAATATGTTATGCATCGTTTGTGGTGGTTTGCATAATGGCTATGCATTGAATTTTCGAAAACTATGCATAAAGTGAAAGTATCATTTTTCATGATATACATCGTTTTATTAGTTGCAACGAAAATTAGTTACATGCATAAACCAAAATATGATTACATAAAGTATTATGTATCCTTTGCGGTGATTTGCATAATGAATATACATTTAATTTTTTAAAATTGTGCCATAATGGTAAATACTTCCAAATTTTTCGTAAAAAGTCTAAATTTGATATTGTTGTTTATACTCATCGCGTAGATTTTTTTATTACCTTTCCAACGAGATAAAATTTGTAAAATTCCAAGGCACGGATTTTCTGATATGTTATATTAAAGTTTGGTTGTCTATTGTACCCCTAAAAATATAGGATAATAAGGAGTTATAGTAATTGGAATAAAATGGAGGGATATTTTGGTATTATCAAATGCACACTACCAAAATCTTTTTATGAAATTGCAAATTTATGTGAGGTTTCAATTTACAAAAAAGTGGCCATAAAAAGGACTCCCTCCCTTCAGGCCCTCCAGTCGGTCGGCCCAATTAGTTTAATCACCATATAGTTACAAATTAAGCTGGAATTGTGGTGATTACGGGAAGCAAGGTTTTTAAATCCGGCATGGGAATGAGCACCGAGTACCGACCTTAGAAACTTTGGGTGCATTCGATTTGGTTCGACTAGCTAGTGGTGAGTTGATCAGCTGGTTGATTGGTCTTGGTTTGATCATCTAAGGGTTCCTCATTCCTCGTAATCATGCTATTCACAAAAAAAAAAAAAAGGTTAAATAAAAAAAAACGGGTAGCTAGCCCAGCTGGTCAATCCCGTTCCTCAAAAGTTTTATGCTTTTCAAGAAGTCCCAGCTTCGAGCCCCCGATGGCGCAATATTGCAGAATTTAACATGGAAGCTAGAATTAGCTTGCCCTACTTGCGACATAATCATCCCTCTATTCGCTTCGTCTCCCTTGGCTGGTTCCTCATGAAGCTCGTTGGTAGGCTAGCTAGCACGGCAAACCTGTTAAGTAATGTAGTAGTACGCTGTTGGAGCTTAACTTGTTAGGCTTCCAACTAGTTTCTTGTAATAGTACTCTTTATCTTTCTTGTAATAGTACTCTTTATCCAATAATAAAAAATTAATGTTGCGTTTAAATCCTTCTACAATATACTTTAATTATACTCCTTATATCGGAGGTTTCTCTCCAAACAAGTTCGTTCAGTGAGAAAAAGCTTATACTAAATATCACAATCATGCTATTCCAAAAAAAAGATGTTGCTTTTAAATCGTTCCACAGTAAACTTTTAAGTGAGAATGTTATAAATACCCTTCAATTTGGTTGACTTTGTATAAATATCTCCAAGGGGTAAAAAAAATAATTCTTTTTGGAGTCAACATGAGAAAGTTGCTTCCAACTTTGGAAACAAATTGTGCTAATTGGTTCCGGTAGGAGTATTTTTTAAATTGAATAAGGGTATATTTTAAGAGGCGGATTTTAAAGGGTATTCAAATAATGTTCCTTACTCTTAGGGTCCGTTTGGCATGGGTGTAATAGTAAGAGGTAGTGCAGTCAATATAAACGTGTTTGGTAGGGCCCGGAATGCTGGACATTGGAACTACGCGTATTCCATACTACCTCCAATGGGCAGTGTTGAATACCCAGCTCTAGAGGTCTGCATTGAAAGTTGCCCCTATAACAAGAACGATCTTTTGGAGACTACTCAAAAAAGGTGGGGGACTACTCTTCTATTTTGGGGTGGATATTTGAAGTAAATTTGAGCCACCCCTTAACTTAGTTTTTTTCTAATACCAAACTTGCCCTTGGTGATTAAATTAGTTAGTGTAATGATTAATTAGTGTTAGTGTAATGATTGATTAGTGAGGTTAGATTAATTAGATGAGTGTTTTTAAAAGAATAATTTTAGAGAAGAAGGGGGTTTTGGTTTTTTTTTTTAAGATGGTTGATTTCGAAATGAGGGTTTCGGGTACTTAGGTATACTTCAAATTTAGTTAATGTTGCTTGAATTGACAAAAACTTTCGAAAAAATGAGAAATTTATAAACTGATTTTGACCATGGAAATGAAGTTCGGCTACGACATCTGAAGAACAGGTAGCCGAACTCATCTGCAAGTGTAGTTCGGCTAATGGTTTTGAAGACACAGGTAGCCGAACTCAGCTTTAATGGAGTTTTTTCTTTCAGAGAAAAGTTCGGCTAGGAAAAAGAAAGTTGCGACGTAACCGAACTAAAAGTTCGGCTGGGAATTTTTTTCTCGACGTAACCGAACTCAATATATAGGTTTTCAGAAAAAAGTTCGGTTAGTAGAAAAAAGTTGCGACAAAACCGAACTAAAAATTCGGCTAAGAAAAAAACGAAAAAAAGTTGCGACGTAACGAACTAAAAGTTCGACTGGTAATTTTTTTTTGCGAGGTAACCGAACTTTTTTCTGAAAGAAAAAACTCCATTAAAGCTGAGTTCGGCTAGTTCGACAAAATGTTTCACATAATTCCTAGCCGAACTTCTCTCTGCAACTTTCATTTTCAACTCATTTTGATGATTACTTCTCATTTCTTCAACCAAAAACGAATGAAAAGTAATGGGTTTGTGAGAATATCTTCGTTAATGATTTAAATTAATCTATATACATAGAGGTGGTGGTGGTAGTTGGAGGTGGTAGGTGATGGGCGGCGGTGGTGGTTATATATATATAGGTGGTTATTAGGTTGGTTTTAAATTAAATTAGGTTAAGGGTAGGTTAGTCATTTCCACACTTTAGGACACCCCTTATAAGTATAGGGTAGACACCTATCACAAAATAGTCCCCTTCCATTTTTGAGTAGTCCCCAAAAGTCCGTTCTATAACAACATCCAACTACCTCCTTTGACAAAGTTTGACTATTATCAATTTTTCAGATCTCTTCCCCTGAAGATTGAACTGAATCTTCTTCTTCCCTTTTTTTATCTCCTCCAAAGATCAAGATCGTTTTATTTTTAAAATGAGATATACAAACAAAAGTTAAGATTTCTTGATTGATCAACATCAAAACGGAGATACCCACAATTTTTTATTTTCATATCTTTCATAGATCAAGATCATGTATACTGTATGTTCTTGCTTGTTATCTCTCTGAAGGTTAACAATTTTTAGTTTCTAGGATTATGAATTTAGTAAGCAAAGGGAGATCTTTAAGGTTTTGAAACAATATTCCATGGGAGATTTGTAGGGTTTGAAATTCAAATCAAAGATTTCCTAGGTTCTAATTCTTCTTTTTGATGCAATCTACAACAAGAGATTCTGGGGGCTTCAATTTAACAAATGGAAAGAGTGTTTGTTTTTACAAATTGGGATTATTTTTCTAGTTTTAAGAATTAGGTTAGGGATATATGATCAGGATTCAAACTTTTTTTTGATTAATCTGTTATTCCCTATTTTTTTATTAATTTGTTCTTCCCTGTTTTTTTTTCTTAATAAAATATGCATTACATGAATCTCTTCTACTTGAAACGTGCCAAACAGCAAAACCACAATACAGGTGATTCAAATGTCGTGGCATTCAATTACCTGCAGTTGTAACTACCCTGCATTGGAAAAAATTCGATGCCAAACGGACCCTTAAACTCATTATGTGGGAGGTTTTTCTCCAAAGAAGTCCGTTTGGTGAAAAAAGCTTGTACTAAATAAGAACAAGGGGAGGGTTTGGTCTTATGTGAAGCTATTAAATGGGAAAAAAAGTCAGAAGTTCGAGAAGGTTGATTTTGAATCAAACTCAAAAAATATTATGAAAGCAGTTACTAAAGGACATTTCAACTCCAATTGGGAAGTGCATCACTGTCTAACAGATATTGCATCTACTTTTCAAGTTTTTAGGAAATGCTATCACATTCGTGGGATTCACGTGCGTGACCAATCAGTCGTAGACGCAGGAATACTGAGGGAACTAAGTAACAAGGGGTTTTTCTGAGAGTATAGCGGATTAATTCTGAGAGCATTCAAAACTGGACTAGGTCCCGGGGTTTTTCTGTATTTACGGTTTTCTCGTTAACAAAATCTTGCCATGTCATTTACTTTACTTCCGCATTATAATTGTTTTATTATAATAAAGTAAACAACACTAATCACTTGTTATTGATCCTATAGCCAATCAGTCTTGTAACGTAACTATTGTCAAGTGAATACCTTGTTGTTGTATTGTCTCCACTTTGTCCATAGACGATCGCACTTAGTATCGCACTTATAGGTTGAAACGAAAAAGCGTGGTGTATTTGGGTACCCTTGTCATCTTTTTTTTTAATAAGAAAAAATCAACAGAACTAACTTCTCTTAAAGTCAACACACAGGGCTGGCATAAGCCACGCCAATGGGGATGACCACGCCATATGACTTGTGTTATTCTTAGACCACTGGGAGAGTTTGTGGGCCACATTATTAGCCGGGCATTTTACATGAACAAAAGAGATACTATATTCCACAATTAGAGTTCTAATGTCTTCAAAGCTTGAATAGGTTTGTTGATCTCCCTGGTAATTTGAAAACGTGGGGGTACCAAAATACACCACCACTTTTTTCTTAGACAATCTATATGGACAAACTCAATACAACTCTGAGAGTTAAACTCAATCAAGGAATAATATCTTAGAGTTATCTCTCTCTCTCTTGCGATTAGAACGTTTACAGAAACAAATCCGTGAACCTAATCACAAAGTGATAACTTGGAAGGTAACAAAAACCAATATCCAAAAAACAATCAAGTCGTATCCAACAAACTAGGTCGGATGTATCTACTATGATTGATCGACGTACAACCTGTGATATTTCAATTATAAAGATAAAAAATATAACGCGAAAAAAGAAATAACACAAACACCAGAAGTTTTGTTAACGATGAAATCGCAAATGCAGAAAACCCCCGGACCTAGTCCAGATCGAACACCAAAATGTATTAAGCCCCTACAGACACTAGCCTACTACCAATTAACTTCGTACTGGAATGTAGTTGATCCCTAAAAGGTATTCCACCGATTAAGGTACAGTCTCGCTCCTTACGCCTCTTGAATCCCAACAGGAGTCCACACAATTGATTCCCTTAGCTGACGTCACACCAACTAAGAGTTGCTTCAACTCAATTGAAAACTTAAACCAAATCTGCCTCCCACAGATTAAGCCTATATATGATTTTCTTTTACAATCAAATAACTTGATCAAAGGTGTGGAAATCGATAGCAATAGACAAAGTCTAGCTAACCTCAAAATCCGGACTTATGCAACCCGAAGTGCAACCTAGATTATTATTCACCTCACAAGTATAAAACCTGTGGAATCACAAAGTTTGAGAAGAAGAGGACTTTGTGATTTCTATCAATCTTGTTCAAGTGATAAATCAATAATCAAACAAGATCAGGATACATGAGTTATTAAGGAAAGATAACTGGACACTAGTACAAACTGACCCTTTTGCAACGCCAAATTGGCGTGTCCATAGGGGTTTAGAAACGCCAATTTGGTTTAGACTTGGCGTGGTTTATGCTCGCGTGGTTTTAGGTATGATGGCGTGGTTTTAGGTAGCTTATAGACACGCCTTCCTCGCGTGTCTATTTCTGCATGAAATAGACACGCCAGAGGCATATAAGCGTTGCTATTTGGTCAAGAAATACTTAAGTTGATATGGCACTTGGCGTGGCCAATGGTACCCATTAGACACGCAAATTTTCTTTTTGGTGTGGCCATTGGTTCTCTTATGGATACGCAACTTGTATTTGGCGTAGCCATTGTTTATCATACAGACACACAATTAATGTTTTGGCGTGGTCATTCTTTATCATACAAACACACAATTTGTGTTTTGGCATAGCCATTGGTTATCCGATAGACACGCCATATAGGTTTAACGTGACTATATATTATGTTTAGCCATGCCAATTTCAATTTCCTTCATCCACGTGGTTATATTAGGAACCGTTGAATCTCTTTTAAGATGATGCAATATTGACCGTTAAATTAGATGCATCCTACATCATCCACATATAACGTTGTGAGACGTTCATTGGATATCCTATAGACACGCCATATAGTGTGGCTATATGGGATATTTAGCCACATCAATTTAATCTTGTGTGCAATTACCTTCATCCACGTGGCTGTATTAGGAACCGTTGAATCTCTTTTAAGATGATATAATATTGACCGTCAAATTAGATGCATCCTACACCGTCCACATGTAACATTATGAGCCGTTCATTTGATACCCTATAGACACGCCATATAGCGTGGCTATATGTGATATTTAGCCACGCCATATAGCGTGGTTATATGGGATATTTAGCCCCGCCAATTTAACCTTGTGTGCAATTACCTTCATCCACGTGGATGTATTAGGAACCGTTGAATCTCTTTTAAGGTGATGCAATATTGACCGTCAAATTAGATGCATCCTGCACCGTCCACATGTAACGCTATGAGCCGTTAATTTGATATCATACAGACACGCCATATAACGTGGCTATATGTGATATTTAGCTACGCCAATTTATATTTGTTTAACGTGGCTATATGTGATGTTTAGCCACGCCAATTAATCTTGGTTGCAATTACATTCATCCGCTAGGAACCGTTGAATCTCTTTTAAGATGATGCAATTTTGACCGTCAAATTAGATGCATCCTACACCATCCACATACCGTTATGAGCCGTTCATTTCTTACCAAAAATTTATTATTTTCTAAAACTAACGAAGCGTGTGTCTTACGCGTGTGACGCCTCTGAGCTGTTCAGATATGACACATCTAAACCATACACGTGGCACTAACTGAGCCATTCATTTTTTTCTTCTAATAAATGCTTTCTACACCGTCCACATGGCACTATCCCAATCGTTCATTTAGTACCAAGTTCTCTTATACTTTAGAAATTCATATATGCCAAAAATTCATATTATTATTAATCACACAATAAAAAATGTTGAGCTTTGGTCTAACAGTTTGCAAAAGAAAATATTAAAGAGCATTTATCAAAAAATAATCGGTTTTGCTTCAACTTTTTTGATGGTGGTGTCTCTGCATGCAATGGATTAGGTTGTGACATTCTCGACGCGCCAAACCTTGTTTTCCTCTTTTGCCCATCTGGAAGTTGGTATGCCTTCTCTACATTTTGTACATATAACTTTTCCCGCACCTTTTTAGGCTTCATAGGAAGCATTTCAGAGGCTGCATGACTCCCAGAATGTTGATTGACTGCTAGGTGCTCCTCATTCCGTTGATCATCTGCTAGGATGTTAGGTGTTCTTAGATCACTTTCCAATTTCTTCTTAGAATCTAAAACTGGTTCTGGTTGCTTATGAGGTTATCCATGCTGTGGAGTTTCCTGCAGCAAGAGACTAAATGTATATATATATCCAAGGCGAATTCGTCTGTCATGTGAATTCTCAACAAGAGACAGACAAAAGTTATTTTCTAACAATGTAATAAAGCCAACTTTACTGAAGGCTGCACCATTTTTCACAACTGATGCCCATAATAAAACCCGTAACCAAATATCTTTATTCAATAGATCAATTTTCTAATTTACAATGGCATTCATGTTCCATTTAGTTGTTAATATATTTCTGTCTCGCACTTATTATTTAATCAAACTGAATACATGATTTATGTAAAACAATATATATACTTGATTAACAAAGCAAAAAAGCCAAGAAACTAACCTTGTCATCAGAGATGGTACCGTTATCTTTCGGCCATGCCACAAAACTGTTTTTAGCTTCGTATAATGTCTTAAAGTTACTAATTGGTTCCGTTAATACGAACAATGGAACTATAACCTCCTGAATATTGACAACATAACAATTACTAGGAAGATCTTTTCCAAGTATTTTATGGTTAGGCACCATAGGTAAAATACTGCCTATAACAACCACATTTTCCCTAAATCCATGCCAAAATTCGTATTTTGCTTTTTGCAGAAATATACGGCATATGAACATCATATAAAGAGAAGACGCTAGAATTAGCAATATAGATTTACAACCAAAAAAAACAAACATACTCCATTAGATGTCTTAGCCAGAGGTTCTATCATAGATGTGCACGACTTCTCTAGAGATATTGAAGTATTTGGTTGGGAATTACTGGTAGAGTTCTGCATAAGATTAGGAGACTGCTTCTTAGATCCATCAGAAGGGTTGCTACGTGCAGGAGACTTCCGTAGAGAAGTAGTTGGTTGGGAATTACTGGTAGAGATCTGCATAAGATTAGAAGAGTTAGTTACTTTTGAAAGTTACACATATTTCTATTTTTCTAGGTTCTGTAATTTACACTTAGATCGGTGATTCATATAATTGATATCATCTTTGTGTCTCATATATCCTTCGTAATTAATACGAACTAGATAGACTAGTTTATGTATATTCGACTTACAAATCAAACAAGCCAAGCAACTAACCTTAACCTTATGAGGCTCGGTAAACTGAACACCACACTTTGGCCAAGGAATCATTTTTACAAGAGTTTGTTCTAATGTTTCCATACCAGCACATCATACGGGTAGACATAAATTCTCCTTTATTATTTCCTCAATCAGGATTTTTTAGCAATCAACCTCCACCCCATCCTTTCCATGTAATTGTCGTTTTCCTTTTAACATAAAAGATTTACCTCTAGCAAGGACGTTTGCCATAGTCAGTTGGTCAAAAAGGTTGCAACTTCTACCCTGTGGAAATATATGGCATATGAACATCTTCAAGCGAAAACTTCAAAACAAATTGAGATTTAAAATGCATGTAAAAATAAAACAGATACCGGAGAAACTGCTTTAGTTGTCGTGATCTCAGATTGGCTCCGATTAGGTGGAGCTTTTGGATTCACATCCAGAGTATGTTTCCCCGAATTTTGTTGACTTACCTGCAGCAGTAATATTCCATATTCGGGTAACAAATATACCAAATTCCAATGTGAATGCGAAGACACAGATGAATTGAATAGGTAACAAATATACAGTGATTGAATTATGGAACACTCTACAACTAACTCATAATAAAATAGGTAACACATATCAGTCTATAAGGTTCTCCAAAATACACCCTAGCATCCGTGATTCATATAGTTGAAGCATATTTGAGTCTCATATGATCTTAAGATCATGTAACTTGTTTAAAACACATACCTTCGGAACTTTTTCAGATATTGCAATACGAGATTGACTTCGGTTGAGTAGAGCCGGTGATTTCACATCCTCGAAATGTTTTGGTTGACTTACCTGCATCAGTAGAGTGATATTTAGGATTCGTGTAACAAATATACCAAAGTCCAACGTGAATGGTTGTCATGTCAATACAATGATAAAATATTTACCTAACAATTAACTAGCAAATTGAAATGAAAGTTGTACCTTATTTTTGTAGTGAAACCATTTAAGCACACTGTAAAACTAACTCATAATCAAATAGCTAACCACATATCTCGGTCTATAAGGTTCTCTAAAATATACACTAACGTTCGTGATTCATATAGCTGATAACATATTCGCCTCTAATATCAAACAAGATATGTATAAAACTGGTTTGTGTAAAAACATATCCAATGAGTTTAAAAGGCAAACAAGCCAAGCAACCAACCTTTTGATCCAAGATGGTTTGACTTAATGGCTAACAAATTTCAGCATCATCAACATCTTTTAAAGTTTTTATCCCAGATTTTCCTACGGGTAATTTGATGGTTTCATTTAGTACTTCACTAACCCGGACGTTGTAGCATGTAACTGAACCAATCATTCCTGACTTCAATTTAAAGACTTCCATCTTTGAAGAGTAAGCTCTACCAATGGCAACAATGTTGTCTTTTTCTCCAGACCAAAGTTTGCATCCTATGCCCTGCAGAAACACATGGCACATGAGAGATAATAAATGGAATATTAAAAAAATGCGTTGGAAAACCATACATCAATCGTTACTTTTTCAGATGGCACATTCTGAGATTCCCCTGTGGATGGAGGAGACGGAGACTTCTTTTTTGATAATAAAGACGTCGGGGATTCAGTAGAAACGGACGACGTTTTAGTACAAGGAGAGTCCCGCTTCGCGGACCCTTTCATGCTTTCATATGACTTATCCAGACCATATTTCCCATGTTTTTTTTGGAAGTTTCTTAACTGATTCTGAACTTATCTTATTCTTAGATCGATAGGAGGCGTTGCTAGGTCCTACATCCTGTGACTGTAATTGAACACATTGTTAGAAAAAATTAGATACCGTCTACCATTTTTTTTTTTTTTAAGTTACACAATCTAATCAAAACTCAGTTCACTAACTTCTCCTCCAGACTTGCTGATACTGTTGCTCAAAATGTTCGCATTGTCGATTCCTCGAGATATCAAGTTATCTGTTAATCTCTGATATGCAGTTTTAGCAGACTCTAATTCTTTCTCCTTAGCTTTTATATTTTCACGTAGTTCAACATTCTCTTTCGAGTCTTGTCTTGGTTTTCTTCCATTTTGAAAGTAAATGGTTGCCGTCACTCCAAAGCCAGTCCCTTTGACATGTCCACCCTTATCCGGGCCGATCACAAGTGTTGAGGCATCCTCGTTATGACCAACTTTTTGAGTTCCCTCTCGAATCATCTTCCGCATCTCTTCCTGTTCAAATAATGTGTTAAATTATGATTTAAACCTTGCGCACTTACTTTGCACTTACTTTGGTTAAAAACATGAGGACTGGGAAGTTTCTGTTTTCTCACAACTTTAGATGTCTTCTCCCTGACAAAATCGTATGATACAATTCCGTTTTTGTCTTCGCGTGCTTTTTCCCGCATGAAGCACCGTTCGGAAAGATCTTCTTCGGCAACATCTCCCCTTTGGACCTAGTAGTTACCAAAAACAAGTATGGATTTACATCCGCGCAAATATTAACTGTGTAAAACAGAAAATAAATTCCAAAGCATCTAATGTGACAAAATTACAGAATGGTTTAAGAAGACACATCCCTATACCGTTATAAGTTTCTGCGTATATGAGACACACAACACGACATACAAAACAGAAGTTCAATGGAACACTATCTGATATGACCGGTTTTACTGTGCAGTGTATAATAAATAAGATAACAGACTTACTAATTTTTATCTTAATCCCGTGTATCCTCCTCGTCCAGTCCGATGTGGGAAATTGGATTGTGATATTGCCTCTTTTCCCTTCTCCAACTTTAACTTGCAGACGAAATAAAAATAATTTCACTAATATGCTAGGATAAACAATAAACACGAAACACAAATTAGAAAAAGCAATGTGTATTCCATACCATAAATTCGGGCGTTTTCACATGATCAAGGAACTTGTCCAAGCTTTCTTGGTCCACTAACGTTTTGTACGTTTTGGGGACAGTTTTTGATATGTCTGGTCTTTCCTTAAAGGGTAATACATGATTGTTGTACAATTTCCTTATGAAGTCCCGCAGTTGAACACCTAGACGCTTCATGATCAGTCTCTTCATTGACAGGGGCACATCATAATAAAGTTGCAATAACATCTAATATATGTTAATCACGGACTCACAGTTAGATAATAAAAACGACGAATTGATAGCCGCAGATGCATACCAGAAGTTCCGCCCACATATTTTCTTTTGTTGTTGGAGGGACTTTCTTCCAACTTAAATGTTCGACGCCAACAAAACTACGGGCCAAAAAGCCCAGGTAACTACTGAATTCATTTTTATTGACACCAATAGTTCTGAACATATTTTCAAAATCCAATTCCCTTTTTGCGGCATTGGATTTCGAGAAGTCTTTATTCAGATTCAACATTCTTGTCATTCCCCTATCTTTTTTAGACTTTGTTGGGTCTTCTTTTGGTGGTTGCTCTTCTGCGGGTTTTTCCATTTATATTTCTTCTACCACTTCAAAATCATTTTCAGAATCGTCTGACTCTGGAAATAACAGAAGCAACATATGAAACCATGTAATGTTTAAGTATAAACAAGTAAGTACAAGATTTTGAACATTACCAGTTGCTTCTTCATATCTACCAGTGGTTATAAAATTTTCAAAATCTTCATCATCTTCTTGTACAATGTCATTACCATTCTCATCTAACCTTATTGTGTCTTCATCACTATCCCCCTCATCATCTAGTTCGATCCATTGGTCATCCTCTGGGATATGTTGTAATCATCATCTTCTCCCATAACATAAACTGTGCAGGTACGTGCATCTCAGTTAGGAATTTGAGCTTATTTTGGAAAATATTAGCTAAACCTAACAGGAAAGGAAACATGTGTTACACCTATTTTCTATTATAAGAAAAGAAAACGAACATGAACTCATTGATGCATGTAACTTAAGCCTAAAACATCATTGCAATACACCAAATATCCTCATGATTATTGTTTTATCCATTTTTAACTTGAAGATGATAGTCAAATTGGCCAACTACCCACTAGCAACATGGTATTATTAAAAGTGACAAATTAAAATGCAGAAGTTACAGGCTCGCCAAGTAACAGAGACTCAAATGATTAAATCTTGAGAAGCCTTGTATATATATATGATTGATACAACATCGTCGATCAAAGTAGAGTTATAACTCTCAATCAAATTCCAACCCAAACAATAACAAAAACCTTAGAAAACAATTAGCATCAGTAAGTTTTTTTTTATTTTGTAAAACCTAACTGAGTAACATGAAAGAAAGATCCTTACCTAAATCTTAAAATAGTTGATGCATGTAACTTAAGCCTAAAACATTATTGTTGTAACAAATGAAATCAAATCTCATCGTATACAACCCGTGATTGTCATTGACTTGTTCTTTGATACGGCCGAATAAAAACCCTAATCACATGCTTTAACTAGTAAACCTATATTCATTCGATAATGGGTTGTAGAAATAATACCAGCAACAATGATCGAGTCTAAAGAGGTAGGTTCCTTGTAAAGATTAGAGATAGTAATAGAATAAAAACCCTAATCATGCTTTAACTAGTAAACCTATAAGAAGTAATAGAATAAAAACCCTAATCATGCTTTAACTAGTAAACCTATAAGATCTAACATCTGATTCCATGAGATCAAACAAAAAATATAACATAAATTTAATATTCATTCGATAATGGGTTGTAGAAATAATACCAGCAACAACGAGCGAGTCTAAAGAGGTAGGTTCCTTGTAAAGATTGGAGATAGTAATAGAATTATGATTTCATAAGAGAATGAATCGAGTAATAAAAACTGAACGTGGAAGAACTTTTTCTTTTTGTAATTTAACCAAACCATCAGGCGGGAATTGATTTTCCTTTTGAAATCATCCCGCCCAGTAAAATTCATTTTCATCACCCGCCAAACAAAAGATTTTTGGTGTTTTTTTTTTTTTTTCTTCCAAATTTTTGATGTGTAACCATATGGTTAGTTTCCTTATTTTATGAGAGAATATATCGTAGGCAGTTATGATAAAATTGTTTCCCAAAATTTTCGAAATTTAGTTTCCTATCTCTAACCAACTCGAGAAGAGGCCATAGAAAAAAATTAAGAATTATATTTCGAAATTATACTTTCCTATTTCGAATAATATTTTCCTTAATAATTGTCTCCTGCATTATTCTTGGTTTATGGAGGAAACATATGATTTTGAATTATTAGTGGCACCTATGTAGGAAACGTATTATTCTAATCATATAGTAGCTACTAAAAAGAAAGAAACTAAACTCATCCATTTTCGTGTTCATCATTTCCGGAAAACATAAAAGTTCAACGTGAAAGTTCAACCATTCATCACATAAATGTCAACCTATCTATCAGCGTAAAAAGCCTGCATCTAATGCAGTACTTAAAAAAGAAATACAGCCACCACTGAAAACAAAATGGTCAGACGAAATGCTTTGTATCTAAATATCTAAACCAAAAGTTCACATATCAAAAACACTGTTTAAAAAACAAAGAACTTGTTAGATGAGTCTGGTTCTTTGTTAGATTAGTCTAGTTCCTCATTAACATCGTCATATAGCAGTAATTTTCTTTCAATAGCCCTTTACTTGTTCAAACTCATATTTTTGTTAAAATTATTGGCATGGAGATAATAAGATCATACCTAAAATGATAAATTGATTCGTCTCTTATTGTTTACAGAGGGAACAACTGTATTTTTCTACATTTCCTCCGTTCTTTCAGATGATAATTATATTTATTTTTCCAAAAGAAAGGGTGACATGCACACCTCATAAATAAATAAATTTGCAAGAGTATATTGCATTCTGTAAACTCTGTGAACTCGTAAATAATTATTTGATTTATTTCATGATTCCAATACCTAAATAATAAAAGAATTCATAAACATCACCTTCCTAAATGACAAAATTAGCAAATAAAACAAGAAATGAAAACAACTTTCAAAGCGTCCACAAAAAGAAATCGATAAATCAAACCCTATCAACAAAAAAAACAACAAAAAACATATAAAATGAACCATCCCCCATATCTTCAAACAATTCTTCTCGCAATGCAAAGGTGAACATGATCACTCCAACCAGCAGGCTTGGGCGCCTTGTCATCCTCAGATTTGCCATTTTCTGCTTCATCAGGATCCACATGCTTGTTAACTTTTGGATCCTCGGGCATATCTGGTATGCAAGAATCTTCTAGTTTCTCGTCAACATGATAGTTCGAGCACGAAGGAACATCAGGATCTTCAGCAGTAATTTCAATAATAGAAGCAGGAACATCAGCATTCAAAGTAGGAACATCATCATAAGCAGGAACATCAGCATTCTCAACACTACTGACTACAGAATTAATTACACCGTCCAGAGGAACACCAGGAATAACATCAGCATAAGCAGGAACATCATCATTCTCAACACTACTGACTACAGAACTAATTACAGCGTCCAGAGGAACACCAGGAACAGTAGTTACTCCGTCCATATTAATGATAATCAAACTTACAAGGACCAACCATCAGCCGAGGACATTTTTGGATCCTCTCGTCAATTTCATCTCTACAGTCCCTCTTAGTAGAACTCATTTACCTCTTAATACTTTATGTTATTTTTTTTCTATGCTTGGTGTAATTTATATATATATTTCTAAGGAAAACCCTAATATTTTAGGTTTTCCATCGTTATCTTAAATCACCTATTCTTTGGTATTTACACCGAATATTTCAATTTCCATATTACTAAAAAATGAGATATTGTAGAAATATAAGAACGCGCGATTGGGGGATACTTAAACTAATTGGGGGATATAAATTACTTCCCCCAACCAATAATGTCTGCTAAGGGGTGTTTTTTGGGGGCGGAAATACTAAAATACGCTTTGGTTAATTAAAAACATTACAAAAAGACTATACTACCCTTCCCACAAAATAAAATCTTAAAACTTAAAATCAAGATACCAAAACATATCCCCCATTTCTTTCATTTGTGCCGGCACACTCGTAGGTTAGTGTTTCGATTTTTTTTTGTTCATCGTCTTCATTGTTAACACCATCGTTCTTCATCGTCGATTCAAAAATTTCTTCGTCGATTACCCATGTTAGAGCACTGCTCGGTCGAACTCGTAAGCGTTGCTATCTCAAGCTTGTTTGTCAAGTTTAGTTGCCAGAACTATAAGTCTTGATTTCTAGTCTACTTATAGCTAAGTCTCGGACTAGGATAGAAAATGTAGTTGTGCTCTAGACTCCACGACGTTCATCATACAAAGACGAAGAACTACTCAAGGAACTGGTGGAACTTCATCGACTAAAAGGTATGTGGAGACTTGAACTTATCTATCACTCAAAAGTCTATCTACTCTATCTCCTATCTTGAGACAAAAGTCGTATTGCTATATAGACTTCGATTATACACATTTGCTATTTCGAGAAGAGTTTATCTCGCTTATCTATTTCTCGAAATATGTGTTGGTAAGCTTTCGCTTTGGCCAAGTTCATCTTTACAAGTAAGGAAAGTCATGTTGATTATTTCAATATCTTGAAAATTGCTTTGATGAAAAATAGTGTGTGAATAACCTCTATTTAACATCCTCTAAGAATGTTTCAATGATTGAAATGAGAGTTTAGAATATATAACCTTGAATGGATATAAACATTGTATGTGAACTCATACTTGTGTAAGTCCAAAATCCTTGAACCAAATTATGCGTACTTTGCTGCTCAGGATAACCGGAACTAAAGTCCACGTACCTGTACGCGTACTGCCGGAAGTTCACGTCCCGTGAATTTCTGCTGGAGTTTGTGAACTGAAAAAAAACTCAATCCGGGTACTTAAGTATGCGTACCAGTATGCGTACTTGAGTGGGTTATTTTCTAAAAACGGTTTATTTGTGAACTTAAACTTATATAAACTAAGGAATGCATATTTGCAAACCATGGCTATAAAGTTCATGAATCGATTCGAGTGAATCAAAATCGTTTTTGCTTCGATTGTGTCTTGTATACTTCTATGAAATCTAAGCAATTGAACAACTCTCTAACTAGTTCTTTTGAGTCATTTGAACTAGTTATGGTGAAGATGAATAAGGTTGATATGAAAGTGCTCATATGGCTAACCATTTGGTTAACTACTGTTGAACCAACTAGGTGTACACGTTTAGGTAAGGTTACACAAACCTAAATGAACGTGCATTTCATTTGTGTATAACAAGCTAAGTTTGATCTAACGGTTGAAAGATATTAGCTTGAATCTAATCAGGTTTTCATCTAACGGTGGATATTGAATGCTTTGTTACCAAGGTAACTTAGATTGCGAACCCTGATTTGGAGACTATATAAAGGAGAACTCTAGCAATTGGGAAACCTAATCCCCACACCTCCTGTGTGATACTAGTTGTATAAGCTAGAGTCGATTCTCCTTTAACCTTAGGTTTCTACCGAGACCCTGTAGGTTAACGACTTACAGATTTCATTGGGATTGTGAAGCCAGACCCAACTATTTTCTTTGTAGTTGCGTGATCTGATCTTGCTGTTTCTATCGTATTTGAGTATAATCGTAAGATTGGATTGAGATTAATTTCTCCGATAGGAAAGATAGAAAAGTAGTCACAAACATCTTCGTCTCATCGTTTGTGATTCCGCAATATCTTGTTTCGCTAGTCGATTAAGAATATTGTGAGGTGATTGATAATTCTAGGCTCTTCTTCGGGAATATAAGTCCGGGTTATCGATTGGTTCCTGTTCGCCTTGATTTATCAAAAGACGGAACAAAACTTGTAGGTATTTCTGTGGGGGTCAAATTTATCTATTCCTGTAGACTTTTCAGTGTGATACAGATTTGTTTATTAAAGTCTTCGACTTTGGGTCGTAAAAACTATTAGTTGTGGGTGAGATCAGCTAAGGGAATCAAGTGCGTAGTATCCTGCTGGGATTAGAGACGTAAGGAGCGCAACTGTACCTTGGATCAGTGTGAGATTGATTGGGGTTCAACTACAGTCCAGACCGAAGTTAGTTTGTAGTAGGCTAGTGTCTGTAACGGCTTAATACAGTGTGTGTTCAATCTGGATTAGGTCCCGGGGTTTTTCTGCATTTGCGGTTTCCTCGTTAACAAAACTTCTGGTGTCTGTGTTATTTCTTTTTCGCATTATATTTTGTTATATAATTGAAATATCACAGGTTGTGTGTTAAATCGATCAATTGGTAAATCCAACCTTTGGTTATTGATTGAAATTGATTGATACTTGAACATTGGTCTTTGGTACTGTTCAAGTTAATTTCTCTTGTATTCAATTAGAATCGCAGATTTCTATTTTCTTGAGTAAGTATTTAATCGATAAATTGATATATAACTCCTTGATATACTTTTTATTAAGATTGTGTCTGACTGTCTAGTTGATTCTCTTAAAAGTATGTTGGAGTTAGTCCATACAGATTGCTAAGCGAAATATTGGGTGAGGTTGTTGTACCCCTACTTTTTCAACCCGAATCTATCTATAACCATGCCTCCACGAAAGAATCCAAATCCAAAATCAATTGCTCAACAAATACAAGAAGAAAGGATCAACCAGATTGCTCAAGAAGAAGAGGATTCGGAACATCAAACTCTTGAACAAATTACTGCTATGAGAAGGTAAGTGATTCTGAACTCTTCTATGAGTGTTTCCATCGATTTAATGCATTGGGTTTCGGTTAGAATCGCGAACCCTAACTCAAACAGTTGAGTTATAGTCAATGCCGGCATTGAAATTAGTATGAATACAATGCCGGTACCAAGTTACGGTGTTGTATTTCGTATGAATACCATGCCCGGTAACGAGTTCAGGCATTAAATTTAGTATGAATACTATGCCGGCTACAAAACTTAAATCACCTAAAACTGAATGTGTTGTCCCGGCATTGAAATTAGGATGAATACTATGCCGCTAATCTTTTATGGCATTGTTTTAAAAAAATTCGACCATGCCGGCAGTGCTCTTTTAATATACAACAAAACCCTAGGAATTTGTTAACAATACCGGCAGTAAAATTAAGATGAATACTATGCCGGTACTTGATTACGGCATTGTTTGGAATTCTTACTTCTGTGCCGGCAGTGCGCTTTTGGTATCCAGGAACAGCCTAGGAATTACCTAAGACTACCGGCATTGTCGACATTTATTCGACAATGCCGGCATCGTGTCCCGCCATAGATTATTTGTTAAGTTACTATGACGTTTTTTGGTCTCGGCATGGTCAATATTTCGTGAACCAATGCCGGTATTGATGATTCTATGTCGTTATTCAGTATATCTATATCGGCATCAAATATGATTGTGAGTTGTCTTATATTTATTTCGTGTTTCTTTTGATATAGGGCTAAAGCCAAGGAAGCTAAGAAAGCAAAAGCTAAAGATGTTGGCATTAAGAAAAGAAAGAAGAACGATCTTGGTACTCCCGAGTCTCTGCCTCCTCGAGGGAAAGAACTTGGTCGCAACAAGTGTTTGGGGGAATCTACAAGATGGAAAAAATGGGAGAGTTGTGGTGACCGTAGAAAACTCATAATCCGTGAACCTACTAGAACAATTGAATAAGATGAGCAAGATGAAGAGGAAGATAATGAGGTTGATCAAAGTCAATTATCAACCCAAAGCGAAGTTTTAGAGGAAGATGGTGGGCCAAGTCAAAAACCGACACAAGGCAAAGGAAAAGTAAAAGTCAAAGGTTCGCACCTTCCTCATACTGATAACATGATACCTGACCTTGATCATGGTAGAATTTGGGGTGAAGCTCCGGAACCAAAAACGCTATTTGGCTATAAGGAAACGTGGGCTCATACTATCTATCAAACCTATGTAAGAATTTTTATCTTGTGCATATGTATTGTTGTGTATTTATGTAAAATTTCTTAATCGTATTATCTCCTAATTGTAGGATCATAAGAAGGCAGTGCGTGTTTGCCGAAACCAAGCCGTGTCTCATTGGGATTTGACTACGGAATGCGAAGAGGTCCAAACATTAGTAAGGGAGTCTGGGCTATATGGTTTGGTTGAAAATTATGTGAAGTGTGATTCTGTGACAGTCAATTTCTTCGTCGAAAGGTATCATGGTGAAACTGATACCATGCACTTCCCGTTTTGGGAGATGACCTTGATCCCTGATGATGCTCAGAACATTCTGGGCTTGAATGTTATCGGCAAATCAATTGCAGAAGGAGATAAGTGTCCATACCTAGAATGGTCGAAGTTTCACGCTCTGACTAACAAGTTGTTGTGTTGGGATTACAAAACTTCTGTGGAAAGCTTCTATATATCTAAGAATAATAGGACGAAGACCATCAAGCTGAAGTTTCTTAAGGAGAAGTTTGAAAACACGGAGGCAAGAAGTTTGAAGGATGGATGGGACCCCGCACAAATTCGTTATACCTTGTCCGGTGTTTTCCCCACGATGTTAAACAACGGCATATTGTATTTATTTGTCTTGTAGGTGCAATCCATCATAAGAACACCAAAACATGTATGAGCCAATTTTGCAAGAAAAGGATGTGAAATGAATATTTAAAGAGGCTTCTTGTCCGGCCCTCTTTTAATGATACGCGTGTAGTTGTGATCCCAAACTATCTTCTCAAATTCTTGCATAACGCTCCGCCTTTCCCATTCCACCCTTCTAATGGTTGCTTGTGCGCTATAAATTGTACTTAGAGAAGACACGTTCTTCCGATCTTTTTCCTTGAAGCCTCTGAGAATTTTTCTTGGTTTGATACATGCTTTGGTTAATCTCTTTACATCCTCCATTTCTTGAGGTTTTAGCTTCGCAACTAGGGAGTGACCAACAAAATCTTCCGGATCCGGGTGGTTATGATGGCCGAACCACACCTTACAATCCCATTACATTACTTGTCCTTGTCTCTTAAATTGAATACAACCTTAAAGGGGCAATTATCCTTCCTCGTACGAGTCTTGTATACCCTATTAGTCTTCTTTAGATATACATAACCCTTTCTCTTGTGGCTATTCTTCTCCTTGTATACCCCATTTCTCTCACAAGCCATCTCAAAACGGGTCTGTGAACCTTGGGTATTCCTCACCAACACACACATGTTCTTAAGAGCAATCTCTTTAGCCCAAATAATTGCTTCATTTTTAGATTTTATTCCCTACATAAGGACAACAATGGGAGATTATAAGGTTCATTACAAGAAATCCATTAGTAAAGTTCAAGATACTAGGTGAAAAGTATTCTTTGGTAACATACCGGAGGCATTTTATAGTATTCCGACGTATCCTGACCAAGCGGTCTTGCATTTGTTGGATTAATATATGTCACAACCTAAGGATCGAATGAAAAGAAAATAAATTAGTTCCAAAAAAAATTAAAATACTATGCCGGACCTCAGTTCCGGCATGCTCGACCAAAGTACCGGCATGGTCGAACTGAACCGAAACTGAAAACCAAATTTGAAACGCTTCCGGCATAAAAAATTCATTTGAAATCAACGCCGGAAATAGAGGTGCCGGCATGGTCGTTATCTATGGTTTCACGCCGGCACAAAGTACCGGCGTGGTCGATAATTAATCAACCATGCCGGTATTTAGCTTTGGAAGACACTGCTTCCTGTATGTTTTTTAAGCGGTACCGGCATGGTAACGTTAGAATTGAACCATGCCGGTAGCATATGCCGTAGAATATTCCGTGGTAGGTAAAAAGTAACTTTTGTACCGGCATGGTTTTTTCGTTTGAATACAATGTTGAAATGGGGGATATTGTTTGCCGGCATGGACATAGTATGAATACAATGCCGGGAATGCCACTGCCGGCATTGTATTCATACTACGTCCATGCCAGCACCGAGCTATTTTAGCTGCAATAATGGTGGATTGAAAGGGAAAAAAAAATAATCAAATTTTCAACACATTGGGACCTTTACCTGAGTATTGGGAGTGCTTGTATGTTGAACTAGTTTATTCTCTTGGGTTGGTTCTTCACGAAACACTTCATGCTCATAAAAATCATGATCCAAGGGTGTTTGTTCCACAAAAAAATGCAATTGTGAGTTGTTTTCATTAGCAGAAGATTCAAGATATGCTCCTTGTTGTAGTTGAGCTAAAGATTCAGCAGCAATTCTCTCTTCACAATCATCCTCCATTTTCACCAAAAAAAAGTTCTCTCTCAAATTTTTTCCCTCCTTCTACACTCACCTAACCCACCCAAATACAAATAAAAATACACACTAATCATTTAACAAATACTTATGAATTTTCCTAATTATAATTAAACACTAAACCTGATTAGTGAGGGGTAGATTAGAAATTAGGTAAAATACATAGATAAGGGGTGACCCTGATTTGATATTTAAATCCAGGTTTTGTCCTTTTCCTATATCCCTCAATTAGTATAAGTATCCCCCAATCGCGTGTTCCAATATAATAAGATATGTAATGAATATTTTCATGTTTATCTAATTTCCTTTTTAATCTAATATACATTCCGAAGAATCCGAACATAACAAACTAAAATAAATCATGATCTCATGAGATATTGAATATTTTCATGTTTATCTAATTTCCTTTTTAATCTAATATACATTACGAACATAACAAACTAAAATAAATCATGATCTCTTAGGAAATACCCAAATGTTACAGGGCCTACGGCCCATGGATGTGCGGTCCAAAACGGAAGTCTTTTGGTCTTCCATTTTTTATTTTTTATTTGAAACTTACAGTGACAATTCTAATGAATATAGAAGGAAGCATATTCTTAGAAAATTAATGTGTCAATCTAGTGAATTGTAAATTACTGAATCCATATTAACCCCAACAATGAACTGATTGGGATTGATTCATAAAGACTTTGACATAACCATAAGGCACATTGGTTGTGACGCGATATTCCGTTTTGAAAGTACTAACACGGGCATCACTTCATTTGAGTGTACAAGACAATGAACTAATAGAATACGAAGTTACGACATCTATCACCATCAGTGATTTCTAAAGTTACTAGATTTGTACTGCCTCTCCCCATTATGCTTTAGAGTAAGAAAGCACGTCACTCATCTTACAAAGTCTTTCTTTAGTAAAACATGATTGAGACCATCCTGTTTTACTTAGACGCAAATGGTGAATAACTCATTCTTCAACGAAATAAAGTGTTGTTAGTGAACATATATCCATGCAGAATGAGGACCATTCAAGTGACTTATGGCTCTGGTGGATGATTCGACGCATTGAATCAGTTATTACTCACAAAAAACGATAAGTTTAGTTTTTGTAGAACTCCTAACACATATTACACAATGCAAAGTGCAAAGGCTCACCACCCTTGTTAATGCTAGAGAATTTACATCAAAAGGACTTGATGAATATTGCATGTTTAATAGGATCAATATAGAGCATCTTATACCCAATGGTCTCGCAGAGGATACCATCAAAGGTTACATATGGTGTCTAAGGAATAGGTTATGCGTACCAACCTACCTTTTATTGCTTTGGGGATATACAATATTACATGCATCTTTACTTAATTCGTTTTAGAACCCAATATTAGTCAACCTTTTCAGCGTACCAGTTGGTAACTGGATTTAAGCCTGACATTCGTGTTTTTACGCATTTTTGGTTGCACTATATATGTGCCATTACGACTCCACATCGTACTATGACGGGTCTTCAAAATTGTTAAGTAGTTATGTTGGAAATGAGTTCCCAACAATTATCCGCATTTTAAATTTTTTGGCAGGAGATCTCTTACCGCTGCATTTGCGGGTTATCACTTTAATGAGACAGTCTTCCCGTCGTTGTGGGGGGGGGGGGGGGGGGTATAAGAAAAAGTATTTTCTAAGGGAACGACATGAATTTTCGTGGTGTGTTCCCACTGTGTCTCATATTGATTCTTGTACTCCACAAATGTAAATGTGAAGTGACAAAGAATAATCGATTTTCAGAATGTACACTGATGTCGCTAAAGTGATGAGATCACACATACCAGCTACAAACCTACCTGCAAGGTTACAAATCCTCAATAAGGGATATAAACCATAGACTAAGGTGTTGCAACTACACTTAGTGGATGTGTGGTTAAGGTCGTGGCTCCATATAGGAAGATGGAGAGACCACATGGTTCCATCAGTTCTCACCTAGAAAGGAAGTAAATGAGTAAGGCACAACCTAATTTTTATCATTAATGAAATCATTTCATTTGATTGTCTCTGACTATGTCCATGAATCAATACTGGAGGACGCTCCGAAGTTTAATGATTCCAGGGAGCAATGACATCCCAAGTGGATTATGAGAATGCGCACGAGTCAATGGAAAGATCATGCAAGCATATTGATGATTAATTTCATATACACTTGCTTAATAAAATAGAGAAAGATGAGATCGAACCAAGCTCCTTGTTGCTCAATGTCAACGAAGAGCATATTTGGAATATACAATCCAGTTAGAACTTGGTTCTTTGACAAATATACAGGTATTTGATGTGGTAGTGCTAACCAACCAAGTGTAAAGCCTATTGGACATACCTAATTAATTTGTCAGAAAGCATAATGAGAAAAAATCAGTCTTAAAGTATAAAGACTCGCCTTGTGGCGCGAGGTTTCTCACAAAGCCCTTGAATTGTTCTCTTGTAATGAACGTTATAGCGTTCCGCTACTTAGTTAGCTTGGTAATTTCAAAAGGACTTGAAATGCAGCATATGTATGTGGTTGTTACGTATCTCTTAAAGAATCAAGAGATAAAAGATATTTACAAAAGTACTTGGTAGCCTTTTGTTGCCCAAATCAAGTGACTCTAAACCACAGAGTGCGTTCACAGTTAGATAAAACACTCACTTATAGATTGAAGCAATCGGGCGGATGTGGTATACCCGTCTAAGTGACTATTTGATTTGGAGGGGATAGACAAGCAAGTTATTTTTCCTTACGTATTCACAAGAAAGTTCCTGATTTGGAATTGTAGCTATCTATGTCGATGGTACATACATAATGGGTACTCTTGATGTAATAAGAGGCCTTAAAAGCTATTTGAAATCCAAATTTAAGATAAAAAATCTGGGAAAAGCTCGACCGAATACTGAGCTTGTGGTATATTATTCCACCAGTTTGCATATGTCTAAAGTTGTCAGGAAATTTAACAAACACATGCATCCTGATAGAACTACCATGATTAGTTGAGGTTCAAATGTAAGTAAGTTACTATTTCGTCTAAAAGAAGATGACAAAGATGTGTTGGGAGATGAAATTCCCATATCTAAGTACAATAGACACATTGTTGTACTTAGATAATAACGTACTCGATCAAATTTTGCATCCTCAGGGAACTTGTTAGCTAGATATAGCTTAGCGCCAACGCAACGTCATTGGAATGGTACAGTGAATGTAATCATGTACTTAAAAGTAACCATTGACATAAATTTGTTTTATCCCCACAAAGACATTAAAAGGAATGCTAATGAAAGTGTAATCCAAAAGTTGTTGATTATGAAGAAACAATAATCTCTTCTCCGACGAAAGTAATCAGGGGGAGATATGGTAGACTATTTTCTAGGTCATTACCGATATTCAGTTTCGAAAAGTACATGACTAAAGGAACTATCTGGAACAACTATGAAAGTAATCAGGGGGAGATGCCGACATCAGGGGGAGGATCCAAGGATATGATGTCGACATATTTTACTTCGAAATTGAAGTTGTGTTGTATTTTTTTCCCTTCGATCGAGAATAGTTTTTCCCAAAGGGTTTTGTCACTCGATAAGGTTTTTAGCGAGACAACACTAAAAACATCAAGTATGTTGAATGTTGAAGACATAAAGATCGCGTTGATATTACTGAAAGTATCTGAATCAAATAAATGAAACGCGATAGTCTGTTAAGCAACGTAACTTCCAGAATCAACAACAGTGCCTTATAAACATTCAAGTCACCAAAGTAAAGTGTGATAAACTCCTTTTGACTGCATTAGACTAATGCAAATTGTCTGACATCAGAGGGAGCATCTAATGGTGTGTTGAACTATTTTTCTTCACCGAGATTGCTTTTTCCCACAGGGTTTTGTTACTCAGAAAGGTTTTTAATGAGACAACAACAAACACCGCGAAGTAATTTCCCAACTAAGGCTATTGTCTTTTCCACAAAGATTTTATTCCTTGGGAGTTGTGAAGCAACTAATCAACTTCAACGGAGCAAAGTGATCATCTGCAGCGGATCACCTTTACTTGCATCTGCCACGTTGTGCTTTTTTTCTTTGTCAAGGTTTTAATGAGGCAACATATTCGAGTCCAACTATGTTGTAAGTTTGCTTAATATTGTACTCTTTTTCTTTAGTTCATGTTTTGGCAATGGCTACTTAAAGATGCTGGGAAACCCCTATACGAAGGATGTGCCGATTTTACAAAGATATCTGCAATGTGTCACCTGTTTAACTTTAAGAGAAAGCACAAAGCTTCTGACAAGTTCTTTAATGAACTTCTACCACTGTTAAAATCCATGCTCCCTCCAAGAAATGAGATGATGAAAAGTACATATGAAGCTAAGAAGGTGATGAGAGATTTGGGTTCAGGGTACGTAAAGATACATGTATGCATCAATGACTGCATTCTCTATAGGAAGAATTACAAGGTGTCCCACCTGTGGGGAATCAAGATGGAAAGTTGACAACACCACCCAAGAAGTGCATGAAAAGATTCCGGCAAAAGTCTTGTGGTATTTCCCAATTATCCCAAGACTGAAACGGCTGTTTCAATCAAAGAGAATTGTCGAATATTTATTGTGGCACGACACCAGAAAGAAAGACAAGGGTGTTTTATGGCATCCGACGGACTCAGCGGCATGGAAAAATATAGATGAAAGATATCCCGTAATTCGTGATGATCCTCGAAATCTGCAGCTAGGCATTTCAGCTGACAGGGTTGACGTAAATAAAGGCATGGAAAAACATCACAGTGTATGGCCAATTCTGACAGTGATTTACAACCTTCCGCCATGGTTGTGTATGAAGAGAAAGTTCACCATGCTGTCATTAATTATCGATGGGAGGCCTTGTAAGGACATTGATGTTATGTTACAACCGTTTGTTGAGGATCTTAAGGAATTGTTTGAGGGAGTCGAATGTTTTGATGCGCTGAAACAGGAGATGTTTATTCAACGTGCGGTTGTTTTATGGACAATAAATGATTACCCTGCTCTCGGTATACTGTATGGTTTCCCCTACCAGGGACGAGACGCCTGTAAGGTGTGTGGGAGAAATACTTACTATGTCAGGCTAAAACGATGTAAAAAAAAGGTTTATACCGGGCATAGAAGATACCTACTATATAATCATCCATTCAGATTTCAGAAGGGGTTCAACGGAAAAGATGAAACTGACGATACTCCGGAACTTATGACCCCGTCACAAATATGCAATGAGGTAAAGTCTATAAAGAATGAATGGGGAAAGGGACGGAAGAACATTGTAGTGGAATTCGTGCAGGATAACCCTGGAAGAGGTGGAAAGATGAAGAGAATCGAAAAGACCATCGATCCAATAAAGGGGAAGGAGAAGGAGACCGTCAGGCCCTACTGGAAAAAGCTCAATATATGGTTCTGGCTCCTCCCCTACTGGCGGTATCATGATGTCTACCATTGCATAGATTTCATGCACGTCGAGAAGAATGTATGCGAGAGTATTGTTGGAACATTGTTGAACAATAAATTAAAGTCGAAAGACCACTTGCCTGCTCGAATGGATCTGGAGAACATGGGTGATAGACGCATTATTGTGTCTAATATGTCTCAATTGTATATATTGTTAGTGTTCGATTTTGTATTTATTTTGTTATTTTATGTCTTTATAGGTATTTTTAGAGAAATAAGCTCTTGCGGCGAAATTGGCTCGAAAAGTGGTGTTTCACACCCCATGATAGAGTACTAAAGGCACCCAAGAAATGCACCGGAAGCACCCCAAAAATGTGTCGGAGGAACCCCGTAAAAATTACTATCTACGCCCAAAAATTACTATTTGCACCCCA